>CM074278.1:33865657-33928157 GCA_037194245.1 Opsariichthys bidens
AAATGTTAGACGAACATCCAACTTAATGTTTACCAGATGACTTTATTCATGTTGACGGAAGAACGTTAGCCGCGTACACACAACATCTAAAGTCTCGACTCAAAACGCGGGTGAGAAATCCGAGCGAGAAGAACCAGAGAGTGATCTCGAGCAGCCCGAAACACGGGTCGCACATGTGCGTGTCTCGTCTCCACACGCGATCGTCCTGCAGGGAGACATCTGGAGTTCAGGAACCTCTGCAATCTGAATGTAATCAAACGGATTTCCCTGAAAGTCCGCACACACGCGGCCGATGACACAATTCTCCACGCTCCTGCTGTTATTCGCAGGAAACTTGAAGCAAATGTGTATCAAGCGAAAGGGGGTTCAGGGGATTCCTCCGTGATCTCACGCTGCGCCAGATTCTGAGAAAACACCGAAGATTAATAACTTACATGAAGTGTGTGTGTGTGTGTGTGTGTGTGTGTGTGTGTGTGTTTTCTCTCGGACAGGCTGGGGTCTGTGCGCGGCCAAGGCGCAGTATCCGATCGCTGACATGGTGAAGATGTTGAGAGAGCAGGGCAAGACCGTGAGGTCAGACGCAGCCTCATGTCCTTCACATCACGAGAACATCCAAATAACCTCCAGAAATGAACTCTCACACGTCCCGTGTTTTTAGCCTCTTGAATGCTTGGCAGGTCAGCGGCGTCATTCTGTTAAAGAGGAGACGAAACACATCTGTGTCTAATAAAAAACAGCCTTTCTGTAAATAAAGAGGGAAAGTGTAAAACATTCTCGGAGTATTTACATCGCAGATGGTGGAGGAGCCTGAATTTATAGCGTGAAGAATAAGCGGCTGCACTTGCTTTTAAGGTGCCCTTGCTAGAGTCTATTTATACGGATACGTTCGGAGTAATATTAATTAACAACACGCACTTACTGTGTGATTGTGGTCAGGGTTAGTCATTATGCCTCATTTATATCTTGTTTTCCAGTTCAAAGATCTAAACATTCTTAAAGCAAAAGGACTTTACGTCTTGTTCCATTGAAAAACGGACCGAAATTACATACGTTTTTGCTTAAAACGTGAACAAATATTGCTTTCTTCTTGTTTTTAGCGCATTATTTTGATGCATTTTTCTGCAAACACGACTTAATATCTTTAGTCATTTTGCCTCTCCGGTAAATATATTTTAGCAACGTGTTAAAACATGCTAGCATCATGTTAGAAATGTATTAAAACGTTCTAGCTACATGCTAGCAGTATGCTAAATCATGCTAGCAGTGTGTTGTTAAAACACACTAGCAACGTGCTAAGTAATGCTAGCAGTGTGCTAAATCATGCTAGCAGTGTGTTGTTAAAACACACTAGCAACGTGCTAAGTAATGCTAGCAGTGTGCTAATTCATATAACCAATGTGTTAAAACATGCTAATAAAGACAATAGTAACATGTTAACTCCTGAAAGCGACATCTTAAAATGCTAGCATCAAGCTAAGACATGCTAGCAATGTGTTAAATCGTTCTAGCAACATGCTATCAGTATGCTAATTGATGCTAACAATGTAATAAAACATATTTGCAATATTAAAATATGCTAACAAAGAGCTGAAACATGTTAACAAAATGTTAATAATTTTAAAAACGGTAGCATGTTAATTCATGAAGGCAACATGTAAAAAAATGCTATCATCAAGCTAAGTCATGTTAGAAATGTATTAAAACGTTCTAGCAACATGCTAGCAGTATGCTAAATCATGCTAGCAGTGTGTTGTTAAAACACACTAGCGACATGCTAAATAATGCTAGCAGTGTGCTAATTCATATTACCAATGTGTTATAACATACTAATAAAGAGTTGCAACATGTTAGCAATTGCTTGCTTAGACAATAGTTACATGTTAACTCCTGAAAGCAATCTCTTAAAATGCTAGTATCAAGCTAAGACATGCTAGCAATGTATTAAAACATACAAGCAACATGTTAAATAATGTTAGCAATGTGTTAAACAAGTTAACAGCATGTTAATTCATGCTAGTACTATGCTAATTCATGTTATCAGTGTGTTACAACATACTAAATGATGCTAACAATGTAATAAAACATACTGGCAACGTGTTAAAACATGCTAGCATCAAGCTAAGTCATGCTAGCAATGTGTTAAAACATAGAAGCAAGATGTTAAATAATGTTAACAATGTGTTAAAATGTACACTGGACACATTTTAAAACATGTTAGCATCAAGCCAAGTCTTGTTAGCAATGTGTTAAAACATACTAGCAATGTGTTAAACATGTTAGCAGCATGTTAATTCATGCTAGTCATATGCTAATTCATGTTATCAGTGGGTTAACACATTCTAACAACATGCTAAATGATGCTAACAATGTAATAAAACATATTATCAACGTTAAAATATGCTAACAAAGAGCTGAAATATGTTAGCAAAATGTTAAGAATTTTAAAACAGTAGCATGTTAATTCATGAAGGCAACTTGTTAAAAATGCTATCATCAAGCTAAGTGATGCTAACAATGCATTAAACATAATGACAACATGTTAAACATTTTAGCATCATGTTAATTCATGCTAGTAATGTGCTAATTCATGTTATCAGTGTGTTAAAGCATGTTAACAAAATGCTAAATCATGCTAGCAATGTGTTAAAACATGTTAATTAATGCTAACAATGTTAACATATGCCAACAAAGAGTTGAAGGATGCTAGCAACATGTTTTTGCTGGAAAACAAGACCGAAACACTGAGATAAAAAACAGTTTTTGTGTTTTTTACTATAGTAAGTGTTACAGAATCAACTCTCACTCGCTCTGCTTTTGAAAAGTTTCATGTTGCATCATTCTGATTATAAAGCTCATACACAGTAAAAACCCCAGAGTTAAATCAGCTCTGCTCAGAGAACATTTGGTCCCTTTCTAAATAGTGTTAAAGTAACACTGAACTAGAGTTAAAGTCACACTCTTCAGAGATTGAATGTCTTTTATCTTCAGTTGATTTCATCAGTTGTAGTTCTTGTGTTTCTCTGCTTGTTAACAGCAGGCGTTCATCATTAATGCTCAATCATCACTTCTTGTGTTTCTCTGTCCTTCAGTGATTCTGCTTGTTAACAGCAGGCGTTCATCATTAATGCTCAATCATCACTTCTTGTGTTTCTCTGTCCTTCAGTGATTCTGCTTGTTAACAGCAGGCGTTCATCATTAATGCTCAATCATCTATTCTTGTGTTTCTCTGTCCTTCAGTGATTCTGCTTGTTAACAGCAGGCGTTCATCATTAATGCTCAATCATCTATTCTTGTGTTTCTCTGTCCTTCAGTGATTCTGCTTGTTAACAGCAGGTGTTCATCATTAATGTTCAATCATCACTTCTTGTGTTTCTCTGTCCTTCAGTGATTCTGCTTGTTAACAGCAGGTGTTCATCATTAATGTTCAATCATTGCTTAATTATCTCATTAACTTTAACTCTGCTTCAGTGTGACTTTAACACTATTTAGAGCGGGACCAAATGTTCTCTGAGCAGAGTTGATTTAACTGGGGTTTTTTACTGTGTAATGTGATTCATCTGCACCAGTTGATTATCATGTGTGTGTCTGTCAGGTTTGGGATACACCCAGTGGCCGGACGCATGCCCGGACAGCTCAATGTGCTCCTGGCTGAGGCCGGCGTCCCGTATGATGTGGTTCTGGAAATGGACGAGATCAACGAGGATTTCCCAGGTCAGATTAAACAGCGTGTTGATCAAAAGAGCCGATTTGCAGTCTGACAGAGTGTTGTGAAGTGCATCGCTGCACAATGAGACGCACATTTTTCAAATTAACTTTTTTTTCTTCTTCTTTTTTTCCTCATACATTTTATTCAAAGTAATCAAATATGTGAATTAAGGGCTGTGTGTTAAATTCGTTCTGTATTTAAGTCAGTGATCTTACGTTACGTCAACTCTGGCCTTATAATTTAGATCATCTTTAGTATTTGTCCATGTTTTTAAAAAAGTCTCTTCTGCTCACAACTCTGCATTTATTCAAAAATCATGTGATCATCTGATCAAAAATACAGTAAAAATTGTGAACTATTATTACAATTTGAAATAAATGATCTCTATGTGAATAAATAGTAAACTGTGAAATCAAAGCTGGATTTATTTGATCAAAAATACAGTAAAAATTGTGAACTATTATTACAATTTGAAATAAATGATCTCTATGTGAATAAATAGTAAACTGTAAAATCAAAGCTGGATTTATTTGATTAAAAATACAGTAAAAATCACAAAATATTATTCCAATCTAAATCATCTGTTTTCTATGTGAATATGTAGTAAAATATGATTTATATCCAGCGATCAAAGTTGAATTCCTCCAGTCTTCAGTGTCACATGATCCTTCAGAAATCATTCCGATGTGATGATTTGATGCTCAAGAAACATTTATGATGATTTTCGATGTTGCCGCTTCATTTTTTTGTGGAAACCATCATACATGTTATTCTTCAGGATTCTTTGAAGAAAATAAAGTTCAACAGAACAGCATTTATTTAAAATAGAATTTTTTTGTGACATTATAAATGCTACTTTGATGAATAAAATTGTTCATTTCTTTAAAACAAAAAGTACTATTGTTACGTTAAACAGCTATAGTTCAAGTCAAATTTTATGCTCATTGATTTCTAGTAAATATAAAGCAGCGATGGAGTTATTTGCGCGTTGGACTGTGCCGTCAGTGGATTGTTCACTCGAGCAGCGTGAAACACGTCTCATATCAGTCAGGTACAGACGCAGCCTGTCAGCCGATGATCCACGGACTTTGGCAGCGGTCGGGACACATGTGGAGTCAGATCTTTGCAATAATTCATTTTGATTATGTAATTGTGCCTAGACATGCAACCCAGAGTTCCCGCAACTGGTGTCTCCGCGGTCAGAGTCGGAGGGCAGCACGTGTTTTTGTTTAGCCGGAGCAGATAAGCATGTAGAGAGTGAGGGAGAAGCACGATCCCATCGCATGAGAGCTTCTAATGGAGTGTCCGTCTGAATCGTTCTCTTATTGTTCTTCCGTGTGGCGTGTGCAGAAACCGACCTGACGCTTGTGATCGGAGCCAATGACACCGTCAACTCCGCTGCGCAGGAAGACCCAAACTCCATCATCGCCGGAATGCCGGTCCTGGAGGTGTGGAAATCCAAGCAGGTGTGAGGTTTTTCCGTGCTTATCCACAGATTGTGCCCTACGAACAGCAGGAGGCGTGTGAATCAGTGTGTGTGTGTGTGTTTGTGTGCAGGTGATCGTGATGAAGCGCACTTTAGGTGTGGGTTACGCTGCGGTCGATAACCCCATTTTCTACAAGCCGAACACTGCCATGCTCCTGGGAGACGCCAAGAAGACCTGCGACAGCTTACAGGGCAAAATAAGAGAGTCCTATTACTAACATGACACGAGACAAGTGTACAAGAAAATGTTTATTGTCAAATACACATTGAAGTGCCTTAAAAATACAATCAGTGAATGTTTCAGCCGTACTGGGAATGCGCATGCAGCCTTTGACTTGTAAATAAAAATATTCAAATCTCACTGGGACAAAATGCATCCATTGCGTTCAAATAAGACAGACGCGGGAGTTGCCGTTTCTGACGGCCTCGTCACACTTTCCCCGCAGCCTGTTTGGCTTTATTGATCAGTTTATGCAGGAATGAGAAGAAGAACAGCAGGTTGTCGTATTCTCCCGTGTATTCGGAGAAGTAGTGGCTGTGCAGGTCCTTCAGGAAGTAGTAAACGGCCTCTATTGTGGCCAGGTACGTGTCCGGACAGCCTTTCTGGTGCCGCCAAAAACAGGTTCTTCTGCTCTTGAGCTCCACATTTGGTAAAGCTGTGGAGAAATTACATCAATAAAGTCACATGAGATAAACACATTTAAGGCAAATAAATTTAACCCAAGGCAAATAATAAAATTAACCCAAGGCAAATAAAGTTAACCCAAGGCAAATAAAGTTAACCCAAGGCACATAATAATGTTAACCCAATGCAAATAAAGTTAACCCAAGGCAAATAATAAAGTTAACCCAAGGCAAATAAAGTTAACCCAAGGCAAATAAAGTTAACCCAAGGAAAATAATAAAGTTAACCCAAGGCAAATAATAAAGTTAACCCAAGGCAAATAAAGTTAACCCAAGGCAAATAATAATGTTAACCCAAGGCAAATAAAGTTAACCCAAGGCAAATAAAGTTAACCCAAGGCAAATAATAATGTTAACCCAAGGCAAATAATAAAGTTAACCCAAGGCAAATAAAGTTAACCCAAGGCAAATAAAGTTAACCCAAGGCAAATAATAATGTTAACCCAAGGCAAATAAAGTTAACCCAAGGCAAATAAAGTTAACCCAAGGCAAATAAAGTTAACCCAAGGCAAATAAAGTTAACCCAAGGCAAATAAAGTTAACCCAAGGCACATAATAATGTTAACCCAAGGCAAATAATAAAGTTAACCCAAGGCAAATAAAGTTAACCCAAGGCAAATAAAGTTAACCCAAGGCACATAATAATGTTAACCCAAGGCAAATAATAAAGTTAACCCAAGGCAAATAAAGTTAACCCAAGGCAAATAATAAAGTTAACCCAAGGCAAATAATAATGTTAACCCAAGGCAAATAAAGTTAACCCAAGGCAAATAAAGTTAACCCAAGGCACATAATAATGTTAACCCAAGGCAAATAATAAAGTTAACCCAAGGCAAATAAAGTTAACCCAAGGCAAATAAAGTTAACCCAAGGAAAATAATAAAGTTAACCCAAGGCAAATAATAAAGTTAACCCAAGGCAAATAAAGTTAACCCAAGGCAAATAAAGTTAACCCAAGGCAAATAATAATGTTAACCCAAGGCAAATAAAGTTAACCCAAGGCAAATAATAAAGTTAACCCAAGGCAAATAAAGTTAACCCAAGGCAAATAAAGTTAACCCAAGGCAAATAATAAAGTTAACCCAAGGCAAATAATAAAGTTAACCCAAGGCAAATAAAGTTAACCCAAGGCAAATAATAAAGTTAACCCAAGGCAAATAATAAAGTTAACCCAAGGCAAATAATAAAGTTAACCCAAGGCAAATAATAATGTTAACCCAAGGCAAATAAAGTTAACCCAAGGCAAATAATAAAGCTAACCCAAGGCAAATAAATTTAACCCAAGGCAAATAAAGTTAACCCAAGGCAAATAAAGTTAACCCAAGGCAAATAAAGTTAACCCAAGGCAAATAATAAAGTTAACCCAAGGCAAATAATAAAGTTAACCCAAGGCAAATAATAAAGTTAACCCAAGGCAAATAATAAAGTTAACCCAAGGCAAATAAAGTTAACCCAAGGCAAATAATAAAGTTAACCCAAGGCAAATAAAGTTAACCCAAGGCAAATAATAATGTTAACCCAAGGCAAATAATAAAGTTAACCCAAGGCAAATAAAGTTAACCCAAGGCAAATAAAGTTAACCCAAGGCAAATAAAGTTAACCCAAGGCAAATAAAGTTAACCCAAGGCAAATAATAATGTTAACCCAAGGCAAATAATAATGTTAACCCAAGGCAAATAATAATGTTAACCCAAGGCAAATAAAGTTAACCCAAGGCAAATAAAGTTAACCCAACGCAAATAAAGTTAACCCAAGGCAAATAAAGTTAACCCAAGGCAAATAAAGTTAACCCAAGGCAAATAATGTTAACCCAAGGCAAATAATAAAGTTAACCCAATGCAAATAAAGTTAACCCAAGGCAAATAAAGTTAACCCAAGGCAAATAAAGTTAACCCAAGGCAAATAATGTTAACCCAAGGCAAATAATAAAGTTAACCCAATGCAAATAAATTTAACCCAAGGCAAATAAAGTTAAACCAAGGTTATAGGAATGTACTATGTGAAATGTCAGCGTATGAATAAACAGTATTAATTATTAACCTCAGATAAATTATCAGCAATGTGAAACGTGAAGCCAGATAACCCAGGATTCCTTCAACCCGGGTTTAGAATGACCCGAGGTTAACTAGTTCAAGCATGAAAAAGATGAGAGAGAATCTGCTGGCACCTTGAAGCCGTTCATCCGTGATGATTCTGGTGGTTTGGTTCCAGGTGCTGTCGATGAAAACCACTCTCTGAATCGGGCAGGCGCGAGTTTCAGAAACCGCCTTTAATCTCTTCGCTCTCTGCGCTCCGCCGGCTGAAAAATAGTCCCATAATTCCTCCACCGTCATTGCATCTGGGCCGGGAAACACCAGAACGATCTGTGGGAAGAGCAGGCATGTGGATTACCCGAGGCGGTCTGAGCACACAGCCGTTCGACGGGGCTTTCGCTTACGTTCTCTGCGCTCTGGTCCAGCTCAGGGATGCAGGGGTATGTGTAGATCGTGACGTCCTGCGGCGCGAGGAGTCTGGCCTGAACGGCCGTGCTCTTGCCGTCTGTTTCGTTGGGGTGTTTGATGATGTCGATCTTCACCGGCAGCTGAAAACAAAATGTTTCATGAGCTGAAACAAACACACTATGTGCTTTAGAAGAACTGTTCCAAAAGGCTTCACTGTATATTTCTTTTGACATTTATTCACATGAGGAACTGACTCTCTCAAATCATTATTCCTGAAACTATGTATAGAATTCGGCCGTCTTGAGTTTCTTGCGGGTTCTGGATTTATTGAGTAACTAAATGTTCAAGCCTCTTCCAGTAATCTTCACCACATTTTGCTCACAATTCCAAACCGACAATTCTTAAAAGACGGCTAATTAAGTCATGAAGGATTAGGTTGGTTTACCAATTAACCTCGTAACAGCTTCATGTAAATTTGTTTCACACGCAACAACCAATGAGATTTCTGCTTCTCCTAAATATGGAGTTGATGAGCTTCCCTGATCCGTGAAACGCTTCTCAAACAAGAACAAATGTAGGGCGGCATAGACATAATAAAACACATAGATGCCCCATTGGCCTCTGGATCGTACGTCAACGGCGCCGCCATATTGTGCAGGTCATCGTTCCCATAACGCTCAGAACTGGAATTGAGAAAAATGGCTGTTTCGTGTACAAATCGCCGCACAATTGAATACAGAATTCTAAGAATTGTGAGATTTAAACTCACAATTGCAAGTTATAAAGTCAGAATTGGGAGATATAAACTTGCAATACTGACTTTTCTTTCTTGTAATTGTGAATTTAGTGTGAGAGTTTATATTTCATAATTCTGACTTTTCTCAATATTGTGAGTTTATATCTCATAATTCTGACTTTTCTCAATATTGTCAGTTTATATCTCATAATTCTGACTTTTCTCAATATTGCGAGTTTATATCTCATAATTCTGACTTTTCTCAATATTGTGAGTTTATAACTCATAATTCTGACTTTTCTCAATATTGCGAGTTTATATCTCATAATTCTGACTTTTCTCAATATTGTGAGTTTATATCTCATAATTCTGACTTTTCTCAATATTGTGAGTTTATAACTCATAATTCTGACTTTTCTCAATATTGCGAGTTTATATCTCATAATTCTGACTTTATAACTCACAATTGCAACTTTATATCCCGTAATTCTGAGGGAAAAAGTCAGAATTGTGAGATAAAAACTCTCAATGACCTTTTTTGTGTTTGTTTCACTCTTATTAGTGTTCCAAAGTATTCTAAAGTATTTAGATGAAGTGACTAAACTTGAGTAATGTAACGAAATACGTTACAAACGACTTTTTAAAGCATGTATTTTGTAATCTGTAGTGAAATACATGTTAAAAGTAACCGGTATTATGTTATGTTTATGTAGGGCGGGGCTTGATTGTGTCTGTGTGGAAATGATTGGATGGTGGTGGTTTGCTATTGGTGGATCTCATGTGAGTGACAGGTTGCCCCGCCCTCGTCATCAGAGAGGAGATTCTGATTCAAGATTATGGAGGAACATGAATTTAAAACAATAATGATGTGCGTGGCTTCATTTATAATATATACTGCGATATTTCAAAATAATAAATAAGAATGGTCAATTTGACTCAAAGCATCAGTCCGACTGTACAAATACATTCTAAAAACAACTAAACAGATGACGGTGAGTAAATAATGACAATTGATCTTTTAAAGGAGCACATTATTAAATATGAATGTAAAGGTGAATCACGTGATTGTTCAGCGGTTGTTTCCACGGACCTTGACGCTCGGGACGTCCCGCGGCTCCAGCCCGACCAAAGCGCAGCAGCTGTAGCAGTAGAACATGCGCGACGCGCCGCACCGCGAGCACTTCATCCGACCCGCGCGCTGCGCGTCATCCAGCGGGACGTGCGAGGCGAGCAGCAGGCCGCTCAGAGAGCTCCTCTCCCCCGCAGCAGCGCAGTCCTCACCCGACATGACGGACCACCGAACCGAACGCGTCCATTCACTGTAAAAGTGATGACAACAATCCCACGTGTACACCGCGCGCCGGAAACACTCACGAGCTCGAGGAAGCAGGAAGAGGCGCGGGCGGTTGCCTAGAAACAGACGCGGACGCTGTTGTTCGAGATGGAGAAACAGACGAACAATAAGAATATTTGCTCCTTAGACGAGTTTATTCAATCCCAAGGGCTGGTGAGTTCAAACGGGGAGTTCAAATGACCATTAACCAGAATAAAACCGTTAACTATCATGTATTTGTTATTACTAGATGAGTCTCACGAAATCCCGCCAAAACTTCTGAGGCGCGGAATACCTCAGCATGTAAATGACTGTAAAAACGACGATTTAAACCACTTTAACGTTTGAGTAATACATGTTTTGACGAGGAAAAAAAAAATTATATACCTCATCACATCCTTTAACACGTTAATATAAATATTATATTAAATATGTAATATTAAAATAATGTAAAGTATGTCTGTATCATGGTAGTATTTGTTGCATATGCTAGTTTTATATTGTTGTATGATGCACTGTCATGGAAATAATATCATAGTGCAAAACATATTACATCTGGTGCTAAAAATATGCCTTATTTTAATATGTAGAATTGAAATATTGAAATGTTTTTGGGATGAAATGAGCTTTTGTGATGCACTATGTTACTTTTTGTTGTTTTAAGACATGTATATTATATGTACAGTGCTTTACAGTGTATTAGAAATCGGATAGTTCCGGTCCTTGATTCTGATTGGTTGAGCCGCGTTAGGGAATGCATTGACGTCACTTTCCCGCCTGAACACGCGCCCTCAGTCGGATTGAACTGGATTTAATAGGGAAAACGCAAGTTAACACGAATAAAACAAACGATTAAACTAATGGTTGGAGTCAAAAGTGTTCTTTACAACTGACCAAAAGATCCATAATGTGTTTCCTGACATGTACAAAAGTGAATTTTCCTGTGAACGCTTTATAAATACTACATAGGTAGGTCTAAATCCGGTTGATCACTCATGACTAATGTTATATCATCCACCCTGTATATTTTTGTCCATGTTTATTTAAACACCTAATTATGCAGAACATAAGCTAGTAAATACTTATTCGATGAGTTGACAATACAATATATAGCAATACAGTATAAAGGGTATTATTTCACCACAAAATTTAACATTTTGACACAAAATTATAACTGCAAATCTGCGTTTTCATATTTGCATTTTTGCAGTTGACACAGCGATAACAACGGTATTGTTGAAACCTGTTTTTAAAAGTTTGCGTTTTCAGTCCACCAAAAACGCTCTTCTTGTGTAAAATAAATGGCCAAAACGCAAAAAAAAGTTTTTAGTTGAAAACGGTGTTGTATACGTTCCTGAATTCCTTGTCATCGTTAGCTTCCTTGGTTGTTAATTAATCTACGCACCTGTTCTATTGTCTGTTATCTACTTTGTCTGTATTTAAGCCCTTTAAATATGATTTTTAGCACCTAGTCATCCTTAGTTTCCTCGGTTGTTAATGTACGCACCTGTACTGCTTTCATTGATTACTCCGTCTGTATTTAAGCCCTTTTAATTTGATTTTTAGCACCTAGTCATCCTTAGTTTCCTCGGTTGTTAATGTACGCACCTGTACTGCTTTCATTGATTACTCCGTCTGTATTTAAGCCCTTTTAATTTGATTTTTTAGCACCTAGTCATGCTTAGTTTCCTCGGTTGTTAATGTACGCACCTGTACTGCTTTCATTGATTACTCCGTCTGTATTTAACCCCTTTTAATATGATTTTTAGCACCTAGTCATGCTTAGTTTCCTCGGTTGTTAATGTACGCACCTGTACTGCTTTCATTGATTACTCCGTCTGTATTTAAGCCCTTTAAATATGATTTTTAGCACCTAGTCATCCTTAGTTTCCTCGGTTGTTAATGTACGCACCTGTACTGCTTTCATTGATTACTCCGTCTGTATTTAAGCCCTTTTAATTTGATTTTTAGCACCTAGTCATCCTTAGTTTCCTCGGTTGTTAATGTACGCACCTGTACTGCTTTCATTGATTACTCCGTCTGTATTTAAGCCCTTTTAATTTGATTTTTAGCACCTAGTCATGCTTAGTTTCCTCGGTTGTTAATGTACGCACCTGTACTGCTTTCATTGATTACTCCGTCTGTATTTAACCCCTTTTAATATGATTTTTAGCACCTAGTCATGCTTAGTTTCCTCGGTTGTTAATGTACGTACCTGTACTGCTTTCATTGATTACTCCATCTGTATTTAAGCCCTTTTAATTTGATTTTTAGCACCTAGTCATGCTTAGTTTCCTCGGTTGTTAATGTACGCTCCTGTACTGCTTTCATTGATTACTCCGTCTGTATTTAAGCCCTCAGTTCATTCAGTTAATTCTCCTGTATTGTCTTTATTTAATGTGCTTGTGTGTGTTCGTTTTCTCTTGCGATCTCCTGCATCTTTGTGCATTAATAACGAAGTGTTTGTTTGGGTTCTCCTGCGTCGTGCCAGTAGGTGACATTGCGGTTTGCAGTGAATATTATTGCTGATTGCTTTAATCCACCATTTGTTTCAGGGTGATTGGCCAGTGACGTGTGAGGAGAATCTGGACGAGTCTTCCTCTCATCTCTACCGTCACTCCGGAGAAATATATGAGGATCTCAAAGCCAGAGTCCCTTTTCCCAATGACACCATTGAATCCCTGCAAAAGGACCTGCAGATGCTTCAGATTAAACTGAATCTTCAGATCTCCATCTTTCCCCAAGACTCTGGAGCTCCAGCCATGAGTGTAGGCACGTCTGTTTAATGCATCTGGACTTCACACGGCCTGCACTGATCATTTGGCGCAGAGTAAACACACTGTTTGCCTTTAAAACGTTTAGTTTGTCACCATCTGTTTGTGGTGAGGATGAATGAGGCTGCTTGGCTGATCTCAGCAGATTCAGATGAAGACAATAACACTGAGACGAACGATACAGGATCCTCTTGACTCAGCGGAGCAGCACTCCATCACAGACACAGAGAGAAATGATATTAGAGACCGTGATTAAAGCGGCTCTGAAGATCTGCCAGTGCTTCACTTCATCAGACTACAGTAGGTTTATTGTAAGGACACACAAAATATTTTTTTTTAACTCATCTCTGAACGTCTGATTCTAATGTTTCTCTGTCCATCTGTCGAGCAGTTTGAGTCTTCTGTTCGCCCGGGGATGATAAAGACGTCAGCATCACAAATCAGTTCATTGACGATTAACAATACTCTGTTAAAATTGGCATGACAGGGAAGTCTTGAAACGCTTCTCAAACAAGAACAAATGTGGGCGGGGCTTGATTGTGTCTGTGGGGAGTTGATTGGATGGTTGTGGTTTGCTATTGGTGGATCTCATGTGAGTGACAGGTTGCCCCGCCCTCGTCATCAGAGGAGAAACGTCGCTGTTGTTCTGATTCAAGGTTACGAGGAACATGAGTTTGTTTAGAATAAACACTGCAATATTCCATAAAACAAATCATATTTTGGTTTCATGGTGACTTTAAAGTCCATTGAAGTTTTTTCGTGCAAGCCACTGGCATCCGGACCGTTGTCACATGGTACGTGTTACTTTTCTGAGCACCAATCACAGTCATGATGAGGCGTTTAATTTAAGAGGTTTCTAGAGAAGACCTCTTGATATCAGTCCTTTTTAAACCTGCACAGACGTGTCCAGAAAGGGTAGCCGGCGCCCTCTAGAGGAGAAACCGCTTTGATCCTCCTGGGAAACGTATGAAATCTGTTATTTTTACCCAAATTCTTTTCCATTTTAATTATGATGTTTTTTTAGGGGTTTAGTAAATGCTGTTCCTCATATGTCACACATGTATAATCCAATGAATTCATAAAATTGTTTATTTTGTCCAGTAAAATCATTTCTTTAATAGAATTTCTCTGTGTATTTTCTGATGCTGGCAAATTTTCTTCACGGTTGGATTCCGCGTTCTCTTCTGTTTCCGTAAGGACTGGCGGTCCGGTTCATGAGAGGTCACATCTGGACCGATTCCTGCTGCGTGCAAATTACCGCAAATCCATCTGCAGGTGAAACTGGAATTATTCAGTTTATGCAAATCAGAATTCTGTTCGAATCTCAAGAAAACTAAAACCATAAAAAAAAAAAAAAAATGAAAATTAACTTTAAATTAAATAAAACATTTTTATATTTTATATATTTATAATATTTTACCAGATAAGCGGAAGAAAATGAATGAATGCAAATATTTTTAAGAACTGTTTTATTTCAGGTAGTTGCCGAGGCCAAATTCATTAAGCTTTACTTGATGTACTAAAATGACAAAAAATAAAAACATTCAAAATATTAATAAAAACTAATAGATAACACAAAGCATATTTTTAGGACCATTATAGTTTTTTTTTGTGCATTTCAATATTATATTTATAACAGTAATGGGAATTTATGGGTTTAGTTGTCATGATCCTGAAAAAATAGGCTTCATTTTATTGAGTAAAAAATGCGTGTTTTTTCTTTCGATGTCGAATTGTGATCCGGTCCTGATCTCGAGGGATTCGCCCATATGTGTTCAATCTCTGTGTTGTTTTAGACTTTATCATTTAGATTCAAAGCTTTGATAAAACTCAGTCGGCATGTCCACAGGTTACGCTGCCAGAATCGCCCACACTTTTGATTTTATTTGGACTCAAACATGCTGAACTCATGCTATGCGCTGAAGGCTTTCCACCGCAAGACCAACAAACACGCAAACAAATGCCAGATGAGCGCGAGACACGTCTGCGCTGAGCTTTTATCAGGACACACGATTAAGACATTTTCATGAAATGACAAGTGATTCTAAGATTCGTTCACAGACGGTGATGAAACACACTGATCGTAAAGGCCCAGATGGATTCGAATCGAACCTTTTATCTGATAAATGAATCATGTCTTTTTTAGTGTTTCAGCGAGAGCCTGTTTACATTCAGAACATGTTACAAATTATACGCTAAAACCAACTTTGCGTGACTTGGCAGAAGCGCTCACCTTACTCTGACTGTGTTTGGGTCAGGAGAAGTGTGTGTGTGTGTGTGTGTGTGTGTTCGTCCAGCACATGATCGGGAATCATGTTTCGCTCAATCCCTCGAGATGCTTAAACTCGATCTGGATAAAATATATCCACCAGAAACAACATGTACAGTTCATAAACACTTCCCAAATCAATAAATATATGATTAAATGTTGAAGAGAGTGTAATTTATTTTATTAAGAGTTGAAAGAAAGTGTGTCGTGATACAAGAGACGTGAAATCGCTGAGATAAATCTCGCTTTTTTAAATCAAAATTAAAACATGTCATATTTGTGAGATTTACAAAAAATGGATGAAATGTCCAAATTGACATGGAAGGCGACCTTATGACATCAAATCATACTTAAAAGATAAAAATGTTATAATTATAGCAGTCAGAATTTTATGTCATAATTATGCATAAAATGTTAAAATGATGACAATCATAATTGTGACATATGAAGTCATAATTGAGATAAAAAGTTTAACTTATGTCTTATGAGTTGACTTTAATTAAAATTAAATTGTGAACAAAATTAGAGTCAAAATTATGACGGTGAATCATAATTATGAGATTATGACAGTCAGAATTTTAACCTTTTTCTTATATGGCAGAAATGGGCTTCCATGGGAAGGTCATATTTATGGGATTTTACAATACATTTTGATTTATGACATTAAATCATAATTATGATGTAATAAATTTAAATAATTATGTCATAATTATGTGTAAAAACATGCATAAAACAGTCATAATTGACTAATTCAGTTGACAAAAATTGTGACAAAAAAAATCTAAATGATTTAATCATAATTTTGAGATTATAAAAATTGAAATTGTGACACTAAATCATAATGAGGACATACCGAGTCATAGTTATGAGATTAAAAAGTAGAAATTATGAGATAAAACATGATTTTCTGTCATAATTGTGACTTAATATTAGTACTTTGAAGTCATAATTTTGACTTTTTCTCTCAGAATTTTGACTTATGTCATAATTATGCATAAAAAGTTAAAATTATTACAATCATAATTGACACTGTCATAATTGACAAATTAAATTATGACAAAATAATCTAAATTATGACAGTAAAGTATAATTATGAGATTAAAAAATAAAAATTAAAAAAAAATTCATGTCAGAATTTTGTGGAAATTGTGACACTAAATCATAATGAGGACATACCGAGTCATAATTATGAGATTAAAAAGTAGAAATTATGAGATAAAACATGATTTTCTGTCATAATTGTGACTTAATATTAGTACTTTGAAGTCATAATTTTGACTTTTTCTCTCAGAATTTTGACTTATGTCATAATCATAATTGACACTGTCATAATTAACAAATTAAATTGACAAATTATTACAAAATAATCTAAATTATGACAGTAAATTATAATTATGCAATTTAAAAAAAAATGTCAGAATTTTGTTGAAATTGTGACACTAAATCATAATTATGAAATTAAAAAGTAGAAATTATGAGATTAAACATCAAAATTGAGCCAATCAAACTGAGTTTCTCTCATAATGTTGACTTTTTCTCTCAAAAGTTTGACTTTTATGTCATAATTAAGTTTTTCTTACTGTAAAACGCTGAATTTTACTGTGAAATATCAAACAAAACATCCTGTGGTTCGTTTGATGTCGTCATTATGTGTTCAGTAACTCAATTTCTCCATTCATTTCCCTCAACAGTGTAGCGGACGCAAGAGAAAATAAGATAAATGTGAGTTATTCATATGTTTTTTGCAGACGAAGGCCTGGTGAACATCTCAGAACACGCCACTCCAGAGACAGGTACATACATGTTTTATTGAGATTGATCTATAATCATATAAAACCTCAGATTTCTCTTAGTATTCTAGCAGCAAAATATGAACTCCTGCGATCTCTGTGTGAGTGTTTGCAGCACAGAATACAGATGATTATTTCAGAGCCAGCGACACATATAAATATCATAAATAACACACAACGACACATGGACACAATCACATTAGAGCACGGAGTGATTATGTGGAAACTAAATGCGGTCAGACGCCCACGTTAAAGCCGTTTCACCGCAACGTGTTTGGTTTGATCTGAATGGATGGTGAAAGTGTCTCTGTATGAAGCCGGTCGACTGAAAAGGAAAGTCGAGTGTGAAGACTGGGTGATAATTGCATGTGATTTTTTTTTAGAATGAGCCAAAGATGAAACAAATTAAACTGGAAATGGAAACGAGAACGGAATGTCTAAATGAAAACGTTGAAGAGAAGTTGGTGTGCGATATTGTAACGCTGCCATAGTGAACGATCGCTCGTGTAAACGCGTTGCACTGTTTATTTGGCGCTTTCATTCTTAATGGCTGTGAAAGTGCAGTGAACAGAAACATCGACGCTCTGGTTATTCTCTCTAAAAAATATAAAAATAGGTTTTTTTTACGGTGGCCGAGAGAGCTCAACGCGCTGCGGATAAGAAAACACATGCAAATAAATAAAAAAACGTGATCATCAGTTGGACGACACGTGTGCTGCAAATCCTCACAACACAAGCAAACACAAAAACACGCTGCAAATGCACAAACCACAACGGAAATGTTTCAAGGGGGACCCCAAAAAGTGACGGACCCTACTAGGACGTGCGTCCAAAACCAGTTCAACTCCCCCTCCACTCATTCACTGATCCCTATATAGTGAACGGCATTGGAGTGCACAATGTGTTCACCATCATGAAATACTATAAAAACTCAAACAAAAATAAACAAGTGTACATTATTTCATGTATTTATTATTTTTAATAAAGTGTTTTTCACAGATGACGTGGTCGTCGAGCGCCGTTACCATGACGTCACGTTAGTAACAGATGATTAACGAATATTTTTAAATCATCCACTAAATGATCATCTCTTAAAGTTGAATGAGTGAACAACAACGCCACACATTAAAACACTTTTCTGTCAGTGAAACACATTACATGGAGTTCATGCCTACAGAATATATTTTAATATTTTTTAGTTTGTGCTGTTGTCAAGTAGGGTCCGTCACTTTTTGGGGTCCCCTCGAAACATTTCCATCGTGGTTTTTGTATTTGCAGCGCTTTTTGTAAATGTAGCGCGTTTTTGCATATGCCGCACTTTTTTATATTTGCAGCGTGTTTTTGATTTGCAGCACTTTTTTGCATATGCCGCGCTTTTTTGTATTTGCAGCACTTTTTGCATATGCAGCGCGTTTTGTAAATGTGCGCGTTTTTTGTGTTTGCATGTGTTGTGAGGATTTGCAGCACGTGTTGTGAAACTGATGATCACGTTTTTTTTTTAAATTTGCATGTGTTTTCTTATTTGCAGCGCTTTGAGCTCTCTCGGCCACCGTATTTTTTCCTCAAAACACACTGGAGTATTTATAACTGTTTGTTTACACGAGTCCAAAACATTTTCGTATATATGAACCCTGGTGCCGTTTCACCAACTTCTTCTCGAGTGGCAAAGTATGGATGACATGCATCACGCCGGAGGAGCGAAGAGCCAAACCGGTTTCTGGCTTCACGCCAGCTTCTTCTCGTCCTCCCTGCACTTTCGAGGGATGAAGTGAGAAGTGATGTTCTCTCTCCTCGTCTTCTTTCCTTTCAGCGGCCGGCCGTTTTTTGACAGAGCGATGAACATCTCTTTGCCGTCTTTAGTCTTTCTGACGGAGGCGTACGCCGTGTAGTAGTTCTCTAAGAACACTTCTTTGAAGTTGCAGCTGTCGTTGTAGTCTTTCTGTTCGGGAGAGGTGAAAACAGGCACCACTGTAAAATCTCTGCTATATTTACTGTTAAATTAGCCAAGCTGGAATCGAATTGAAAGATGTGTTTGCAGGACGGAGGGGTTTTACTTTGCCCTGTAACATTCCGGTGCGGTTCATGGAAATGTAATACTGGCTCTTCAGTCCTTTTATGGCCAACACGCCACCCTCAGAAACCGTCCTGATCTCCAGAACACCTGAAACACAGACAGCGGATCAGCCTGAGCGCTTGAAGACACGCAGAGACGAAAATACGGTGAAAAGCGTTTTTTAACCCTCTGCTGCTCCGCATTTAGGGGTCACATGAACGTCGCGTGCGTAATAATATTTTTCATTTAATATTTTGCATTTTGAGGGCGCTTTGTAATATTTATGCGGTAATTGTGATTTGTTTGTTTCCACATTTTTGCAATGCAATGCAAAATATTTTTAATTAACCCCTTCATTGCCGTGTGCTTTTTCCCCCGCTTCATTTGTTTATTTCAGGGTTTGTTTTTTAATCTCCCATTAATTTTTAACCATTTTGTGACTTTTTTAGGACCGTGTCCACAATTTCTTTGGTGCACGTGCCACAACAGTCAAGTGTCATACCCTGCAGATGAAGTACAAAATTGAATAAAACAAATCAAAATGTACATTTTTTGCACGACCAAAGAGCACCAGAGGGTTAAATCTGATGAGGGAGAAGTGGTTCATTCATTTTAATTTTTTGCTTTATTTGAGAGAGCAGTGGGGTGGATATTTGGCCACAATTGTTGTGTGTAATTTTTTGCATTTAAAATTCTTCCTATTATGACATTTGAAAAGTATGAACTTTATTTGTTTGAGAATCCCATCCGGCCTGTTCAATTTTTCTGTTCAATTACACATTTCACCTTTCAAAATCCATTTTTATAAAGGAAGCAGTAAAATTAGTGTAATATATTTTCGTTCAATAATATTTTTTATGTAATATTTTGCATTTTGAAGGAATGTTATGGATTCTTAGTAATATTTATGCAGAAATTGTGATCTATTTGTTTCCACAATTTTTTTTTACAATACAATTATTTAATCCATGCAAAATATATTTCAGTTAACCCCTTCATTGCTATTTCCTTTTTTTTTTTGCATCATGGCTTCTTCAACATTTATATATTGTACCCCCACCCCCCCCCCACCCCAAAATTCTGTGTATTTTAGTTTTGTTTGTTTTAATTTCCCATTCATTTCTATGGCGGTCATTTTTAACTATTTTGTGACTTTTGTTAGGGCCATTTAACCTTTTCGAATCATGTCCACAATTTTTTTGTGCTCACATAGCAAGTGGCACAACAGTCAACAAGTGTCATACCATGCAGATGAAGTACAAAATAAAATAAAAATAGAAGAAATATTAGAAGAAAATAATTTTTTTTGGTCTAAAGTGACTGTAGAGCACCAAAGGGTTAAATCCGACAGGGGGGGAAAGTGGTTCATAAATGACTAAAATGACGTTTAATTTTTGAGTTAGTCTGTAGTAATTCATCGTTATTTGAGACGGCAGTCGGGTGGATGTTCGGCCACTCAAATACTGATTTAATTTATGGTTTAAAGGTGATTCGTGTAATTTTTTGGATTTAAAATACAACCTAATATCACAGTCGTAGGTTGATTCCCGCACAAACTATGAACTTGATTTGTTTGAGAATCCCATCCAGCACTGATTCTTCTGTTTAATGACACGCTTCACCTTTTAAAATCCATTTTTATGGAGGCACCAGTTTTATTTCTCAATTTAAGATCGTAACTGAAGATGAAACATCGGTATCAGATGGTTTGAGCAACAGTGAGTGGAAAGTCGACAAGCTCCAGTTGTGCTCCATATCAGATATTTCACAGCTGAAGGGCCTGTTTGTTGTTTCACTCGTGTTTTCTTGTCGTTTTAAGCCGTGTGTGTGTGTGTAAGTTGTGTGAGGACACTCAAATACATGTGTGCGTCTCTGGAAGTGTTTGGTTTACATGTGAGCAGCTCTAATGGTATAATAAGCTGCTGTCACGGCACAACTCTGACAGAACCTCAAAACGCGTCTGCTTTTCTCTCCCACGGCGCTGTCCGCCCCTCTCCTACCCTCACTGCATGTCTTGCATGCGCTCTGTGCGTGCAGTTGTTGGCCACATCTGGCTATATCAATTTTTCTTCTTTTCAGCGCCAGCTGACGTAATGATTTTCCCTCTGGAGCAGAGATGCATGCCGTCACGCCAACTCGACGCTTTTCTTCCCGTACACAAACAAAATGACTAATTACCAAACATGTTTCAGGCTGATGTTGTACTGTATATATGCATGACCATTAAAGGTATTCATAAAAATCTAATTTAATAATTATTAAACAGAGTAATTCATTTTAATAACTCATGCACGGATCATCAGCCTCAAGTCTTTGACGTTCTCTACACAAACTACATCGAAATCTTTTCAGTGAATTGTACTTCCATTATGACCACATTGACTTTTAACTTCTGTCCACTAACTAAGTCCTCTAGCGAAGGGAAACAAGAGCTATAAATACGCCCCCAACACTGAGCACCTGTTTCTCTTTACGCCTGTCACTCCCTCGTCACGCTGTCTCGCGACCTGCTAATAATCCCACTGGAATCCTGACCAGGCTGATTCCTTCACCCATACAGTGGGATAACACTTCCCACTAACATGAAGAGTCTTTATCAGATGTAAAGTTACATGAATTATTGTATAGTTTAATAAACATGACAACATTATGAAACACTTATTGTCACTCTATCTCTACTTTAAATGCCCCAACGTGCCACTTTAAATGTCTCCATGTTGCTCTATCTCTACTTGTAACGTACCAGTGTCACTCCATGGCTACTTTATTTGTGTCAATATCGCTCTATTGCCACTTTAAATGTCTTAATATCACTCTATTGCTACTTTAAATGTCTCGATGTCGCTCTGTTGCTACTTGTTATATCTCAGTGTCACTCTATCTCTACTTTAAATGCCCCAACGTACCACTTTAAATGTCTCCATGTTGCTCTATCGCCACTTTAAATGTACCAGTGTCACTCTATGGTTACTTTATTTGTGTCAATGTCGCTCTATCGTCACTTTAAATGTCTCCATGTTGCTCTATCTCTACTTGTAATGTACCAGTGTCCCTCCATGGCTACTTTAATTGTGTCAATATTGCTCTATTGCCACTTTAAATGTCTTAATATCGCTCTATCTCTACTTTAAATGTCTCAATGTTGCTCTATCGCCACTTTAAATGTACCAGTGTCACTCCATGGTTACTTTATTTGTGTCAATGTCGCTCTATCTCTACTTTAAATGTCTTAATATCGCTCTATCTCTACTTTAAATGTCTCAATGTTGCTCTATCGCCACTTTAAATGTACCAGTGTCACTCCATGGTTACTTTATTTGTGTCAATATCGCTCTATTGCCACTTTAAATGTCTTAATATCACTCTATTGCTACTTTAAATGTCTCGATGTCGCTCTGTTGCTACTTGTTATATCTCAGTGTCACTCTATCTCTACTTTAAATGCCCCAACGTACCACTTTAAATGTCTCCATGTTGCTCTATCGCCACTTTAAATGTACCAGTGTCACTCTATGGTTACTTTATTTGTGTCAATGTCGCTCTATCGTCACTTTAAATGTCTCAATGTTGCTCTATCTCTACTTTAAATGTATCAATGTCGCTCTATCGTCACTTTAAATGTCTCAATGTTGCTCTATCTCTACTTTAAATGTATCAATGTCGCTCTATCGTCACTTTAAATGTCTCAATGTTGCTCTATCTCTACTTTAAATATCTCAATGTTGCTCTATCTTTACTTTAAATATCTCAATGTTGCTCTATCTTTACTTTAAATGTCTCAATGTTGCTCTATCTCTACTTTAAATATCTCAATGTTGCTCTATCTTTACTTTAAATGTCTCAATGTCGCTCTATCTCTACTTTAAATATCTCAATGTTGCTCTATCTTTACTTTAAATGTCTCAATGTCGCTCTATCTCTACTTTAAATATCTCAATGTTGCTCTATCTTTACTTTAAATGTCTCAATGTTGCTCTATCTCTACTTTAAATATCTCAATGTTGCTCTATCTTTACTTTAAATGTCTCAATGTTGCTCTATCTCTACTTTAAATATCTCAATGTTGCTCTATCTTTACTTTAAATGTCTCAATGTCGCTCTATCTCTACTTTAAATATCTCAATGTTGCTCTATCTTTACTTTAAATATCTCAATGTTGCTCTATCTTTACTTTAAATGTCTCAATGTTGCTCTATCTCTACTTTAAATATCTCAATGTTGCTCTATCTTTACTTTAAATGTCTCAATGTTGCTCTATCTCTACTTTAAATATCTCAATGTTGCTCTATCTTTACTTTAAATGTCTCAATGTTGCTCTATCTCTACTTTAAATATCTCAATGTTGCTCTATCTTTACTTTAAATGTCTCAATGTTGCTCTATCTCTACTTTAAATATCTCAATGTTGCTCTATCTTTACTTTAAATGTCTCAATGTTGCTCTATCTCTACTTTAAATATCTCAATGTTGCTCTATCTCTACTTTAAATGTCTCAATGTTGCTCTATCTCTACTTTAAATATCTCAATGTTGCTCTATCTCTACTTTAAATATCTCAATGTTGCTCTATCTCTACTTTAAATATCTCAATGTTGCTCTATCTTTACTTTAAATATCTCAATGTTGCTCTATCTTTACTTTAAATGTCTCAATGTCGCTCTATCGCCACTTTAAATGTCTCAATGTTGCTCTATCTCTACTTTAAATATCTCAATGTTGCTCTATCTCTACTTTAAATATCTCAATGTTGCTCTATCTCTACTTTAAATATCTTAATGTTGCTCTATCTCTACTTTAAATATCTCAATGTTGCTCTATCTCTACTTTAAATATCTCAATGTTGCTCTATCTTTACTTTAAATGTCTCAATGTCGCTCTATCGTCACTTTAAATGTCTCAATGTCGCTCTATCGTCACTTTAAATGTCTCAATGTCGCTCTATCTCTACTTTAAATGTCTCAATGTTGCTCTATCGCCACTTTAATTGTCTCAGTGTTGCTCTATCTCTACTTTAAATGTCTCAGTGTTGCTCTATCTCTACTTTAAATGTCTCAATGTTGCTCTATCTCTACTTTAAATGTCTCAATGTCGCTCTATCTCTACTTTAAATATCTCAATGTTGCTCTATCTCTACTTTAAATATCTCAATGTTGCTCTATCTCTACTTTAAATATCTCAATGTTGCTCTATCTCTACTTTAAATGTCTCAATGTTGCTCTATCTCTACTTTAAATGTCTCAATGTCGCTCTATCGCCACTTTAATTGTCTCAGTGTCGCTCTATTACTACTTTGTTTCAGTGTCACTCCAGTGATAAATCCTTTGTGAAGCTCCTGACAACAAAAAACATGAAGACCAAGCAAGCTCAGTCAGACATGTCGGAAGTGAGTGCTGAGCTCTTACTGTAGCAGTTGTTGGGATCCTGCGTTCCGTTGATATTTCCGTTCTCGTCGATCATCAGAAACCACTGCGTGCGACTGTAGAGGCGTCGGATTCGAACGTCCCCTCCTTCCATGTAGTCGTAGTTCCTGGTGTGGCGTTCGTGTTTGGAACAGTCAGTCACAGACGCCTGCCCAGCGACCCCGTCGCCATCACACACGCACACACGGCTGACGACCAGCACGACGTGCAACCACAGTCCACACGGCAACTCAGGCAGTTTCCATGGCAGCGTCCATTTGCGCATTATACTGCGTTTCTCAAGGAGTTTATGATCCACATACTGAAGGCAAAACTCTGATTGGATCTTCAAGCCTTGGGAGATCCGCTCGGACCCTTTCCCAGTAGAATCCTCAGATTGCGGAGTGAACTCTGACCTCCTCCTGCAGCATCAGAATCTCCTCAGAGCTAAAGGAGGCAGCAGTGTATTAGTTTCTGTTGTTAATGAGAGTCAAATGATAAAAATCAACAGATGCTTCACACACTGTCCATTCCTGATGAAGATACAGGAGACAGTCAGTTCATCTCAGTTCACGCCCCTCAGTAATCAACATCATTCACATGTGAACCAGATTCTACATGTTACTTTCAATGTCGCTCAATTGTTGTTACTCTGAATGTTCCAGTGCTATTCAGTTGTTACTTTTAACGTTTCACTGTTGCTCAACTGCTACTTTTAATGTCTCAATGTCACTCTATCACTGCTTTAAATGTTTCAATGTTGCTCAAATGTTACTTTTAATTGCTCAATGTCTCTCTATTGTTACTCTAAATGTTTCACTGTAACTCTACTGCTACTTTAAATGTTCCAATGTCATTTCGTTGTTACTTTAAATGTTTTACTGTTACTCTACAGCCACTTTTAATGCCTCAATGTTGCTCTATCGTTGCTTTAAATGTATCAGTGTTGCAAAATTGTTACTTATAGTGTCTCAATGTTACTCTACAGCCACTTTTAATGTCTCAGTGTTGCTCTATCGTTGCTTTAAATGCTTCAGTGTCGCTCAATTTTTTCTTTAATTGTCTCAATGTTGCTCTACTGCTACTTTTAGTCCCAGTGTCGCTACATTGTTACTCTAAATGTTTCAGTATTGCTCTACTTTAAATGTTCCATTGTCATTCAGATGTTACTTTAAATGTTTAACTGTTGCTCTACTGCTACATTTAATGTCTCAATGTCACTCTGTTGCTACTCTTTGTCTCAGCATTGTATCCATTCCTACTTGAATCATCTCAATATCACTTCTTCAGATGTTTCAGTATTGCTCTGTTGCTACTTTAAACATGGCTCAACCCTTACTTCAGATATCTCAGTTTCACTAATTAAAATATCAAAATATGAAATATTTCTGTTTCAATATTGCTCTATCACTGATTTAAATGTCTTGATATCTATCTATTCCTTTCTTTAAATGTCTCCGTATCACTTGATCTGTCATTTAAATATCACTTCTCAATATTGCTGCTTTAAATGTAATATCAGTATTTTTAATGTCTCCGTTTCTTTTGCTCCACTGCCTAGTTTCTGCCAAACTAATTTGGTTTAAAATGTTATAATAAAGTGACTTACTTGTGCCTCCAGGATGTGCGCTTCGGTCCCGACGATTCCAGAGAAACTTCCAATGTGACGCAGCGAGAGAGGGAGTTCTGGGGCAGCCCGTCTGCGCTGTGCATCTTCTCGTGTTGCCGAACGCTGCGCAATCTCTGATAAAAGCCTCTCGCTGACCTCACTTCTCTGCAATTACGCCTCAGCCACTCAGCTGTCACTGGGATGCTGGAGCGAGAGAACGAGAGAGAGAGAGAATCATCCGTTTCTGCTAGCCGGGCCTCCGGTGGACGTGAGAGGGAGCCGTAAACATCTCTCTCTCTCTCTCTCTCTCTGAGGTATGTGGGAAGAATCCTGCGAAATCTGCACGCAGACTCTTGAGAAACTGCTGTTGCATGGACGCCCACCGATTTATGAAAAATCACATGCCGTGACTTTGTCGAGATCCCGCCGTTCTCACGTGTGATCCGAAGGGCCTCGTCTGTCATTTGTTGCCGTCTTACAGACAAACATCAAAGCACGAGTCGAATTCAAAGGCCGATGGTGAAGCGACGAGGGTAATAAATCTAACGAGGCGGGCCACAATTCAGGAAGCTAAACAGAGGGCTGTTCACTGCAGGAATGGTTCGTCTCTGCAGAAGGTCAAGCACTGTTTCACTTTTCCTGTTTGTATTTAGCAGGCAAATTTACAGTTTTACACACCTGGCCTCCGCCGCTCTCCGCACATCAAACGTTCCCAGCGCTCGGAGCCCCGAGGGAGACGCCGCGCACGGCCGACAGACCCTCTGGACGCTCGACGTTGCTCTTTCATTTCCCAAACGATGGCTCGTAAAACGGCTGATCTAAAAGCTCACGGTCATTTGCAAACGGAGAGGCCTTGTATTTCCCTTCACCTTAAAAACGCAATTAGGTTTTACAGGAGCACGCGATCTGAAGCCGTGTTTCTGTACAGGAAGGCCCTATCAGATTTGACATCTGAACATCACGACGTTTGATGGCTTTGTCCATCTTACAGCCACTGCATAAAACAAACCTGGGGCGGATTTGCTTTCGTCTGGTGTAGTTTTGTTTGGGGTTTTTTGGAGGATGAGCTCATGTTCACTGCTAACAAAAATAATTATTTCTGACCGCTTGCTTGATATTCAGCAGTGTTTTTGGTGTGGTTGTATGTGAGCTGAGCCGAGCCGGACGATTACGTCACTGTTTTCTGCAGTGCTGATATGCATCAATGAACTAGACTAATAACTACTGATATTTGCAACGGAATGAATCAACAATATATAGAATAAGCTGCACAATGACACCATTTTCTTATTAATGTAAAGCTGCTTTGCCACAATCTGCATTGTAAAAAGCGCTATATAAATAAAGATGACTTGACTCGACTTGACTTGACCGCTCAAAACGTCCAGTTTTTTTTTAAAGTTTCAGAAATGGAACATTCCGTTTGATCTTTTTGCAAATATTACGGGAGTGTTACATTTGAATGTTCTGAAACAAGTAGCTACTAGAGAACATTCCCTGTAAGTTGGACTGACTGTTTCATTGTTTTGAGTTTTATGAACTTCATTTTTTAATTTAGACGAACTTAACTGAAACTTGGCTGGGATTTCTATTTCCCAGAGAGCAAAGATTAATGTTAAGTGGGAGATTTTGCAGTTTTTTGATTGCCTCAAATTTAGCCAACGTGTTCGGGTTTACAGTGAAAGCATCTGCAGAATGAATAAATGTAAGTAAATGTATTTTATGATTGTTCATTCGCTGCCGTTTGATTGTTTTACCACAGTTGAACAGATGCAAAGCCGAGTCAAACTTTGAGAATCTGCGTTCATCTCTCCTCTAAATGAGTTTCATTGCGTCACGTTCTCTGGACTGTATCGCTCACTACGTTTACAGTCCCAGCGGTCATTTGAGTTTATGGCTGAAATGATAGAGTGAGGGACACTTCAAAGCAGCTCTGGAGGAGAGAGAGAGAGAGAGAGAGCTCATGTCTGTGAACTTTAGACGACTCTCTCGGACGGATCTGCAGGTCTCCTGCTGTTTTAGTTGCACCTGAAACGGCTTTTATAACCCAAACGAACATGCAATCCCGTTTGCTCCGGGCTTACGGAGAACCGCTTTGACATATAACATCGATAAACAGCAGAACTGATGAAAGTGTAAACTTGTTTTGTCTGTGCTTCATCAACAGCAGGATGGCGCTCGGCTCTCGGGGTTTAAGGTCAGTCTATTCTGAGGAGCGGCTGGCGGTCGGGTTAATCCGCTGCTTTCTGCATTCCCTCTTAATTGGTGAGCCCATGGGATCATGGCTGTGAACGGTGGGCTGTTCTTTAAATAGCTCCGGTTGTGTTGGATGAACCGAGCAGAAAAACATTGGGAAAAATCAGCAGCTGAAGTAAAAACGCTGTCAGACGCTGATGAGGTTTGTGTTGTCTGTGTTCATGAGGCTTGAGGGATGAAGGTGTCGCTCCTATGGTTTCCGTTGTGACATCATCATCATCATCAAACTGGGAGTTGGTGCTGAAACTGCTCAAATTTGACTCTTTCTCCTGCTTATAACTTAAATCAGACACATAATTACTAGAGGAAACGATATTAATCAAGTTTGAACATTTATTAATAAGTAATTTAATGTTTATTGTTTCATTATTATTATTATTATTATTATTTCCAACATTCTTTGGGTTCAAATAAGCAAGAAATACAGTCATTTTTAGACAATTGTTGAGTTAAATAAAACTACCTAGCAGGTCGGGTCAAACATTTAACCCAACGGCTGGGTTTGTCCATTTTCAACCCAACTTGGGTTGTTTTAAACCTGGATTTTTTTACAGACCGCAATCTTGGATGTTTTTCTTTGCATTGATTGTCCTACAAAAGATATTTAGATGATCATCAGATTATGCCTTACTAAATTCCTCACACACACGCGCACACACACACACACACACACACACACACACAAACACACATACACTCACACACTCACTCACTCAAACACACTCTCTCTCTCACTCACACACTCACTCACTCACACACAAACACACTCACACACGCACACACATACACTCACTCACACACAAACACACTCTCTCTCACACACACACACAAACACACTCACACACGCACACACATACACTCACTCACACACAAACACGCACACACACACACATGCAAACACACACGCAACACACACACACACAAACACACATACACTCACACACATACACACACACACGTATATATATTACCTTTCAAAAGATTGGGGTCGGTAAGATTTTTAATGATTTTAAAGAAAGTCTCTTCTGCTCATCACTGCATTTATTTGGTTAAAAATAAAAAAAATAAAAAGAACAACAACAGTAATACTGTGAAATATTATTACAAATTAAAATGACTGTTTTCTATGGAAGCTTCTTGCCGCCACTGAATAAAGAAACAAAAAAGGTCATTGTGAGTTTATATCTCACAATTCTGAGAAAAAAGTCGCACTTACCTTTTTATTTTTTGATTTCTTGTTTGAATATATATTTATTCCAGTGATATATTCAGCATCATTCCTCCAGTCTTCAGAGTCACGTGATCCTTCAGAAATCATAATATGATGATTTGATGCTCAAGAAACATTTATGATTATTATCAGTGTTAAATAGAAAGTTCAGAAGAACAGCACAATGATTTTCTTTATCCTCATGCTGATCATTAACCCACTTTTTAAAGACTATATCAAAAATGAGTTTGCCTACCTGTCTCGACAATATATGATTGTATTGTTTTCTTCAGCTGATTTGAATCATTATTATGATGATAATGACTGCAGGTTTAATGATGCTTTTTAATTGTTTTCAGTGCCTGAATTAACCCGCAGCTACTGAATTCCCACATTAACTCGTGTTGGAGTTGTACCTTCAAAACAAACCAGCATTTCCCTCTCTGTGTGTCTTGATGCGGCTGATGGCAGTAAAGTTAAACGACACCATCAGGCTTCATTCATCATCTCAGAAACGCTCCTCTGCCCTTTCATCAGTGTCAATGTGGGTTACAACTACAGCACGAGATTTATAAAGCTGGAGTTGAAAAGTTCATGTGCACCTCTGAAGAACAGATTCTGAACGAGCGCTTCAGATGTTGGACAGAAGACCGACAGGTGAGTGTCTCGCTCTCAGAGGTCAGCTGGAGCACGTGTTTCATTAAACGCAGAAACTGTGTGTGTGTGCGTGTGTGTTTACAAATTCAACGTGAATTATGAGGACATTTCATATGTCCCCACTTTTCAAACAGCTTTAAAAACACACTAAACAAGGTTTCATTAAAAATGTAAAAATGCAGAATGTTTTCAGTGAGGGTTAAGTTTAGGGTGGGGGGGGGGGGGGCAGAATGTACAGTTTGTACAGTATAAAAACCATTACCATTCCATCTCCAGAACCTTCTCGTTCTCTGCTCCCTGCTGGTGGAATGATCATCCCCACTTTCATCAGGAACACAGAATCCCTGGTAATATTCAAGAGACGGCTGAAAACTCATCTCTTCCGTGAACACTTGATCCCCTCATAAAAAAAAACCCTTTCCTTCCCTTTTCCCTTCCTACTCTAGCTTATGGTACTGAGCAATGTATGAAACTTGTGTGAGCACTTCCTGTGCCTATTTGCCAATTCATGAAGAATCGCTTGTTTGTTTTCCTCACTTGGGATATAAGCGTCTGCTAAATGACTAAATGTAAATGTGAAGCTCATAGAGGACGATTCACATCTGAACCATTCGATGGACAGACAGATACTGTTCTTTGAGTCACGCTGATGCGTGAGATTTCTCAGCGCTCGCGCTCTCTTGTAAATCATAATTGAACAGTAGTAATGCAAAGAATGAGCTCAAACACTCTGTTTCTGATTTCAGAGTCTGCCGTGCCAAGAGAAGAGAGAGAGAGATCACCTCGCACACTCTCTCTCTGGACTGCAACTCTATTTTCGTGTAAGCTGATATACGATCAATTCAGTTGTATATTATGTTTACTTGTATTCATTTTAGCGGACGCTTTTCTCTAAAGCAACTTACAAATGAGAAACATCTCTAGTGATTTGTGATGTTGACATGCAGAAAAGAGCCAGAGAACAAGATATGTCAGTGAGGTAAGAAAAATAATTATTTCTAATTGTTCTTCATTTTGATACATTTTTCCAAAAACAAGACGTAACATCTTCAGTCATTTTTGCTTCTCCAGGAAATGTATCTTGATTTTAGAATGTTTAGATGTTTGTGATGGAAAACAAAACAAAAATCCTGAGGAATAACATCTTTTTTTCAGTGTCAAAAAGCACCTTTAGCGCCTCTTTCGCAAGATGTAATATCAGTCTCTGGTGTCTCCAGAATGTGAATATCCATCTCAAAATCTCCACAGATCGTTTATTATCGCTTGTCAAATTTGCCGTTTTTGTGCGCGTCCCTTTAAATGCAAATGAGCTGCTGCTCCAGAAGGGGGCGGAGCTTTAACGGCTCAACAACAACAAAGCTGGAGAATCTCACGCAGACAAAATGAGGAAAGTGTTCAAACGGATGGAGAGACTCAGGAAGACGTTTCTGAACGGTTCGTGGATAAATTGATCAACTCGTCTCTAGCATGTGTCGTCACGCTCGTCTGTTTTCCTCGAATCGACCCTCGTTTGTGAAGCGGTCCGGCGTAAAATGAACAACACTCGACGACAACAACTCTAAAGCAGCCCGACATGGCCCCGCCCCCTTTGATGAGTGTTCTCGGGGGCGGGGTTTATGTAAATATTAGGGTTTGTGATGTCACTACATTTACACACAAACTGACCAACCTTAACTTTCAGATGCCATCTTTAATCTTTAGCTTAACTGACAGGATTGTGGCATATCGAAGGCAGCGAAGGATACATCTTATGCCTTTAAAAATCGATCAGATAGGACAGGAAGTGAACACTTCAGATTTGGATGTGCCTTGATGCCTTGGAATACATCCTGCGAAGGCAGTATTTTTAAGCCTTCAGACACAGTTGTGGTCTCATCCGATTAGCTGGAGTTTGGAGGAACAGAGAGGGTGAAGGTTCTGGAAAAGTGACTTTACACCATATTGTAAATGCATTTAATACACTCTTTAAAAAAAAAGGTTAGCTTTCAATGAACAGTTCTTATGCAGAACTTCCAGCAGAACCTTTTTTGGAATGGAAAGTTGGCTGCGGTGAAGTTTAGGAGAGACTGATCCAGTGTTTTTCCTGAAGCCGAGTGGATGTCTGGTCTCTGCTACAGACAGAACCGCGGCCAGACGGCGTTTCCAAACGCATGTGTTTGGGTGGGTTCCTGTCATCGTCAGCCTGATGCTTTATTCAGCGATCACTATCACGATCTCGTCTGCACATGTGTGGGATACAGATGTGGTTTAATGGCTGAGCATAAAATGGAAATGTGATTCCCAACTGTATGTAAAAGTGATGTCCAGAGGAGATATCTGCTTTTAATGACCCTACAAGTTCAATATTTTAAATATGAGAGAAGAACAAAACGCTAAACACTGTTTATCTGACAAAATTACTACTTTATTTTACTATATGCGCAAAAAATTAAAATGCATATGAAAACAAAAAGAATACATTTCTTGATATTTCATTAGTTCTCTCTCGTTTTTGCATGTGAAGCGTCGAGTCGGAGGATGAAGAAGATACGAAATAATTCAAGTTGAAATGTTATTTATTCATCAAATCCAAGAGTGATGAAACACAAACGAAACGCCGTGTAAAACACAACAACACCAGACAAGGAACTAAAGGGCTTATAAACACAAGATAATGAAACTGAACACAAACAGGTGTGATCTCATTAATGAGGAACAAACTAGTGGCGGGAAACTGAGAAGAACAAGGGAAAAATAAGTAAGGTAGACTAAACAAGAACTGAAAACGGTGAAAATGAAACCCAAACTGAGCTTAACTGTGACAGCATGTGTTCGTAATTTCTTTGGAAGACAGTCTGCACAAAAAAATTGATGTCTACACTGCCAGAATTCTCCAAGAAGAAGAAGAGAGCTAGAGCATTTGTGGTTAAAAAGTATATGTTTATTTTTATTTTTTCACAAATAAACAAAAATTTTTGTCTTTGAAGCTGCACTGAAACTGACCTGTTGAACCCCATTATATGGAGAAAAATCCTTCATTTCTTTTCACCTGAAGAAAGACAGACCTGAACATATGGGGGGTGAGTAAATTATCAGGAAATTTTAATTCTGAAGTGAACGAATCCTTTTAATGGTGCCACCTGGTTATCAACAGTAAAAAAAAAAAAAATACTAATTTTACCTCTTCCCAAAAGGGAAAACCACCAATAATCAAAAATGCATGATTATATGGTGTCATGGCTTTGCAATCAAAAAAAAGTGGTTATAATGGAAGTCAATGGGGCAAAAACAGCCACGAACAGTAAATGAGAGAGAAAAAGTTCAAATCTGAACAACGCATCAAAGCCAATGTTGTTTCTAATCTTTGACACGTCCAAGACTGTGATAAAAGGCAAAAAATAATCCAGTCCACAATCACATTTTAATATTGAAAAGAAGTCATTTTGTGTGTGTTTTTCCCCCCAAATCAGTGACATCATTTATGAATTTGACACTTAAAGAGTTAAAATCCTGATTTTTTTTTTGATTAATAGATTGAAGCAAAAAAAATATTTATCTGATACATTTTTAAAGCAGTTTTCAGCCACGAACATAACAAAAGGTTGGTGAATTTGAACAATGCACAAGGGTTAATGAAGGGATGTTTTTTTTTTTTTTTTTTAAATGCAGTTCTTTCTCTGTCAGTGTTGGTGGGTTAATCTATAGTATTTTTTTATAGTATCTCTAGTATTTTTAATTAGCCGTTTACAAAAACCACAGCAGTCTGTCCTCATTTATATAGTTAAGTGTGTGTGTGTGTGTGTGTGTGAGCACCTCTCTAATTGCTCCTCACATCTGTTCACAGTTCGCATGCAAAGGTGTAATTTGCAGACTCTTGCATCTGCTCCGAGTGTCTGTGTGGAGCTGCAGGATCTGCATGTCATCATGGCATGATGTTATCATCCGTCTCTCTCTTTCGCTCAGGGCAGATGATTCTCTGTCCTGGCCACACAGATTGTGCCCCCCCACCTCGGGTAAACACGACTGATTATCCGACAGTAAATCAGCGCTGGATTTTTTCATCCTGGTGGGAAGTGGGAAACGGTCCCGGAGGGGTTCGGAGGACCACAGCGCAGCTTCACACGCCAGGTCTCGTGGAGAATCTGGTCGTGTCTCGACGCCGCTCGTCTTTCAGAAGCGTTCTCTGGCCGAGCACATGTGGAGCTGTTGTTTTCCAGCGCTGGTCAGTGAGGACAGAGCTGCTCGAACCCACTAGAGATTCATTAGAGCTTGGCTGAGGACGCCGTTGGCAAAGACTTCAATATCTACGTCCATAATAACAGTTTTATGCTTTAACTTGCATAATCACGTCTCATTACTCACATTGCATCATCTTTTACACCTGCACACAATTTGTCCTGGAGTTTGTGTCAGAGGTGAAAAACAGTTTACAGTTTCCATGGTCAAATGTGAACGATGTGCCAGACGATGATATTTACTTGAGCCGGTCAGTGCACTGAGAGACAGACCGATATTATTAGGGGTTCCAGCATGTGGCGCTGAAACACTATTGTAATTGTAAGGATTATTTTTCTTCTGCCTTAAAACTGACCAATCCGTAAGGGAACGGTAGTAGTCCAGCTCGCTAATCAGATACTCGGACTCGGCCAATAGGTGGCGCTACAGCGATTAAAAAAAAACGTGAAGCTGCTCGTATTATATCATTGGAAAGCTGAGCTCCAGACGAACAAAACGCATTTCTTCGATTTCATTTCCGCCGTGAAAGCTTTTCCGCCAGCTTGGATTTCGTCCGAAACCATTTTTTGTGAACTAGTCTGAGGTTTTTCGCCCGATCGGAACCAAACCGAGAATATTAATCATTATCCCAAAAAAAAGCTACTTCGCGGTCGCTAAGGGGCGCCAAAATATTCGAAATGGGCGGGGCCACTTTTACTAAAAGGGGTTTTTCTACAAAAATTCCGACTTTGGTCACTGTAAAAAAAAAAAATTACGTCGTTTGGACATTAGTTGGAGCTATAACATGAAAAATCATTAAAACAACGTTACGCAAAAACCGTTACTCCAAAAAAAACGTATCTCAAAAAACATGAGCCAATGAGTTTTCAGCACCTTTTAGACAAGGTTAGCGGAGGCTGACTGGAACGAGACTAGGCGGGCATGTTTGACTCATGGTCTGAGAGCTCTGTAAGAATTTTGAAATCAGCACTAGGTGGCGCTAACGAGTTTTACGCCTCTGTAATCACTTGGTGTTTCACACAATATGCATATCACTTGAAAGATCTCCTCATTCTGAACAACTTTGCCTCAAGAACCATTGCTGTCAATCGAATCGTTTATTAAAGATTTGCGATTATGTAAAAAAAAACCCTACTTTTGCGAACTAGTCCTAGGTTTTTCGCCCAATCGCGACCAAACCAGTGCATTACAATTCTCTCTCCTCTCCAGATCAATAATTATTAAAAAAAAGTTTAACTTTACCCTTTGCATAGCAATAACTGGGTCATTTAGAAAATGGGCATGGCAAAATATACTCAAAAAAGCCTATAAATCATAAACGAAAATTCAAAACTCCGCATACAGCATAAAGAAGGAGGCAAACTTGCAGATTGGACCATAGGTAAAGAAAAAAAATTTCCAAAGGTAAAGTGCCTGTATTGGCTGCAAATGGTCTTTTCCTTTTATTATTTCAGTGGTTGCATGCTTGCTAAATAATATGTAAAATCTTTTTGCGCAAGTGCTTAAAATGCTTGAACCCCGATTATCGCTGCTTGCAGCTATACTGATCTTATTGTTCTTCTTTTTCCTCACAGCTTCAGCTTTTCATTGCAAACAGCGACACGACGGTCTTTATGAGTGAACATCTGTATCTGGTAAACATCGCAGACGCACCAGACTCACGTCACCTGCTGCAAGTCACATCAGATTCTTAGTCGAATTATGTTTCTGCATCTGATCTGACTGTTTCCTAATGATCTGATGTGAAAAGGGCTCGTTATCTGATGGGAAAAGGCTCTCGTGAATGTGAAGGACAACATGTTCTCACAAATAAAGCAGATCCTCTCAAAGGATTCTGTCTTCGTTTACTCGCCCCAAATGCGTATGCATTTTTTTCTGGTGAATACAAAAACATTTTCTTGGAACATTTTTGCCAACTTTCCCATTAACTCCCTGCCATTGACAGAACTTTTCACTGTTACACGGTAAGGGGGCGCTATTACACATCTTCTGAAAGAGTAGAGAATCTCTGGATCAAAACACAGGCAAAGAAGAAGCAGAAAAAAGCATTGGTGATGCATATAAATAAAACATAGCAACAAAAAAGTTGCAAGTAAAGGATATTAATCGAGCGTCCAACTAAAATATCTCCGAGAAAACGTTTCATGAATGATGGGTAAACATTATGAATAATATATTAAAAAACTTTTAATGAACATTCTGTTAATGTTACTGGAAGAATGCTCATTAATAACTTCGAGAGAACCTTCCCTGTTAGCTGGCTAATCATAAATGAGTCTTGATTAAAAACTGTGATAATGTATATGGTCTTCAACTCAATTGAGAAACAATAGTAGTCTATGAGAGATTCGGTCAGAGTAATTGGAAGAACAAACCATCAGTCATAAGATATCAATAATAATGCTGTGAGAAAAAGATAGAAGGCTAGTCCCAGAACTCTCTATGTGTGTGTGTGTGTGTGTGTGTGTGTGTGTGGCCTCTTCGTATCCACATGGTTCGAGTCTGCGCGCGTGCATGTGGTTGCGTGCGAGACTCCAGCGACGCGCGTGCTCTCGGGGCGTCTGGGGTTTGATGTGTAAAAAACAACCCCGTGGACTAAAATGTGTGTATAAAAACGGAATCACGCGCAAACCTTGTAAAACTAAAAACACAACATGTGTAGTCACGCATCCCGTTACGGTGACCGGAGGGGGGGGGGGGGGGGGGGGGGGGCTGCGCGCGCGCCCCTCCGTGAGATCTAAAACTTTGCCGCGCTTTTTTTTTTTTTTAACCCATAAAATTACACGCGCTCAGAGCAGCAGTGGATGCGCGCCAAAACTACTCGAGGCGGGAGATCGCGTGAAAGATTAAGCGAGTGTCAAAAACAGGCGTACATTAATGCTCATTAGCGTGGCATAAAATATTTTATTGGAAAACTGACATTAAACGGGCGATAAAATCTCATTTAGACGTGTTTGACAGCATCAATCTATGAAAGCCCATTTCTGCCACTTAAAAACAGACTTTTGTGAATCACAATCAATGAGAAACTAAGTCATATTTGATATTAGAACGTCAAAATTAGTATATAAATCGAAATTATGACTTTCTGTGTCATAATTAAGGATTCTTGTTAAAAAATCGAGTTTTTAATTTGGACTTTTGATGTCATGATTATAATTTTTCTCATGGCAGAAATAGTCCACATCAAACCCCTCAACCAGCCCTTACAAAAATTAACCATAGTTTTACAACAAATAAAACCCCAAAAATATGGTAAATGTGGTTAAACCACGGTACCCACATGATTTTCCCACACTAACCATAGTTTAACAATGGTATTTGAAGTAAAACTGTGCTTATAGTTATTAATCTGCCAAAAAACATGGTTACTACACCTTTACCATAGTAAAAACATGGTTAATTTTGGCATATGCACACTTATAGCCTAGGCTAGATGTAGTTAACAGCCAGTGATGGGAAACGGATGCCAATAATATTAAATAATAATATCTTAATAAGTAACAATTCCCATTGGTTGATAAAGTGTCGGGATGATTTGCAGTCTGGAAGGTTTTCAAAGTCCATCCACACATGCTTTTCAGGTAATATTACCCACAAGGCCTTGTGCAAAGGATCTGGAGGAGGTCGACAACATTCATATTACCTGAAAAGTATGTGTGGATGGAGTTTGAAAACCTTCCAGACACTTTATCACACTATTTTCAGTGTAGCCTGCATGATTTGAGACCCACTAATGCTGGGCTGTTCCATCTGGCAGTGGGAAAAATTCCTATATGTTTAGTCACAACCACCAGTGTTTCATTTAATTGCGTTTTTCATGTGTCTGTTAATGACACAACAAATGCTCTAATGAGCACACACAGGTGAGCAGCGCTTTGATCACTTTCAGATTGTCAGGTCATTTTGCTGAGAAAAGGAGAGCAAATAAATTTGAGCTTCATGTGTTTTTTTTTTTGTTCCATGTTAGAATGAAATACAACAGCGCCACCTGTAGGTGAATGTGAGAGCTATCTGGTTTTCCATTGATGGAATGAAATGAACTGAGGTGATGATGATGATGATGATAACAATATTATAACATAGCCCTGCTGTTATAGTGCTTTACAAAAGAAGTGCAAACAAACACAGTAGTAAAACAGACATAAAGAGTTTTGCACAATATGAAATCGAGTGTAATAAAACATGCAACATACTTCATAGAACAAAATATTGAAGACAAAGAAAATAATTTTCTATAAATTAATAAAAGCTTTTTTTTTTTTTAAATCCAAAATGGAAATAAAGATTGCATCATGAAGATGTCTTATAGAATTTGTGGTATAAATAGATTTCTATGTGCATGGTGTGATATGACAATGTTGACATGCTGTTATTGCTGCTGCTGCTGCAGAGCAAGTCTTCAGTCCCTCCAGAAAAACGCCATTATGCGATCGCTTGATTTCATGCACAATCATGCATAAGTCCGCATATTTATGCGGTGTCGCATTTTTTTCAAATATGCCGCACTTTCGCCGCATAAATTGCCGATTTCAGCAAGAAAAATATGCGGGGCTGGCATGATTTCATAATCGCTGTATTTTCGTTGCAAAAAAGTCTCATATATCTGAGCAGAAAGTTGAAAAATGTTGCGTTTACTTCACACAAGTAAAGCGCCATTATTTCCCCCCTGTTGCCATGGGAACCTTATGTAGTGACGCAATGACGTGACGTGAACGTCATCTGTAAACCCCGCGGTGAAGCACGCCAATAATTCTCATTTGCCAACAAAATGAGCAGTTTGCGAAGCAGTTTCCCGCTCTTTTACATGATAGTGGGGGCAAATTATTATATAGTATAATATAGCCACAGAACTTATTTGACTCAATGTTTTGTAATTTTGAGCCATGTGTTGAAATAAAACAGAATGAGAACTTCAATGTTCTGTGATTTAGTAATTCTGCCTCTTCACATGAAGGTAGTATCTAGTGAGAACAGGGTGTTGGGGGGGGAATCACCTTTTTTTCCTCTTTTGCATCAAACCGCAGTTTTTGCAAGTTCCTGCAATTTCATCGCATAAAATTGCAAAAATATCCTGCATATTCCATCGCATTTTTTAAGAAAACGTGCCGCATAATCAAGGATTTTTGCCCGCAACGATCACAAAAAAATCCTGCGTTTTTCTGGAGGGACTGGCAAGTACGGGACTTGCTGCTGCCAGTACATACATGACATGCTGCCGTAAAAAAATAGCATGCATGAATTACCTGTAGTAGATCTATACAGGTGGAGCTGGGGAATGTGGAGGGTTTCTGAAAGTGCTACAGCAAATGATGACCAAGTATTTCAAGGTTGAGCAGCGACCTCACTGGCTACGGATACAGCAGAAACCAATCAGAATAATGCACTGAGATGTCAATCATTCAATTGATATTTTTTTTTTACTATTCACTCAGGAGTTAAAATAGGATTACTTGGGTCAGTATATAGTGTCGTCTATGCAATGACTACATGATTTCTGTTTATTCAATACATCAGTAACACTGCAGTAAGCCTGCATATACAGGGAGTGCAGAATTATCAGGCAAGTTGTATTTTTGAGGATTAATTTTATTATTGAACAACAACCATGTTCTCAATGAACACTAAAAACTCATTAATATCAAAGCTGAATATTTTTGGAAGTTTTAGTTTTAGCTATTTTAGGGGGATATCTGTGTGAAACCCTCCCAACCCAGGTCTTCTCTCTACCCGCTCCAAGCGGGCCTAGAACTCGGGTCTTCGGGTGTGAGAGTCGGACGCTTTACCAAGGAGGCTAAAGGCTGCAACCTCTAGCGTCTGTCGCTAGAGCGTCTCTTGAGGTCAGAGGAGTGAGGTTTTACCTGCACAGCAACTACTAGCCGGCCTCTGCTACATGTGTGTGCAGGTGACTATTACTGTGCATAATTATTAGGCACCTTAACAAAAAACAAATTTATACCCATTTCAATTATTTATTTTTACCAGTGAAACCAATATAACATCTCAACATTCACAAATATACATTTCTGACATTCAAAAACCAAACAAAAACAAATCAGTGACCAATATAGCCACCTTTCTTTGCAAGGACACTCAAAAGCCTGCCATCCATGGATTCTGTCAGTGTTTTGATCTGTTCACCATCAACCACAGCCTCCCAGACACTGTTCAGAGAGGTGTACTGTTTTCCCGCACATTTGATGATGGACCACAGGTTCTCAATGGGGTTCAGATCAGGTGAACAAGGAGGCCATATCATTAGTTTTTCTTCATTTATACCCTTTCTTGCCAGCCACGCTGTGGAGTACTTGGACGCGTGTGATGGAGCATTGTCCTGCATGAAAATCATGTTTTTCTTGAAGGATGTAGTGAAAGTGAAAGTGAAAGTCGTGACGTATTGTCAAGTATGGTGGCCCATACTCGAAATTGGTGCTCTGCATTTAACCCATCTCGAGTGCACACACACAGCAGTGAGTAGTGAACACACACACACACAGTGAACACACACCCGGAGCAGTGGGCAGCTATTGCGACAGCGCCCGGGGAGCAATTAGGGGTCAGGTGACTTGCTCAAGGGCACTTTAGTCATGGTATCGAAGGTGGAGAGAGTGCTGTTCATTCACAATCCCCACTTTCAATTCCTGCCGGCGTGGGAATCGAACCGGCAACCTTCACGTTACAAGCCCAACTCCCCCACCATTAGGCCACAACAACCCCTAGACTTCTGTAGACTTCTTCCTGTACCACTGCTTGAAGAAGGTGTCTTCCAGAAACTGGCAGTAGGACTGGGAGTTGAGTTTGACTCCATCCTCAACCCGAAAAGGCCCCACAAGCTCATCTTTGACGATACCAGCCCAAACCAGTACTCCACCTCCACCTTGCTGGCGTCTGAGTCGGACTGGAGCTCTCTGCCCTTTACCAATCCAGCCACGGGCCCATCCATCTGGCCCATCAAGACTCACTCTCATTTCATCAGTCCATAAAACCTTAGAAAAATCAGTCTTGAGATATTTCTTGGCCCAGTCTTGACGTTTCAGCTTGTGTGTCTTGTTCAGTGGTGGTGGACTTTCTGCCTTTCTTACCTTGGCCATGTCTCTGAGTATTGCACACCTTGTGCTTTTGGGCACTCCAGTGATGTTGCAGCTCTGAAATATGGCCAAACTGGTGGCAAGTGGCATCTTGGCAGCTGCACGCTTGACTTTTCTCAGTTCACGGGCAGTTATTTTGCGCCTTGGTTTTTCCACACGCTTCTTGCGACCCTGTTGACTATTTTGAATGAAACGCTTGATTGTTCGATGATCACGCTTCAGAAGCTTGGCTATTTTAAGACTTCTGCATCCCTCTGCAATATATCTCACTATTTTTGACTTTTCTGAGCCTGTCAAGTCCTTCTTTTGACCCATTTTGCCAAAGGAAAGGAAGTTGCCTAATAATTATGCACACCTGATATAGGGTGTTGATGTCATTAGACCACACCCCTTCTCATTACAGAGATGCACATCACCTAATATGCTTAATTGGTAGTAGGCTTTCCAGCCTATACAGCTTGGAGTAAGACAACATGCATAACGAGGATGATGTGGTCAAAATACTCATTTGCCTAATAATTCTGCACTCCCTGTATATGGAGTAGTCGTGGCCTAGTGGTGAGGGAGTCGGGCTTGTAACCTGAAGGTTGTTGGTTCGATTCCCACGCCGGCAGGAATTGAAGGTGGGGATTGTGAATGAACAGCACTCTCTCCACCTTCGATACCATGACTAAAGTGACCTTGAGTGAGACACCGAACCCCTAATTGCTCCACTTGTAAGTCGCTTTGGATAAAAGCGTCTGCTAAATGATGAAAAATGAACATTACACCAAAGTTAACATGAACTAAGACTGAGCAATGTTTATGTAGCCTACATGTAAATCTCTACATATATTATTTCATTTTCAATATTAAAATACAATGTTAAATTAGGCCTACTTCTTGTATTACAGATTACATTCTAAATTAGGTGACATGAATTTGTACATTCATGCTTTGAATTCATCCATTGGTTCATCTTGTTAAATTGACAGACGTGTGCAAATGTAGCTTGTATTCTATGCAATCTTGTTGTGTACGGTGTAATTCACACCCTATGAAGGCATGAAGTGTGTACGTGCACACTTGTGTGGGTTGCACTCGTGTCCCAACTGCAGGTCCGGCCCGTCAGATAATATCAGAATTCCTATAGTTTGTCACTGTAAACACGTGCCTGAAAAATCTCTGAACTCAATGGCTGGTTTATGTTTTCTGTGCCAGTATTTTTTGGGGGGTTGTTTTGAAGAATAATGAGAACAGTATTGTTATGTTGGATGTATGGGTTGGGTTAAAAATAGAGCTTTCTTTTCATGAATTCACACCACACAATGACATCACAAATTTTGGGAAAATTGCACAAAACAAATCAGAGTTTAACAATACTGGGCGTCACGTCAGTTTCTTTCTCTGTCCGTGTCACGCCGAAGGTTAAATGTTGCTTGGTGTTGATGATAATAACAGGCCCGATTATTGTACATCTTGTTTTCGCAAGGTCATATCCTACATTCTCAGTGAATACCGGTTTCTCTCTGAAATGTGTCAGATTATTGAAGGGAAATGTTGCAGCTCTAAACAGCAGCTTTGCTCATTTTATCGTGATATTGATTTATTATATTCATCTGAATCTGTTTTTGGAGAAAAAAACAACAACAACAACAACCGAAAAATGCATATTTCCCTTCCATTTAAATAGATGGTTCTTTGTTTACAAACTAGCTGAAGCATTTTGGTCTGCGCATGCGTGTGAACGTTCCGCTCTCACGCACGGTTTCCAGAAACGCATCCGTCTGTGATGAGCCTCCGCGGCTCCCGTCCCAGATGAGTGTCAGTCAGTCAATCAGTCAGTGACGGACATCAGAACTGGAGCGGCAGCGGGTCATGCTTTCGCTCACGGTCTCCTGACAGCTGCACGCGGCTCGGTTCCGGTGTCAGCGTGCGAGATGGACGCTGGCGAGAGGAAGGTAACTGAATTTCTCGATACGCGGACGCGACGAACACCCTCTGGCCTCACGTTAGCTTTAGCATTAGCAGCGCTCGCGGGATTAAAGTCCAAAAACGGCATAATGTCCAATTATTGTTGTGGCCAAACACTCACTTGTGTGTGATACGAGCGTTTTAGGCGTGTATATCAGAGCTGACGCGATGCTGAGAGCGAAGCGACGCGTCAAAACAATGACGCCCCTGTTATAATCGATGAAACCAAACTGGATCCAGTTCAGTGATTAATCAACTATTAACGAGCAAATCGGTGCTACTAGAGCGCAAATGTCGCGCAGGGTATGAGTGAGTGTGATTCCCTTATTTAAATACCATTATAATGATGTAATTCGGAGATCAGAATCAGAAATACTTCATTGAGCCCCGAAGGGAAACAATTGAATCATTAAACCGGGTAAATATCAGGGCATATGAACACGGGAGTCATTTATTACTGTGGTCAAACGCGATTACTGACCACAAACAGCTGCTGTAATGAGTGACTGGCACTCATAGAAACAACGGGAACATTCATAAGAACAGATTTGATGTGTCTTTTCTGTGTGTAATAACTGAGGTTATTGATGTTTGTGAGTGTCATTACAGTGACTGTGGTGATGTGTGTAGTATCACATGACTGTGATCGTACTGTAACTTTAATAGTATAGTGACTGATATTACATGATCGTAAAGAAACTGTTATAGTATTGTGATGTCACATGACTGATCGTACTGTACCTTTAATAGTATAGTGATTGTGATATCACATGACTGATCGTACAGTAACTTTAATAGTATAGTGATATTACATGACCGTAGAGAGACTGTTATAGTATTGTGATATCACATGACTGATCGTACTGTACCTTTAATAGTATAGTGATATTACATGACCGTAGAGAAACTGTTATAGTATTGTGATATCACATGACTGATCGTACTGTAACTTTAATAGTATAGTGATATTACATGACCGTAGAGAAACTGTTATAGTATTGTGATATCACATGACTGATCGTACTGTACCTTTAATAGTATAGTGATTGTGATATCACATGACTGATCGTACTGTACCTTTGATAGTATAGTGATTGTGATATCACATGACTGATCGTACTGTACCTTTGATAGTATAGTGATTGTGATATCACATGACTGATCGTACTGTAACTTTGATAGTATAGTGATATTACATGACCGTAGAGAAACTGTTATAGTATTGTGATATCACATGACTGATCGTACTGTACCTTTGATAGTATAGTGATTGTGATATCACATGACTGATCGTACAGTAACTTTAATAGTATAGTGATATTACATGACCGTAGAGAGACTGTTATATTATTGTGATATCACATGACTGATCGTACTGTACCTTTAATAGTATAGTGATTGTGATATCACATGACTGATCGTACTGTACCTTTAATAGTATAGTGATATTACATGACCGTAGAGAGACTGTTATAGTATTGTGATATCACATGACTGATCGTACTGTAACTTTGATAGTATAGTGATTGTGATATCACATGACTGATCGTACTGTACCTTTAATAGTATAGTGATTGTGATATCACATGACTGATCGTACTGTACCTTTAATAGTATAGTGATTGTGATATCACATGACTGATCGTACTGTAACTTTGATAGTATAGTGATTGTGATATCACATGACTGATCGTACTGTACCTTTAATAGTATAGTGATTGTGATATCACATGACTGATCGTACTGTAACTTTAATAGTATAGTGATTGTGATATCACATGACTGATCGTACTGTACCTTTAATAGTATAGTGATTGTGATATCACATGACTGATCGTACTGTAACTTTGATAGTATAGTGATTGTGATATTATATGACTGATCGTACTGTAACTTTGATAGTATAGTGATATTACATGACCGTAGAGAAACTGTTATAGTATTGTGATATCACATGACTGATCGTACTGTACCTTTGATAGTATAGTGATTGTGATATCACATGACTGATCGTACAGTAACTTTAATAGTATAGTGATATTACATGACCGTAGAGAGACTGTTATATTATTGTGATATCACATGACTGATCGTACTGTACCTTTAATAGTATAGTGATTGTGATATCGCATGACTGATCGTACTGTACCTTTAATAGTATAGTGATTGTGATATCGCATGACTGATCGTACTGTACCTTTAATAGTATAGTGATTGTGATATCACATGACTGATCGTACTGTACCTTTAATAGTATAGTGATTGTGATATCACATGACTGATCGTACTGTACCTTTAATAGTATAGTGATATTACATGACCGTAGAGAGACTGTTATAGTATTGTGATATCACATGACTGATCGTACTGTAACTTTGATAGTATAGTGATTGTGATATCACATGACTGATCGTACTGTACCTTTAATAGTATAGTGATTGTGATATCACATGACTGATCGTACTGTACCTTTAATAGTATAGTGATATTACATGACCGTAGAGAAACTGTTATAGTATTGTGATATCACATGACTGATCGTACTGTAACTTTGATAGTATAGTGATTGTGATATTATATGACTGATCGTACTGTAACTTTGATAGTATAGTGATATTACATGACCGTAGAGAGACTGTTATATTATTATGATATTACATGACTGATCGTACTGTAACTTTGATAGTATAGTGATATTACATGACCGTAGAGAGACTGTTATATTATTATGATATTACATGACTGATCGTACTGTAACTTTGATAGTATAGTGATTGTGATCGTACAGTAACTTTGTTTGTATAGTAACTGTGATATCACATGACCATACAGTAGGGGTGGGAAAAAATGTGATTCTTAGATGCATCACGATGCGGACGTAAACGATTCTGAATCGATTCACTAATGTCACAAATCGATTTTAAATGTTAAATAAATAACGTAATGTTGACGGAAGGTAAAAGACGGAACTCTGAAGAGCGAAAGTGCAGTGGCCGGACGGTGACCTGTGAGCGTCCACTGGTCAGAGCAAGCTCACGCGCAAACATGACGCTCAACCTCCACATGAGCGAACGGAAAACACTAGCTCTGCGCCAGTAACTTTAAGAGTACAGTGACTGAAATCACATGACTGTGATATTAAAGAGAGTTCGGGTGTTTGCTGATCGTTTGGTCTGGATCGGAGACTCATGTCATGTTTATCATGTGTTTGGCGTGTGTGTGTGTGTGTGTGTTGCTGGTTTCACCGATCACATCTGATCCGTCAGGTTTTTCTGCATTGGTCACATTCCTCGCGCGTCTGCGATGTTTCTGTCTGTCGTCAGAGCAGTTTCTGTGTCTTTCTCCTCGTGTTCCTGTTTGATTCTGGTCCATCAGAGCTTCTCGTAAACTTTCTGAGCCGTGTCCGTGTGTTTGTGTTCTCGGAGCGATGCCGTTGTGTCCTGTCTGAGATTGACCCACACTTTCTCAAAAGGGTCAGTCCAGGTCCGAAAGGAGAAAAGTTTTTACCAAAAAAGTAGTTTGCCTTAATGTATTTGAATTGCTAAACCACTTTTTTTTTTTTTGGGTTTCATTGGACACAGAGCCGGAGTGCACTGTAATGAGGAAGATCCAGTTTATTATGGAACAAAAATAACGACGGCCAAATCTATAGCGCTTTATCCAGTACTGATTGTTTCAAAGCAGCTTTAGAGTAATAAATGTGCAAATAACAGATTCGGTGATGCAAACTTTAAAATGGTCAAGCAGCTTGAGATGGAGTGACCCGTCTGCAGTCCCTCTGCCTGTCTGTCTCTCTTTTGTCTTTCTTCAGCACAAAAACCCTCTGTTTTCTACACACAGTCTTGAGACAGAAATGCTGAAAAGACAAAAGCGTCCTCCTCGCCCTCATTAGTTCGGCCCACCGGCTCACGCTCATCCGCTGCAGATCTCCTGCCCGTCTGTGAGTTTGTTCAAGTTTAAGGTGTCATGTATTCACACTATACTCCACACACGCTTAAAGGGAGAGTCCAGCCAAAAATGATCATTCTTTCATCATTTACTTGCCCTCATGTCGTTCAAAACCTACAGGAGAAGATATTAGCTGCGTCCGAAAGCGCTCCCTATCCACTATATCGGCCGTTTTGTAGTGCTGTCCGAATTCTGAGTGAACGACTGCATTCGTTCTCTACTTTTACCCACAATCCTCTCTGATTTTGAGCGTACGTTCGACTCGTTAAAGCGCCGTCACGCGATCGAGCGCGAAAGAAAAATAAATACGGGAAGCGGCGACTTCTACAAACGTAAGTGTCATTTTTTCTGAATCAGAACATCTTTGTGAAGATATTTTGAAGCGAAATGATACACATGATCATTTGGGCGACTGTTGTACAGTGTATTTATATTGTATTTATTTACTATTATATTTTTTATAAACAGAGGTGACGGTGTCGTGTTATTTTTAAATATATAAATGTACTGAATAGCATGACGCCGGTGTTTTTATTCTCAATAAACATGACAAATAAACAGTAATATGAAGCTAAACGGGACATATTACAGGAAATGTTCATGACGAAATGCTGTTAACGTCAGCGTCCGAATTCGCTCACTCGTTTTCGTTCACTCTTTGCTGATGTAGTGCGCTCGACTGCCGTGCACTATATAGGGGTTAGTGAACGAGTGGGCGCTTTCGGACACAGATATTGCCATAAATGAAAGTAAATGGGGTCCAATATTGTTTGGTTCGGAATATCGTCTTGTGCGCCAGTAAATGATGCCAGAAGGATCATTTTTGTGGGATCAGTGTGACTCTCACTTCAGCGTGTGTGTTGTTAGTGCGCTCTAATCTAATCCATACCCGCTGCTTATGTAATTACCCAAACGACAGCCGCCGTCCTCACTTTAATCCCTTAAGTGACGCCTATTATGTCACTAGTCTTTATCACCTACATTTCATTTGAGGAGTTTTACAGAAAATCATGATGTTAGTGTTCATCACGAATGCTTTGTATGTGATTAGCAGCATGAACTGATGTGACTGTCGGTGATCTGATTGGACGAGAGAGCAGATGATGTCGATCTGCTCAGCTGTGTGTGATGTCACAATCGGAAGAGTGTACAAAGCTCCGCCCACCACCTACAGACGAACAATTGCTGCTATATACTATAACAACACACACTCCATTCACACACACGCAGCATCAGACGTGTCTTTGTTTCGGATCAGAATGACTGTTGAATCAGGGAATCAAAATGTTGTTGTCGTCGTTATTATTATATTTGTATATCTTTTCCGTTACATTTGTATTATTATGATTCAGTTTGTAATATCTTGGATGACCGTTGAGGTTGTGTTGTTTAAAAATGTTGCGAACGATGAGGAAGTACGGCGCGTGTGTCACGTGACCTTCTGCTGCTTAATCATTCACTCTTCCTGCTCCACGACATGGTTATGGGAATGACTTCGCTGCAGGAAGTTCACCTGAGATGTTCAGGAATGTGTGGCATGCGACGATGTCGCGGTCACCTGACCAGCCGTCGCACATTGTTCTCGCTCTAGATTCCTGTAGAGGTTTTGTTGTGTCGTGGACGTGCTGAAACGGGGCGGAGATGTTTGATTGTTGACGGGTGCGTCACACAATATTAGTAACATTTAAGTAAAAAAAAGGCAGCGAATGTAGTTTTCCAGCCCTGTAATGCAGCGTTATGTGTTGAAATATGTGTGTGTGTGTTTCAGGATGTGAAGCTCTCTGCTGAAGTGGAACCGTTTATCCCTCAGAAGAAAGGTGTTGATGCTTCATTATTACCCATGAGTCTGTGCGGTGAGGGTGGAGCTGAGCCCACACAAATCCCCTCCTACCTGATCACCTGCTACCCCTTCGTGCAGGAGAATCAGAGCAACAGGTACACACTCACACACACACACATTCTCACACACGCTAACTCACTCACACACACACACACACACACAAACACGCACATTCTCACACACACACTCCCTCTCTCACTCACTGACACACACACTCACACACACACATTCTCACACACGCTAACTCACTCACACACACACACACACTCCCTCTCTCACTCACTGACACATACTCACACACACAAACACACAAACTCACTCACAGTCTCACACACACACACACACACACACTCACTCTCACTCACTCAGTCTCACACACACACTCTCTCTCACACACACACTCACACTCTCACACACACTCACACACTCTCTCTCACACATACACACTCACACTCACTCTCACACACACACATACACGCACACACTCTCTCTCACACACACACTCACACTCACTCTCACACACACACACATACACACTCACACTCTCTCTCACACGCACACACTCTCTCTCACACACACACTCACACTCACTCTCACACACACTCACATACACACTCACACTCTCTCTCACACGCACACACTCTCTCTCACACACACACTCACACTCACTCTCACACACACACATACACACTCACACTCTCTCTCACACGCACACTCTCTCTCACACGCACACACTCTCTCTCACACACACACTCACACTCACTCTCACACACACTCACACTCTCTCTCACACGCACACACTCTCTCTCACACACACACTCACACTCACTCTCACACACACTCACACTCTCTCTCACACGCACACACTCTCTCTCACACACACACTCACACTCACTCTCACACACACACTCACACACTCTCTCTCACACATACACACTCACACTCTCTCTCACACGCACACACTCTCTCTCACACACACACTCACACTCACTCTCACACACACTCACATACACACTCACACTCTCTCTCACACGCACACACTCTCTCTCACACACACACTCACACTCACTCTCACACACACTCATTTGTTTGACTATATCAGTGAGCTCATCTCATAGACCTGTTTTTCTAACCTGACCTCTGACCCCTAAACTCTCACATAAACCGGTGTAAAACGTTAGATGTAAAATAGAAACATTATTTGTTGGATGTATAAATGTATTTATAGATTGTGTGAGTGTGTGTGCGATTGCCTTGCAAGTGGACCCTGCTTCTTTTCCTTCCTGTTCACTTTGAATGGGAGGAAGTGCACACTTTGTGCCGCTGCGTGTGTGTGTGTGTGTGTGTGTGTCACAGCTGAAGTGTCTTTTCTGTCACCAGATGGAATTGCAAAATCAGAGACTGTTTTCAAACAGGTTTCCCTGTGTGCCCGCAGATAGTCCCGCCCCAATCTGACACCGTTTGTCTTGACGGTCCGACCCAGAAGTAATCTTACCCAGCACTCGATGAGTCCGTGTACATGCGCTCCAACAATGCGGATTCTCTGATGAATGAAACGTTTAAATTGAACCGCTTTAGAAATCTTTTCAAGCACAATATACACTAGCGTTCAAAACGTTCTTGTTTTGAAAGAAATTCATACTTTTATTCAGTGTTAAATTGATAAAAAGTCACAGTAAAGTAGCACATTTTGAATACATACTGTTCTTTTTATTCCTTTTTTATTCTCAATGAATCCTGAAAAAAGAATCACAGATATGATAATAAATCATCATATCAGAATGATTTCTGAAGGATCATGTGACACTGAAGACTGGAGTTATGATTATATTTTTAAGTATATTACAATAGAAAACCATTATTTTAAATTGTAATAATATTTGACAATATTACTGCTTTTTCTGTATTTACCATCAAATAAATGCAGTCTTGATGAGCAGAAGAGACTTTCAAAAACGTTAAAAATAATCCTTCGTCCAAATGTTTGATGCTGTAATAGCGACGTGTTAGACAGGAGTTGAAACCCATCTTAGTTTTGTGGTTGTATAACTCACTCGCTTTACAAATAACCCGTCTTGTGTCCAGTCGGCAGCTGCCCATGTACAGCGGAGACCAGCGCTGGCAGCAGCTCAACCCGAGCCCCGGCGGGCCGTACCTGGCGTACCCCATCCTGTCGTCCCCTCAGCCGCCCGTCACCAGCGATTATGCCGCGTACTATCACGCCATCATGCCCACGCCCTGCCCTCCTGTCATGGGGTTCTACCAGCCCTTCCCGGGGCCGTACGCGGGGCCCCTGCAGGCCGGCGTGTTGAACCCCGTGTCCGACTGTGGCGAGAGGCCGCCGCCGCAGGGCCAGACGCAGAGAGGAAGAGGCGTCTCGCGAACCCCCGCACTGAACAAGGTACGAGACGAGATGTGGATTGTTTGACCGCCGTGTGTGACCGTACATTAAACTAACACCGACGTGTCTACATCGCTCGCAGCAGCCGATGGTTCAGCCAATGAGAGGGAAGCGTCCTGCGATGCGAAGCGTGGCGGTGCAGAAGGAGGTGTGTGCGGCCGGGCCCGACGGGAGGTCCAAGACGGTGCTGCTGGTGGATGCGGCGCAGCAGACGGGTACTGAGCTGACCTTTGACCTTTAGTCCTGACCTAGTCATCCTTGGATCCTCATGTGTGGTGTGTGTCTTTAGATTTCCCCGGCGAGGCGTCCGGCGGCGGGGCGGTCCGGTGTGCGTCGGATCAGGCGAGTCCTCAGCTGTGGAAGAATAAAGCTCGACGCAGGCGCACGTTGCAGCAGGAGTCGTCCAGTGAGCAGGGCGCCAGCGAGGCCGACATCGACAGTGACAGCGGCTACTGCAGCCCCAAACACAACCAGGGAGCCGCCAACACCTCCGCCAATCAACATGCAGCCGCGGCGGTACGTTCAGCTCGTTGCGTCTGGTTTTATTTCATTGCGATGATAACGATGATGATGATGATGTTCTCTCGTTTGTGTGTTTGTTTGCAGGCTGTGGACGCTGGCGTCATGACAGGTAAGATCTCTCACTTTGACCATCACACCACCACCACACGACCACCACACGACCACCACCACACGACCACCACACGACCATCACACCACCACCACACGACCATCACACGACCATCACACGACCACCACACGACCACCACCACACGACCACCACACGACCATCACACGACCACCACCACACGACCACCACACGACCATCACACCACCACCACACGACCATCACACGACCACCACCACACGACCACCACACGACCATCACACGACCACCACCACACGACCACCACACGACCATCACACCACCACCACACGACCACCACACGACCACCACCACACGACCACCACACGACCATCACACGACCACCACCACACGACCACCACACGACCATCACACCACCACCACACGACCATCACACGACCATCACACGACCACCACACGACCACCACCACACGACCACCACACGACCACCACACGACCACCACCACACGACCACCACACGACCATCACACCACCACCACACGACCATCACACGACCATCACACGACCACCACACGACCACCACCACACGACCACCACACGACCATCACACGACCACCACCACACGACCACCACACGACCATCACACGACCATCACACGACCACCACACGACCACCACCACACGACCACCACACGACCATCACACGACCACCACCACACGACCACCACACGACCATCACACCACCATCACACGACCATCACACGACCATCACACGACCACCACACGACCACCACACGACCACCACACGACCACCACCACACGACCACCACACGACCATCACACGACCACCACACGACCACCACACGACCACCACACGACCACCACACGACCACCACCACACGACCACCACCACACGACCACCACCACACGACCACCACCACACGACCACCACCACACGACCACCACCACACGACCACCACCACACCACCACCACACGACCATCACACGACCATCACACGACCACCACACGACCACCACACGACCACCACACGACCACCACCACACGACCACCACCACACGACCACCACCACACGACCACCACCACACGACCACCACCACACCACCACCACACGACCACCACCACACCACCACCACCACACCACCACCACCACACGACCACCACCACACGACCACCACACGACCACCACACGACCACCACACGACCACCACACGACCACCACCACACGACCACCACACGACCACCACACGACCACCACACGACCACCAGACCACCACACGACCATCACACGACCACCACACGACCACCACACGACCACCACCACACGACCACCACCACACGACCACCACCACACGACCACCACACGACCACCACACGACCACCACCACCACACCACCACCACCACACGACCACCACACGACCACCACACGACCACCACACGACCACCACACGACCACCACACGACCACCACACGACCACCACCACACGACCACCACCACACGACCACCACCACACGACCACCACACGACCACCACACGACCACCACACGACCACCACCACACGACCACCACACCACCATCACACCACCACCACACGACCACCACACGACCACCACACGACCACCACCACACCACCACCACACGACCACCACACGACCACCACACGACCACCACCACACGACCACCACCACACGACCATCACACGACCATCACACGACCACCACACGACCACCACACGACCACCACACCACCATCACACCACCACCACACGACCACCACACGACCACCACACGACCACCACCACACCACCACCACACGACCACCACACGACCACCACCACACCACCATCACACGACCACCACACGACCACCACACGACCACCACACCACCATCACACGACCATCACACCACCACCACACGACCACCACCACACGACCACCACACGACCACCACCACACGACCACCACACGACCACCACACGACCACCACACGACCACCACCACACGACCATCACACGACCACCACCACACGACCACCACCACACGACCATCACACGCCAGGAACGATTAAGATGAACTTTAAGAGAAAATTACACAACTATAACGATAACGGAACACAATATCGTTGGAATCGTTCTTTTTTCCAGCTGATGAATTCTAAAAACATTGACAGCCAATCAGAATCCATCTCGCTTTAGGCGCTTAAAGTGGCAAACGATAAATCTGAAGTGTGCTTCTAATAAGCCGCGTATTAGTGTGGATGCAAATACAGTTAACATTATTGATGTTTTGTTTATAATTGTCCTCCGTTATGTTATAGTTATCACTATAATTATTATAGCTGTCATTAAAATTGTAGTTGTCGTTATTATCATAGTTACTGTAACGCATTGTTATTGTTATGATTATTTTAGTTGTAGTTAATGGCAGTTATTATTTAGTTATTGTTATCATCATAATTATCATGATAGTTATTAAGTATTGTTATAGTTATCATTATCAGTTATCGTAGTAGTTTTCTTTGTTATCGTCATAATTATCATTATTGTTACAGTTGTCATTGTGGTTATAATATTGACAGTTACTGTCATAGTGATTTTTATCATCATAGTTGTCATCAAAGTCAGTGTCAGTTACAGTTATCATTATCATAATAGCTATTCTGTGTGTATATAGTGCACACGCATACATATGTGTATATATATATACATATATATATAGTAAATGTGTGTGTGTGTGTATTATGTGCATCTAATTCACATATATCTATATATTTTAAAATTTTACTATCTTTGTACTGTTTTTGACAACATACTTGGATTTTTATAGTTGTTGTTCTTGGTGTAAACGTGTGTGTGTGTGTTTATAGCGGTCAGCTGGGGGAATGTTTCCTCGCAGACCGTCCAGAAGCCGTGGACCGACAGGAACACACCGTACCACAGAGGCAGCAGAACACCTGAGCAGAGAAGCTACACACAGGTAGAGCTCAACCGGTCACATGACAGTGTTGCTCCCAAACCCGTGAGTTATTCTACGTCATCTGACCTGCAGGAATTCCAGATGAATTTTGGAGGTCGTGCAGGAGGACAGAGGAGACTGACCCCTCCAGAGACCCCCAACACACACCTCACACCTGAGCCACTGTACTTTCAGGTACACACACACACACACATGTTGTGTTTTCATGGTTTATGGGGTCATTCCATAGGTGTAATGGTTTTTATACTGTACAAACTGTACATTCTGCCCCCCCCACCCCGCCCCTAAACCTACCCATCACACAAAATGTTCTGCTATTTTACATTTTCAAAAAAGATCATTCTGTATGATTTATAAGCTTGTTTCCTCATGGGGACCAACAAAATGTCCCCGCAATGTCAAGATTTACTAGTATTACTATAACTGTGGGGTCCTCATAATGTAGGGAATACACACTCACACAGTATTATCTGTATTTGTTGTTGATTGTCTCTGCTTTTCAGGATGAAGATGAGTTTCCTGATCTGGCCACAGGTGGCGCTGCTCAGAGGAATAAACCAGATCCAGTTCAACCCAAGCTGCCCAAAAACCTGGTGAGTGTTTCACAGATGCAGAGAGCACAAATTCAAATTAAAGCAGCAGACTAATAAAATAAAAAAGGCTTTCGTTTGGAAGTTCATCGTCAGTTTCTATACTATAAAGCGGCTCTCCAGTGTGTTCATGTTTTAACTCGTGTCTGAACAGAACAAATGAACTAGAGAAAATGTCCACCTCAAAGAAGGCGGAGTCTCTGAGCCACACCCGCTTATTACATCATCATCACATGGACCAATGGTAGCTTGAAGGCGTATGCCAGACGGAGCAAACTTTTCTGTAAAATTCACTTTGCAGAGCAAATTCAATAATATAGGAAGCTGTTTAAAAAAAAAACTTTAGGGGCACAATTAAAAATGAGCTAATGAAGGGATACAATGAGAAATTTATTATTTTTATTAGAATCGGGCACTAGGTTTTTAACGATTTCTGCTTTCGTTCATACGTGTGTATATAATTTTAGTATCACTGAGATACAATTATAGTTTTTGTTAATATTTTAAATTTATTAGATTTTCGGTTTTCATTTTAGTTCAAAGTTGGTTTGTCATTTTTACATTTTTTTGTGGTTTCTATTCATTTTTATTTCAGTTTAGTACATCAGTTTAATGAAAATAAATAACAGCTTAATTTCAGCTAAATGTAAATAAAAAAAGTAATCTTTTATATCGGTTAACATTTATTTATTTAAAGTAATGAATTTTTTTTATACTTTTAGTTTTTGTTCACTATAATAACAACTAGTAAATTCTATAATATGTGTCAAATAATGTCGGTCCTTCCTGTGATGATTAATTAAATTGAAATTCAATTAAATCCAATTTGTGTTTCCAAATAAAAACATGGAACAGACACACTGCGTGACGTTTATTTACAAACGAGGCCGAAATACACCAGGACTCTTATTTTGAAATGTCTATGCTTTATTATCTGCTCATGGAGATTCAAATGAGGGAGATAAAAGACTCTGGGTTTGACCTAATATTGTATATCAGGGTCTTAAACCTCTGTGTGTGTGCAGCTGGATAACCTTCCGGAGAATTCCCCCATAAGCATCGTCCAGACGCCCATCCCCATCACCAGCTCCGTACCCAAGAGAGCCAAGAGTCAGAGGAAGAAAGCGCTGGCCGCCGCTCTGGCCACGGCGCAGGAGTACTCTGAGATCAGCATGGAGCAGAAGAAACTACAGGTACAAGCACGCTCTCAGTCTGTAGAGGAGCGTCCTGAGCTTCTCATCTGCTGAACAACTCCGTGTGTGTGTGTGTCCAGGAGGCTCTGACTAAAGCAGCAGGGAAGAAGAGCCGGACGCCGGTGCAGTTGGATCTGGGGGACATGCTGGCGGCGCTAGAGAAACAACAACAGGCCATGAGAGCGCGACAGCTCAACAACACCAAACCTCTGTCATACACAGGTGCGGCACTGGGACACTCAGCGTATGTGGGTTATTGTGGAAAATCCTGACCAGATTCCAGCCACAAGCGATTTCTCTGTCCGGACGCGTCAAAATCCCAATCAGAAAAGTGTGTGGGCGGAGTCTCTCTGCAAGCGCACGGCTCGCTTCAATTCATTTAACGTTATTAAAAATACATGCTGACTGAAACGATCTTTGTCATTGAGTCGAACGTTCTGCTTTCCTTTTAGTTTATTTTCAAGATCCGAGGTGAATTATCAGTTTTCAGCACAGCTGTGAACATCAGATGCTTTTAACATTCAATAAAGCACCTGAGATTCTCTTTGTCATAGTTTGTTCTTCCAACCGCGACATTGAAATAGAGTTAGAATGAGAAAGCTAAAAATATTGTTTCGCTACAAATATTTAAAATGAATCGCTACTTTTAAAAATGAATCACTACATTTATTCAAAAGGAATCACTACATGTTTCAAAAAGAATCGCTACTTTTTCCCCAAAAGAATCGCTACGTTTAAAACACAGCGACACATTTATTACAGAAGAATCAATATATCCATCCGAAATGAATCGCCACATTTATTCAAAAGGAATCGCTACATTTTTCAAAAAGAATCACTACTTTTCCCCAAAAGAATCGCTACTTTTCCCCAAAAGAATCGCTATTTTTAAAACACAGCGATACATTCATTATAGAAGAATCAATATATCCATCCAAAATGAAGCGCCACATTTATTCAAAATGAATTGCTACATTTTTCAAAAAGAATCACTACTTTTTCCCAAAAGAATCGCTACGTTTAAAACACAGCAATACATTTATTATAGAAGAATCAATATATCCATCCAAAATGAATCACCACATTTATTCAAAATGAATCGCTACATTTTTCAAAAAGAATCACTACTTTTTCCCAAAAGAATCGCTACGTTTAAAACACAGCGATACATTTATTAAAGAAGAATCAATATATCCATCCAAAATGAATCGCCACATTTATTCAAAAGGAATCGCTACATTTTTCAAAAAGAATCACTACTTTTCCCCAAAAGAATCGCTACTTTTTCCCAAAAGAATCGCTATTTTTAAAACACAGCGATACATTTATTAAAGAAGAATCAATATATCCATCCAAAATGAATCGCCACATTTATTCAAAAGGAATCGCTACATTTTTCAAAAAGAATCACTACTTTTCCCCCAAAAGAATCGCTACTTTTTCCCAAAAGAATCACTACGTTTAAAACACAGCGATACATTTTTTTAAAGAAGAATCAATATATCCATCCGAAATGAATCGCCACATTTATTTATAAGTAATCACTACGTTTAAAATGCAGATACATTTATTCAAAAACAATCTTTTTTTAATAAGAATCACTGCATTGTTAGAAAAGGAATCGCTAAATTTTTTTCCAAAAGAATTTCATTCAAGAGATTCGTTCCGAATCATCCAATTATGAAAGTGTTCATGAGTGAGTCATTGAATCATTCATTCAAACTGTTAATTCTAAAATAATTCCTATTAATGACACATTTATTTAAGTTTAACATTTTGACAGATCCTCTAATAAATGACACTATTTTGTTTAGTTGTTTGTTCAGAATCACGAGAGGATCGTGATCTGTTAGAAACAAAAATAAACCGTGCGGCTCTGAATGGAGTCGTCGTTGCTGGTTAGGACACAAACTCTGGGAACTGAATAAATGCATCTTTTATAAATTTTTAACCTAAATACAATCGGCAGAAATAAAAAGTGAAGCGAGTGACTGCGGTCACATGACTTCCGGCTTCATGCAAGTCTTTCAGTCTTTATTTAAAAACATTTGCGTTGGAGCAGAATAAACTGACACGGGTGTGTTTTGTGTCGTTGTCAGTCGGGACGGTGGGCGCTCTGCACAGTAAAGATGGCGGCGGTCGAGTGACGGGCCTCAAAAACACGTACACCCCCCCCCACAACATCCTGGACTCCAGCGCGCCACGCATCAAAAGAGGCAAAGAGAGAGAGATTCCCAAAGTCAAGAAGACCACCGCCATGAAGAAGGTGCTTCACAACACACACGCCACTGAGCGTGACAGGATATGACATCACAGCACACTAACCCCCCCCCCCCCCTCTCTGCGCGTGTAGATTATCCTGCAGGAGCGCGAGGTGAAGAAGGGCAAGAGTTCTGCGGATCTCGGCGCGTCTGAAACCGACGAGCAGAGAGACGCTCTGAGCTTCACCGACCCGCTCACGCAGGAGCAGGACGGTACGAACGCAAACGCGTCATGTGACGTGAAATATGCCACTGCGCATCAGTTGTTTCTGTTCTCATCAGAACTTGAACGTCTTCCTCACTTTTTCTCCAAATGAAAGATTAATGGTTTAACATTTGAAATTGAAATTAAGATGTAAATTTTAGAATTACAATTTTACTATTGTTCTCTAAATAAAACCTTTATTATTAAACAATAATATTATATATAATATATTTATGTAGATCATATTTAATACTTTAATTTTTTACTTAATTTTAAATTGAATGCACACTTTTTGTATGTTAAATAACAGTACAATGGTAATATATTTCTCTTTTTAAAAATATAAATAAAAAATATTTAGAGAAAAATAGTTTGTACTATATATTTTACTTTATACCTATGCTTTTTTCTCACAATAATAATAATACATGTATATATTATTTATATATAAATTATTATTATTATTGTGAGATGTTATGTTGTATAATATTACAGTTTTGAAACGCAGACGCGGTTTTGAAAATGAAGAACTTTATACGTAAATATTAGTATTGCAATTTTACTATCGTTCTGTAAATAAAACCTTTAACAATAATTATATATAAAAAAATATATCATGTATATTTAAAAAAATATATACATTTTAGAATTGTTATAAAATATTTTTTGCTTCGTATTAAATATTTATGTTAAATCATACTTTTTAAAATTAAATTACAGTAGAATGGCTTTTAAAAAATATTTACAAGCAATATTTTTTAAAATATTAATATTTTGACAAATTATTATTATTGTGAGATGTTATGTAATATAACATTACAGTTCAAAACCATTTTTATTGCAGACGCAGTTTTGAAAATGAACTTTATACGTAAATATTACTATTGTTCTGTAAATAATAAAAAAAATGCACATATATATACATTTTAGAATTATTATTAAATGTTTTTTGCTTTGTATTAAATATTTAAGTTAAATCATACTTTTTATAATTAAATTACAGTACAATGGCTTTAAAAATTTTTTTTTTTTAAATATTAATATTTTTACAAATTATTATTATTATTGTGATATATTTAATGCTACATAATATCACAGTTCAACATTTTTATTGCAGATGCAATTTTCTACTTAATATATAATAAAGAATTCTTTCCAGGCGGAGCCACATAAGTCATCTGGTGAAAATGCCTGGATCATATTACAATATATATAAAAAGTGAATATGTCAATGTCAGTTTTTCTTATATGATCACAAGCTCAGCAACAGCAGCGCTCTTCATCCGTGTCTCGTGTGTGTTGTAGAGAACGGTCTGAGCATGCCCAGTGACGCGTCTCTGTCTCCAGCGAGTCAGAACTCTCCGTACAGCATCACGCCCGTGTCACAGGGTTCACCCGCCAGCTCGGGCATCGGGAGCCCCATGGCGGCGTCTGCCATCACCAAGATCCACAGCCGCAGGTTCAGAGAGTGAGTACACACACACACACACACACAGAGCTGGTCATGTGATCCGCTGTTCAGTGCTACAGGTGTGAATGGAGTCCAAACCGTTTTATGATCCACTCTAATGTGTTCACAATCTGTGAGCGGGTGCTGAGGTTCATGAGGATCACTGAGTTCACAGCCGTGAAGACTCCCACAGGCTCTTCCTGTCCGATCTCAGACGGGCCTTTGTGCTGCTCGTTCTACAGGCGTCGAGTGGGTTTGGAACAGAGCGAGGCTCTGTGCTCCTCGATACACATCGTGTGTGTGACGGTCTCAACAATAAGGATTATTTTCTGTTGGCCGCTCGCGCTGAGATGACACACAATCACACAATCCGGCTTCTGATTCCGAACGTCTGATGTTGAGTTGTAAACCGTCAGTGTCCCTTTTTATCCCCTCGCATATTTTAGGGATCATCATGAATTGTGAGTGACGTTTGAGAGCTTAAACACTCAAATTCATCCCGTGAAAACTATTGTTACATTTGAACTGTAGTTTAAAGCCTTTAATGACTCCTCCCCCTATAGTGGGCGGAGCCATGTTCAAAATTTTACAGCGCTGGGATGTGGCGATCGGGATTTTTCATGGCATGTTTTTTACAAGCAAATGGACTGTGAGCTTCTGCAGTCAGGGTTGAGGAGTAACGAAATACTTAGTGACGCATTTAAAATACAAGATTTGAGTGACTGTGTTTGATTTGAAATGGGTGGTGATCAGATTACAGTGTTTTAGATTACCAAAGTGATTACTTTGAGTTTTAATGTCATTTAAACAGCGATTGGTGATTCTCTGACTCTGACCGTCTGAAAAAGACGAGTTCAGTTTCATGTTTTCACTGTTTTCATGTTTTGAGAGTCATTTTATAATTCACTCGACACTGTGACTTTTCCTCACTATTTGTTTTTTCTCACAATTTCACAATTCTGACTTCTTTTTCTCACAATTGCGAGATTTAAACTCACAATTGCAAGTTATAAAGTCAGAATTGGGAGATATAAAGTCAGAATTGGGAGATTTAAACTTGCAATACTGACTTTTTTTCTTGCATTTGTGAATTTAGTGTGTGAGTTTATATCTCATAATTCTGACTTTTGTCAATATTGTGAGTTTATATCTCATAATTCTGACTTTTGTCAATATTGTGAGTTTATATCTCATAATTCTGACTTTATAACTCACAATTGCAACTTTATATCACTCAATTCTGAGGGAAAAAGTCAGAATTGTGAGATAAAAACTCTCAATGATCTTTTTTGTGTTTGTTTCACACTTATTAGTATTCCAAAGTATTCTAAAGTATTCAGATGAAGTGACTAA
>CM074278.1:33933157-33953157 GCA_037194245.1 Opsariichthys bidens
CATTCGAGTCATTTCTCAGATCTTCTGTGCTTCACTAAAGGACGTCATTTAAAGTTTGATCCACACGAGAGCAGGTGAACGATGACCATTTCTGAGCGACTGAATCACGATTCACATGAACCGCTGTCACCGAAGAATAAAGTCGCGCTTGTTTAAAGCGACACGAGGGCGAGTCGATGATTCAAAGGTTCTTTCTTAACATTAATGAAGGAAAGGAAAGTTCGTTCATTCCAACACGCGTCTGATTTTCCGATCCGAGCGTGCGTTTATTCTAACCGAAGCGTTAACGAACGCCGCAGAACTAATGACGTGAGCGAATGAACGAATCCCGGTGTAAATAACGCGTGTAACGTTTCTAATATTCCGTCGTCTTGGGTTCTATTTATCGCGCTTGACTTAAAACGGATCGGGGGTGTTTTCTTTCACGGGATCGTTTCCTGCGGTCGCGTCGGTAAATCGCTGTACCGTATTCTGGTGCTTCAGATGGGCAGAAGCTCCTCTCCGTGTGCGTTTGTCTTTCTAACCACGTTTACTTCGGTCTTCTCCATCTTTTGTCTTGGATGCGGCTCAACTCCACATGAAGGATTTCTGACGTTCTAATGATGTACATTAACGATCTCTTAGTAAATGTCTCCGTCGGCGGGTGTGTTCGTGACTAATGTGAGGGTGGATGGAGAGTCCGATCCGTCGTGATGTAACCGTGTAAATGTTCTGGATCATCACGATTGATCTCAGTGCAATAAGCTTCTCGTAGCAGCGTTCGGATCCGCGTCTCTCTCTCTCTCTCTCTCTCTCTGTGTTTTGGAGTGATTCTCATCGGCGTGTCTTTTGCACTATGTACATAAACGTGAACATGCTTTGGTAACTAATGTGAAACTGTCACGCATCTCTGCCGTTTTGATGGTGAAGTCACAGCGTCTGTACATGCAGTATCTGTTCTCTGACTGATCGTTAATACAAATAAACTGTTTTCAGTAAACTATCTACTGCACCACGTGTTTATTTTCTCCGAATGAGTGTGAAGTGTTTTACATCCATTTTACTTCAGGGAGAAACGATCGATTTTTTCCATCTTGACGAATTGATGCGAATTGATTTCATATCAAAATCAATTCCTGAAGCAAGACCTGCAGACATGAAGGTTCAGGGTCCAGAGAATCTCCTCATTTAAAACATCTTTAATCCAAAGCGGCTTACTAATGAGAACGATCGAAGCCATCAAACCAACAAAAGGTAAGAAGAAGTGCCGTGCAGGGGCGGATTTAGAGACTTCTTTATGTTCATGTTATAATGGTTTTTTTATGGAAGCCCGTTTCCACCACTGGAAAAAAAGAAGATTGTTGTGACTTATCTCGCAATTCTGACTTTATATCTCGCAATTCTGACTTTATATCTCGCAATTCTGACTTTATATCTCTCAATTCTGACTTTATATCTCACAATTCTGACTTTATATCTCACAATTCTGACTTTATATCTCAATTCTGACTTTATATCTCGCAATTCTGACTTTATATCTCTCAATTCTGACTTTATATCTCACAATTCTGACTTTATATCTCGCAATTCTGACTTTATATCTCGCAATTCTGACTTTATATCTCTCAATTCTGACTTTATAACTCACAATTCTGACTTTATATCTCGCAATTCTGACTTTATATCTCGCAATTCTGACTTTATATCTCTCAATTCTGACTTTATATCTCGCAATTCTGACTTTATATCTCGCAATTCTGACTTTATATCTCGCAATTCTGACTTTATATCTCGCAATTCTGACTTTATATCTCGCAATTCTGACTTTATATCTCGCAATTCTGACTTTATATCTCACAATTCTGACTTTATATCTCACAATTCTGACTTTATATCTCGCAATTCCGACTTTATATCTCTCAATTCCGACTTTATATCTCGCAATTCCGACTTTATATCTCGCAATTCCGACTTTATATCTCGCAATTCAGACTTTATATCTCTCAATTCTGACTTTATATCTCACAATTCTGACTTTATATCTCACAATTCTGACTTTATATCTCTCAATTCTGACTTTATATCTCGTAATTCCGACTTTATAACTCAATTCTGACTTTATATCTCGCAATTCTGACTTTATATCTCACAATTCTGACTTTATGTCTCTCAATTCTGACTTTATATCTCACAATTCTGACTTTATATCTCTCAATTCTGACTTTCTATCTCGCAATTCCGACTTTATAACTCAATTCTGACTTTATATCTCGCAATTCTGACTTTATGTCTCTCAATTCTGACTTTATATCTCGTAATTCCGACTTTATAACTCAATTCTGACTTTATATCTCACAATTCTGACTTTATATCTCTCAATTCTGACTTTATATCTCGTAATTCCGACTTTATAACTCAATTCTGACTTTATATCTCACAATTCTGACTTTATGTCTCTCAATTCTGACTTTATATCTCTCAATTCTGACTTTATATCTCACAATTCTGACTTTATGTCTCTCAATTCCGACTTTATATCTCACAATTCTGACTTTATAGTTTCAGTTTGTGGTGTGAAAAACTGGCCACTGATGGTTGTTTTATGAAGGATGTGGCAAAGCCGTCAGCTGTTAGGGTTGATGAAGAATGGGGAGGAGGAGGAGGAGGAGGACTAAAAAGAGTTTTAGCGTGCGAGAGTCAGAAGAATTGTTCGTTTTGTTGTGGTCCGATGCAAACCGAGGTCAGTGGGATCTTTTGATTTGTGCCACTTCCTCTCTGCAGCATTGAGTTAAATGTGGATTTGTTGCAACTTTTATTTATGTTAATCGTTTTTTCCATTCTGTATTTATTTATTTTATTCATATTTATTTATGCTTTTTTTTTTAAATTATATTTTACATTTACATATTCGACAGTGGCCTAAAATGATGACTGAATAGATATTTGACTATTAGGTGGGATCAGTAGTTCTCAAACAAGGGTTCATGATCACTCAAAATGGTTTAAAATAATACAAAATGATATGTAAATGAGCTAAAAACCGATAAATCTCTCTCTCTCTAATATTTTTATATATATATATATATATATATATATATATATATATATATAGCTGAACATTTCTTTAGATAGAATAAAGTCACTGACAGTATTGAGAAAGTAAATGGCTGTCAGAAGGTGGCGCTCTTGTCTAAGTGCAGGCTGAAGTTTGAGGAGAACAAAGCTGGCACGGATCTGAAGACAGAAAAAATGTGCTAATAGACGCTTCAGATTTCATCCGTTTAAAACTGTAGTAAAATCTGGCAGGAAAGCCTTCTGGATTCAGACAGAATGGCAGTGGACGCTTTGACTCCTGTTGAGTGTGAGCTGATGTGAGTTTGGGTGGAGGAGCGCTGGGTGACGTCAGACAGCTGCTCACGTGAACCTCTCGCTCAGACGGAGGGGCTTTCCAGAATTCCTCAGCTGGATTCGGACAGGAGAACAGAGACGGGGCGACTGTCAAATATCAGTGTTGTGGCTAGTTGCTGGGGAAATGCTTTACGGTTGCTAGGGTGTTCTGAGTGTTTTCGCAGTCAGATGACCTAGTAAAGTAAGAGCAGAGTTTAACCCACCCTGACCGTGGAGCAGCAGAGACACACAAACAGCTGCAACAAATAAACGCTGAGGGTTTTTCATCTAAACGTTCTCAAATCAAGGTTCATTTACTGGAGATATTAAGTCTTGTTTAGTGAAAAATGCATCAGAATGATGTTTTTTGCTTAAAACAAGAACAAATATCTGTCAATGGAGTAAATTCTCTTTGAATTTAGTTTCTTTACGCATAAACTCACTTCATTTTTTCCTCATAAAACAAGACTTAATATCTTCAGTCCTTTTGCTTGTGCAGTAAATGCATTTTGATTTTTGAATGTTTAGGTATTTGCGTCTTGGAAAACAAGACGAGGAAGAACATCATTTCGAGCGGCAGATATTCAGTCGTTTCGGGTCGTTTAGTACGAACTGATTCCCGATTCCTGACGAGAGACGCACGACTTCATGTTTTTCACATCTCAAGCATTTTGATTTCTGCGGTAATGCAAAAATCACCGGATTCCAGTGCATTAAAGATGCCGAGAAGTGGCGTTATTTCCCATCACGCGCTGCCTGAAGCCAGTTACGATTCTGGAATTCATGTTTTTGATTATGAGAGTGAAAGCGCCAACTGTGAGCGAACGGCCTCTTTATAAAACATCTAAAACCTGCTGAGAAACAGCCTAATGACAGACGTTTACAAGTATGAAAGCAAAGCTGCGGACTCGAGCTGTGACGTTGTGTGTGTCCGTGAATTCGCGACTGAACGTGCTGCTTTGTTTGTAAACACACACTAGACTCCTTCTTGGCTTCTTTCAAGTTGCCATAAGATCAAAATGGTCATTTCTTATTTTTTTTTATGGAATATTACAGTGCTTATTCTATTGGTTATTGTGTTAAATTCATAATCTTGATTCAGAATAACTTCCCCTCCCTCTTGCAGCATCTCCGATGGCGAGGGCGGGGCAACTTGTCACGCACATGAGATCCACCAATACGCCACAACCATCCTATCAATTCCCCACAGACACGATCAAGCCCTGCATGAAATTTGTTCTTGTTCCAGACGCACAATGGGGGAGAAAAGACTACTTCCGTTTCAAGTTCTTAGGTTTTTACGATCATCAGGTATCGGGTGCTGCTGGGTTTCTTACTGTCAGTGATGTTTCTCCAAATGCGTCCAGAGCCAACAGTGACACACGCTGAGAAAAATGCTGCCCGCGGCTGCTGTGTGTGTGTGTGTGTGTGTGTGTGTGTGTTTACTGTGGCATTAATCTTTACCAATGAGTGGCTTTTGTCAGACGACAGGAAAACGAGATCCTGCAGCTGTGAACATCCGCCGCCTGCATCTGTCTGTCTGTCTGTCGCTGTGCTGTTGATGGATGTAAAACACAGATCTGATTGGATGACATCATCTGAGGGCCGTTGTTTGTCTTGGGTGATGTGCGATGGGCGAATCTGTGTGAGTCACTGAGTGAATGACCTCAAACATCAGAGATGCGTGTTACGCTCCGGTTCTAGAGTCGTGATCAAATGAGAGCGCCGTCGCTTCATCACCTGCTGTTTGCTTATGTCAGACGCTCCAATCAGGCTGAATGACCACAAATAAACTTCTAGCACAGATTTATATCGGGCTGCGTCTGCATTGATCTGAATGCATTTAAAATGAACCTTTTCATTTCAATACACTCTGTTCACACTGCACTCCTTAAAGGGTTCCGTCAGACGCTTCATCTGTAGAACCTTAAAGGGTTCCGTCAGACGCTTCATCTGTAGAACCTTAAAGGGTTTCGTCAGACGCTTCATCTGTAGAACATTAAAGGGTTCCATCAGACGCTTCATCTGTAGAACCTTAAAGGGTTCCGTAAGGAGCTTCATCTGTAGAACATTAAAGGGTTCCATCAGAAGCTTCATCTGTAGAACCTTAAAGGGTTCCGTCAGACGCTTCATCTGTAGAACCTTAAGGGGTTCCGTCAGACGCTTCATCTGTAGAACCTTAAAGGGTTCCGTCAGGAGCTTCATCTGTAGAACCTTAAGGGGTTCCGTCAGACGCTTCATCTGTAGAACCTTAAAGGGTTCCGTCAGACGCTTCATCTGTAGAACCTTAAAGGGTTCCGTCAGACGCTTCATCTGTAGAACCTTAAAGGGTTCCGTCAGGAGCTTCATCTGTAGAACCTTAAAGGGTTCCTTCAGGAGCTTCATCTGTAGAACCTTAAAGGGTTCCGTCAGACGCTTCATCTGTAGAACCTTAAAGGGTTCCTTCAGGAGCTTCATCTGTAGAACCTTAAAGGGTTCCTTCAGGAGCTTCATCTGTAGAACCTTAAAGGGTTCCGTCAGACACTTCATCTGTAGAACCTTAAAGGGTTCCTTCAGGAGCTTCATCTGTAGAACCTTAAAGGGTTCCGTCAGACGCTTCATCTGTAGAACCTTAAAGGGTTCCGTAAGGAGCTTCATCTGTAGAACCTTAAAGGGTTCCGTCAGGAGCTTCATCTGTAGAACCTTAAAGGGTTCCGTCAGACGCTTCATCTGTAGAACCTTAAAGGGTTCCTTCAGGAGCTTCATCTGTAGAACCTTAAAGGGTTCCTTCAGGAGCTTCATCTGTAGAACCTTAAAGGGTTCCGTCAGACACTTCATCTGTAGAACCTTAAAGGGTTCCTTCAGGAGCTTCATCTGTAGAACCTTAAAGGGTTCCGTCAGACGCTTCATCTGTAGAACCTTAAAGGGTTCCGTAAGGAGCTTCATCTGTAGAACCTTAAAGGGTTCCGTCAGGAGCTTCATCTGTAGACATTAAAGGGTTCCATCAGAAGCTTCATCTGTAGAACCTTAAAGGGTTCCTTCAGGAGCTTCATCTGTAGAACCTTAAAGGGTTCCTTCAGGAGCTTCATCTGTAGAACCTTAAAGGGTTCCGTCAGGAGCTTCATCTGTAGAAACTTAAAGGGTTCCGTCAGACAGTTCTTCTGTAGAAGCTTTTTGATATGAACTATATGAGGAAGAATGTTTGTGATCATCAAATCTCTCGTCTGTGTCCAGTGTCACATTTGAACAGAGTCGCACAAACATCATGTGAGTGCATGTATGCATGTTTTTGTGTGTGTGTGTGTGTGTGTTGGTCTGGCCAAATGACCCATGTCAACTCAAAACACAAGTGTTCCAAACCGTAGATGGTGAAAAATGTGCAGGGAGGTTGTCAGTGTTTTCCTATGTGTCAAAGGAGAGAAATGAACCTCAGAGGGCTGAAATATCCAAACAACAGGAGCGTGCTGGACGATCGTGGGCGTAACACCAAACGGTCTCATTCCTTCTGATGCTGATTATCCACAGCCAAAGAGTTCAGGAGGTTACAACTTTTATGATGCACTCGTGACGCATTCAAGTTCATATTTACAAACTGGGTTCTAATAATGATATGGAGTGTATTGATATCTGATTGTCTTTGCATTCTTTATTTCCTTGTGTCTTTGACAGGGACGCCGCTCAACACCGCGACATCACAATTCACTCGGCAGATGCTCGACGTACTAATAGCTCATGTGCAGCCCATGAATCCAACAGCTGGTTTAATGTACAATTCGATTGACTAAAGTCAGCTGTGTGCAACTGTGCCGTCGATCCTCACAAAGATTTAACAAGCACAACTCACCTGATCAAAGAGAGCTTTAATGAGAGAATGAAAAAGAGACACTCGTATATTCAGTCTATCAGTCAGGAAAAGGTTACACAGACGATTCCAAGACCCTGGATCGGAACAGACCAACGGCGAGAGCCGTAATGTCGAAGCGAAGAACTCTTGGAACGGTGGTGAAACTCCCCAGGAGCGGCCGGCCTGCCAAGATTTCTCCAGAGGCGCAGCCTAAAATCATCCAGACCATCACAAAAAGATCGTCCAAAGAACTGCAGGCTCCTCGCAACTCAGCGTTTGTGGTGCCACAATCAGAAAGAACACCAAGAAGAACACAAACGTTTGTCTATCATTTGCCAAGAAGCACCGAGTCGATTCCAAGTGCTTTGAGAAGGTGTTCAGTGGAGCTGAAGCTGTTTGCTGCAGGAGCTGCTCAATATGAGAAGATGAGGATGAAGCAAAGCTGGATGAAGTGAAGTACAAGAGCATGTCTGTATGAGAAATCCTGACTACTCTTGAATTGCTTTCGGGATTAATAAAGGATCAGTTGATTCAATCGAATCGAATCGATACATGTGATTAATGACTCACGATACGCTCTTAAAATTAAGGTTCCAAAAGAGGGTTTTTATAGCGATGCCACAGAGGAACATGTTCTTGTTCTCAAAAGAACTTTTAATTCTTACACTTTTAAAAAATAAAGGTCTTTTATTGGCATCAATGGTTCCAGGAAAAACCTTTAACATCAATGAAAACTTTCCGTTACATACAAGATTCTTCACTGTGGAAAAAAGTTCTTTCACTCGACTTTTTCCTCACAATTCTGACTTTTTTCTCGCAATTTGCGAGTTTAGTATATCCAGAAATTCTGACTTCATGACATAAATTCGAAATATGAAATGGTGAGATAAACTCACATTTCTGAGAAAAGTATTTTTTTTCCTCAGAATTGGACTTGATTACTCGCAATTAGGAATTTTTCTCTCACAATTCTGAGAACAGAAGTCAGAAATTCGAGTTTATATCTCGCAATTCTGACAACTTGCAATTGCGACTTTGTATCGCAATTTTAAGAAAAAACACAATTGCGAGATGTGAACTTGCAATTGTGAGAAATAAAGTCAGAATTGAGTTATAAACTCTTAATTGCAAGATATAAACTCGAAATTCGGACTTTTCTTCAGAAATGTGAGTTTATATCTCCCAATTTTGACATCATAACTCACAGTTCTGACTTTATTTCTTGCGATTGTGAATTTATATCTTGCAATTCTGACATAACTCGCAATTGACCCCTTGTCTGCAGTTTGATTGACAGGTGATCTGACCAATCATAACCCAGAATCCGTCATTTTCTCATCGAAGCGGTCAGGGGAGTTAGTAGATGAACGTTGGTGAACTTGAATCACGTCTTGAAACAACATTCCTTCTGATGTTCATTCATGTTTATTTGATGCTATAAATGAACTCGTATGAAGAGACGATCGAGGAGCGACACATTAAACACACACTAGACGCTATTTATTGATTAAACTTCTGTAAAAAATTATGATATATTAAATATGAAACTGTTTCATACGTCTGTCGACACGTTGTCAGTGTCCGCTTTGCTCAGTGATTTATTTTTCACCGCGTGAGAACATGATGTGTGGCGTGAGAGCGGACATAGCAACAGTAACTAAAGGGGGCGGGGCTTCACGAAGGGTCAGTTATGACTTTATGTCTCACAAATTTGAGAAAAAAAATACCAAACTAAACTTGCAATTATGAGAAATAAACTGACAACTGCAAGATATAAACTCGAAATTCTGACTTTTTCTCAGAAATGTTTATATCTGGCAATTCTGACTTTATTGCTCACAATTGCAAGTTTACGTCTCGCCCAAAGAACCTTTTAGTGATCCGTTCTTCAAAAAAAAAAACCTTTTTTCCACTATTAAGAACAGTTTGTACAACGGAAAGGTTCCATGGAAGCCATCGAAGCCAATAATGGAAACACTGAATCAAGATTACCCACTCAGAATACCTTGGCAACACCCTGGCAACCACCCACAACACCTGAGCGGCGTCTGCGGTTTCAAAGGTAAAAACCCAGTTGAAATCTTACGATCTCTGTGTGCGGTTGCGCAGGCAGCGCTACAGGAACCTGAACGCTCCGTGATATCAAAGCAATCTAGACGTGATTAATGATGATTGATTCTGTGAGATTTCAGATACTCCTCCCATATCGTTGATCGTCTGGGAGTCAGAGCGCTCGATTCCTGGAGTCCAAGACCACGGGAAATGAAAGGAGACACACTCGCTCCGGAGCCAAAGCAAATAAACAGTGTGAGAAAGTTTGAGTAAGACGCTTTCGCACAGGCACACGCACCCCCCCGTCCCTCCATCCATCTGCGATCCACACGAGGCCGGGAACAGGAACAGGAATGGGATGCTGTTATTGGGTCACGTGCAGTGAGAGAGAGGACTGAATTCCTGAAAAGTAGGTCAGTATATTGCAGCATCTGTTTAAGCCATAGCGCCGAGCCTCAGAGAAAGTAAACACAGAAGAATGAGCAGAAACACTGTTGATCGGCCTCGAACCCCACAGCCGACGGGACCCTGAGACACGCCGCCGGAATCCTGCTGAACTGTGACGTTGAGATGGCTAATGCACAACACGACCAAACGCCGCTCGCTAGCCATTTAACCCCGGTGCACTGGCCGTCAAAGTTTGGGAGAATTGCAATTTTTTTAAAAGATAGAAGAATCTGCTCTCCAAGGCTGCATTTATTTGGTTAAAAACATAGTAAAAATCCCAAAATATTATTACTATTTAAAACAGCTGTTTTCTATGTGAATATATATTAAAATGTAATTTATATCCCGTGATCAAAGCTGAATTTATTTGATTAAAAGTACAGTAAAATCAGTGAAATATTATTACAATTTGCGACATTGTTTTCTATGCGAATAAATAGTAAAATATAATTTATTCCTGTGATCAAAGATGAATTTAATTGACGAAAAATACAGTACAAATCCCAAAATATTATTACTATTTAAATCAGCTGTTTTCTATGTGAATATATAGTACAGTGTAATTTATATCCAGTGATCAAAGCTGAATTTATTTGATTAAAAGTACAGTAAAATCAGTGAAATATTATTATAATTTACAACATTGTTTTCTATGCGAATAAATAGTAAAATATAATTTATTCCTATGATCAAAGATGAATTTAATTGATGAAAAATACAGTAAAAATCCCAAAATATTATTACTATTTAAATCAGCGGTTTTCTATGTGAATATATAGTACAGTGTAATTTATATCCAGTGATCAAAGCTGAATTTATTTGATTAAAAGTACAGTAAAATCAGTGAAATATTATTATAATTTACAACATTGTTTTCTATGCGAATAAATACTAAAATATAATTTATTCCTATGATCAAAGATGAATTTAATTGATGAAAAACACAGTAAAAATCCCAAAATATTATTACCATGTAAATCATCTGTTTTCTATGTGAATATATATTAAAATGTAATTTATATCTAGTGATCAAAGCTGAATTTTCAGCATCATTACTCCAGTCTTCAGTGTCACATGATCCTTCGGAAATCATTCTAGCATTTGCTGCTATAGTTTCACGCTATTCCATCTAAAAGTTATAAATGAATGACATTTTTATATCGTGTTCTTGGAAGTACCTCGAATGTGGTGGTGGTCTCCTTACAACGATCGCCTTTTGTCGTGATATTCTTCATTTGTACGTCCATGTGGATAAAAGTAGAATTTCCACTGCATTAGGAAAAAAAAAATCATCAAGTTAGTTACATTTTATCAGTTGGAATTATGACATACTGAGGAAAAATTCTTACTTTAAAGTTGTAATTATGACAAAAAGTCTAAATTTTGACTTAAAAATTCTTGACATCGAAAATATTTTATCGGTGTTGTGACTACAATTCAATATGAAAAGTCAGAAATATGACATACCGAGTCAAAATTATTACTTAAAAGCCGTAATTATATGAAAAAGTCAAAATTCTGACTTAAAAAGTCTTAAAAAATGATGGCAAACTAAATCGAGTCAAAATTCTGACTTACAAGAAACGTTTACGATTATCAATGTTGAAAACAGCTTTCATGAAACATTACTGTTGAAAAGTTTGGGGTCAGAAATCAGTTTTTAATCAAGGACGCATTAAATTGATCAAAAAAGACAGTAAAGACATTTATACTGTTATAAAAGATTCTATTTCAAATCAACTCTGTTCTTTTGAACTTTCTATTCATCAAAGAATCCAGAAAAATAAAATGTATAACTGTTCCCACAAAAAATATGAACTGCTTTCTTGTTTCTGCTTTAAATGTTTCTTGAGCAGCAGAACACTGATTTTTTTTAAAACCTTTGTTAGCGTTATAGTAAAAATACAACTCTTTACAGTTAAATCTCAGCTGAGATCCATTAAATGTTAAAAAGAGACAAAGAAAATATTTCAGTAAATAGATGTACGCCACGAAATATGCATGAAAGTTTTAAAATTTGCAATGACTGTGAAAGGAAAGGTGAAGTGTGACCAACCGTGAACTGGAAAGGAAAGCCGTTTCAAAGGACGTGCGAGTGATTGGATATCGATTAATGAAGATAAACGTTTATTTGATTATAACACACTGATGAGATCGAGAATGTGAATTAGGAAAGTAAATGGGTTAGTTTTGAGTTCACGTTGACTTGAGTTTCTGATGATTGACACACACACATGTTGTGTTTTCATGGTTTATGGGGTCATTCCATAGGTGTAATGGTTTTTCTACTGTACAAACTGTACATTCTACCCCCCCACCCCCACCCTTACCCATCACACAAAATGTTCTGCTATTGTACATTTTCAAAAAAGATCATTCTGTATGATTTATAAGCTTGTTTCCTCATGGGTACCAACAAAATGATCAAAATTTACTAGTATTACTATACCTGTGGGGACATTTTGGTCCTCATAATGTAGGGAATACCCACACACTCACACACAGGGTGCGGCTCGCATTCAGATGGTCTGTTTCTCCATTGTTCCTGCATCAGTCTCGGTCCTGACTCTGTTGGGTTGAGATGCAGATCTCCTCGTCTCCACACGCTAAACACACAACTGACACGTTAAGACGCACAGCTCAATCTGAAACAAAATTTACTCTCAGAATTGCATGTTTATATCTTATGACACTGATATTTTCGAGGTACTCAAATGTACGTCAAAAATCTACACAGTATTACGATGATACCAAGGTCCAAAAAGTATGATGTTGTTGTGTTTTTTGTAAGTGAGACCACATGCCTCTTTGACATGCTCATGGATTGAATTGTGTATTGTGCAGCACGTCTGGAGGGTAAAAGTCATAAATTGTTTCCCATGAGCCCCCTCTCTCATTGTGCATTGTTCGTGTTCTCTCATTACATGAGTCAAGGTGCTGCCAGCGAGCGCGCGCCCGCGCCTAACGTGACTGGGAAGGCGGTCAAGAGATGATGCCGCCGCAGAAGTATGAGGCGCGCTCCCGAGCCGCGCGCCAAAGTCTGTCAGCAAGTGAAAGTTCAAAAAAAACCGTTAAAAACGCACATTTTGACTCAGTTCATTGATCACAAAACCTTCCCGGTGTTGTGGTGATTCAGGTAAGGCTAAATCACATCGATTCGCTGAATTATTACCTCAGTTTCACGGTATTCCATCTAAAAGTTATAAACGAATGACATTTTTACATCGTGTTCTTGGAAGTACCTCGAATGTGGTGGTGGTCTCCTTACAACGATCGCCTTTTGTCGTGATATTCTTCATTTGTGCGTCCAATGTGGATAAAAGTATAGAATTTCCACCATTTTCCAAATAAAAAGCGCTTTTATAAATCGTAATGTGAAGGTAGTCATATTTTTTTTGTCAGAAATATGACATACTAAGACAAAATAATTATTTAAAAGTCGCAATTATGACAAAAAGGTCAAAATTCTGATCTAAAACTAAAAAAATGACAAATAAATCGATATTTTGACTAAAACTCGATATGAGAAGTCAGAAATATGTCAAAATTCTTGCATAAAATCCGTAATTATTTGCAAAGTCGAAATCATGACATTACTAAATTGATGTTGTGAATAAAATTCGATATTAAAAGTCTGAATTATGACATACCAAGACTTGAAAAGTGATATTCATGGCATAAAACGTCGAAATTCTGACAAAATGTCACTTGTTTGAGCTCCCACATGAGAGAGTCTTCAACGGTACAACTGAAACTCGTCGTGCCCGCCGCACTTAAATCGCGCGTGTTCTCGCGAGATCAGAGGGGAGCGAGTGTTTTCGGCTGCGGCTGGACGAGGTTTGAGTGGCGCAGCAGAATGAGCGCAGATGCAGCGCACACACTCATCCTGCTGCGCTTTGTGTTGCACCTCTGCGCCTCCTTCACTCTCTTTTTCTCACCCTGACAACTTTAATCAGGCACGTTAAAGTCTTTATTTTTGCACACTTGCCGGAGGAAACTTCATCTTCATCTTCTTCATCATCTGCTGGAGGTACAGAAACTTTCTTTCCCTCAGTTTTGCTTCTTTAGTTTCTCTGTTGTCGTATTCTCGTTTGCTTTCCACAAACTCGTATATCTAACAGACACACACACACACACACACATATAGACACACACACAGCTCTTCTCTTGTTCGGAAATGTGTGTTTTGTTATTAATGCGAGTTGTTGGTCGTGCAGCGGGAGCGAGCGCAGAATGAGGCGGCTGCTCGTGCTCGCGACGGGACTCTCAGCGCTCGTGTCGCTGTGTCTGTCTGCGCAGACGCTCGACGCAGGCGCAGACAGAGCTGCGCAGACGCCTGACGCGGAGCAGCCGAGAGCGAGCCGATCGAAGCGGCGAGGCGGCGGGCAGGACGTGCTGAAGGGGTACCGAATCACTCCATCACAACATTTACCCCAAACACCAGAGTAAAACTGTCATTAGCAGCAGTGAATGAGTCTTGAAGGCTGTGGGTGGGAACCCTGTTTACCGCATCATCATAACACTAATAACAGTTTTGGTTTCATAAAGAGTGCTGTTTTCATAGTTTGTTGATTGTTTGTTTTGTAACATCTCAAAAATCTGTGTTCGGAGAGATGTGATCTAATAAAAACACACTAATCACATACAATTAAAAGGATCGAGATTAAAATATCAGACTAAAATATCAGAAAATGCAAAGACTATGAATGAAGAGACCATAGGAATGACATTTTAGTCTTGTATTTCCTATTTATGCTCTTTTCTTTATTTCTATGTCCTTTCCATTGCCATGTTCTTACTATGTTGGTTTTATTTTATATACAGAAATCCTAATAAACAATAATCACATACATTGATCTAGATTAAAATATCAAATGATGAAAATAAACTAAATATAGTCTATTTGTATAATTTTTTTTCTTGTTTTTTCTATTTATGATCTTTTCTTTATTTTTATTCCTGTTAGTTTTATTCTGCGTGCAGAGATCCTAATAAAAAAACGATAATCACATGCATTGATCGAGATTAAAATATCGAACATTTAGTTATAAGACATGAGAAAAATTATAAGTATATTATAAGTTATAAGAAAAATGAACAAAAGAGCATTAAAAAAAAAAACATGTTCTTCCAATGACATACCAAATCAAAGTTGTGACTAAAATACGATATGAAAAGTCGGAAATATAACATACTTTAAAGTCATTATTATGACAAACATTTGAAATTCTGACTTAAAACGTCTTAATAATTCAAAATGATGACATGCTAAATTGATGTTATAAAAAAAAGTCAGAATTTTGATATACTAAGTTGAAATTATGACTTAAAAAATAATATTCATGGCATAAAAAGTCTTCAGTTTTTGTTTATGCTCTTTTATTTGTGTTATAAGTGATTATTTAATCTCAATCAATGTTAATTTTATTCAATGCACAAATCGTCCCACTTTATATTAAGTCTCTTCAACTACTGTGTACTAAGATTTAAAAGAATCGTTTGATGCCATGCGTAGTTTTTGTTTGCGAGGCGAGTATATGGTGATTAAAGACACTTGATATAAAGTGGGAGCTGTGGGACATAATTGAAATTTTCCTTGGAAAAGTTCTTGATTTGCGGATCACTCCTCGCAGGCCGAATGTGTGTGGATCCCGTCACCACGCGTACTGCTGTCCCGGATGGAAGACCTTGACCGGAGGGAACCAGTGCATCGTCCGTAAGTCCTCATCCACTTCCTGTTTGGTGTGTAAAGCACAAGTAAACAGACGTGCGCTCTCTCTGCGTGACTGTGCCGCGGCGGAGAGCGGGGGGGTTCAGCACACATGCTTTCTTCCTGTAAATGAATAGATTGGCAGCACTCGGGCTCGTTGTGTGATTTTGGCGGTCTGCCGTCTCCCAGGCGCGGTGGGTGGGGTGATGTTGTTTACATGTGAAGGTCAGGCACACTAATGGATCTCGGTCACAATGGCCCGAGTCTCTCTGACCTCCTCACCTCTCACTGACCGCACTTACGAGAGCGTTCCGGTAATAACCGGGGTTTGGTCGCATTCCAATTACATGTGCATCATTTAATCGCATTAATCCGATTAAGCCGATATTTCCTGAATAAGACAGCTGGCATATACCCCGATTGAGTGGAAGACGGTCTCATGCAAAAAGGCCGGACAGCAGGATCAGACCTCAGTCTGCAGACTCTGATTTTGTGGGATGCATTTAAAGACTGGACAATTCTTTTTGTGTGGAATATTGCAGTGATTTTTCAAAATGATTTATCAGTGTAACTCGGATTAATGGATGGATAGATAGATAGATAGATGGAAGGATGTACAGAAAGACAGATGGATGGATGGATGATGGATGGATGGATGGATAGATAGATAGAAGGACAGATAGATAGATAGATAGATAGATAGATAGACAGATAGATAGATAGATAGACAGATAGATAGATGGATGGATGGATGGATGGATGGATGGATAGATAGATAGATAGATAGATAGATAGATAGATAGATAGATGTACAGATAGATAGATAGATAGACAGATGAATGGATAGATAGATAGATAGACAGATGAATGGATAGATAGATAGATATATAGATAGACAGATAGATAGATAGATAGATAGATAGATAGAAGGATGTACAGATGGATAGATAGATAGACAGATGAATGGATAGATAGACAGATGAATGGATAGATAGACAGATAGACAGATGAATGGATAGATAGATAGATAGATAGATAGATAGATAGATAGATAGATAGAAGGATGTACAGATAGATAGATAGATAGATAGATAGACAGATGAATGGATAGATAGATAGATAGATAGACAGATGAATGGATAGATAGACAGATGAATGGATAGATAGATAGATAGATAGATAGATAGATAGATAGATAGATAGACAGATAGATAGATAGATAGACAGATGAATGGATAGATAGATAGACAGATGAATGGATAGATAGATAGATAGATAGATAGATAGATAGATAGAAGGATGTACAGATGGATAGATAGATAGACAGATGAATGGATAGATAGACAGATGAATGGATAGATAGACAGATGAATGGATAGATAGATAGATAGATAGATAGAAGGATGTACAGATGGATAGATAGACAGATGAATGGATAGATAGACAGATGAATGGATAGATAGACAGATAGACAGATGAATGGATAGATAGATAGATAGATAGACAGATAGACAGATAGATAGATAGAAGGATGTACAGATGGATAGATAGATAGACAGATGAATGGATAGATAGACAGATGAATGGATAGATAGATAGACAGATGAATGGATAGATAGACAGATAGATAGATAGAAGGATGTACAGATGGATAGATAGATAGACAGATGAATGGATAGATAGACAGATAGATAGATAGAAGGATGTACAGATGGATAGATAGATAGACAGATGAATGGATAGATAGATAGATAGACAGATGAATGGATAGATAGACAGATAGACAGATGAATGGATAGATAGATAGATAGATAGACAGATAGATAGATAGAAGGATGTACAGATGGATAGATAGATAGACAGATAGATAGATAGAAGGATGTACAGAAAGAGATGGATGGATGGATGGATGGATGGATGGATAGATAGATAGATAGACAGATAGATGGATGGATGGATGGATAGATAGATAGATAGACAGATAGATAGATAGATAGACAGATAGATGGATGGATGGATGGATAGATAGAAGGATAGATAGATAGATAGATAGATAGATAGATAGATAGATAGATAGATAGATAGACAGATGAATGGATAGATAGATAGATAGACAGATAGACAGATAGATAGATAGAAGGATGTACAGATGGATAGATAGATAGACAGATAGATAGATAGAAGGATGTACAGAAAGAGATGGATGGATGGATGGATGGATAGATAGATAGATAGATAGATAGACAGATAGATAGATGGATGGATGGATGGATAGATAGATAGATAGATAGATAGATAGATAGATAGATAGATAGATAGATAGATAGATAGATAGATAGAAGGATGTACAGATAGATAGATAGATAGATAGACAGATGAATGGATAGATAGATAGATAGATAGACAGATGAATGGATAGATAGACAGATAGACAGATGAATGGATAGATAGATAGATAGATAGATAGATAGATAGATAGATAGACAGATAGATAGATAGATAGATAGATAGACAGATGAATGGATAGATAGATAGACAGATGAATGGATAGATAGATAGATAGATAGATAGAAGGATGTACAGATGGATAGATAGATAGACAGATGAATGGATAGATAGACAGATGAATGGATAGATAGACAGATGAATGGATAGATAGACAGATGAATGGATAGATAGATAGATAGATAGATAGATAGAAGGATGTACAGATGGATAGATAGACAGATGAATGGATAGATAGACAGATGAATGGATAGATAGACAGATAGACAGATGAATGGATAGATAGATAGATAGATAGACAGATAGACAGATAGATAGATAGAAGGATGTACAGATGGATAGATAGATAGACAGATGAATGGATAGATAGACAGATGAATGGATAGATAGATAGACAGATGAATGGATAGATAGACAGATAGATAGATAGAAGGATGTACAGATGGATAGATAGATAGACAGATGAATGGATAGATAGACAGATAGATAGATAGAAGGATGTACAGATGGATAGATAGATAGACAGATGAATGGATAGATAGACAGATGAATGGATAGATAGACAGATAGACAGATGAATGGATAGATAGATAGATAGATAGATAGACAGATAGATAGATAGAAGGATGTACAGATGGATAGATAGATAGACAGATAGATAGATAGAAGGATGTACAGAAAGAGATGGATGGATGGATGGATGGATGGATGGATAGATAGATAGATAGATAGATAGACAGATAGATGGATGGATGGATGGATAGATAGATAGATAGACAGATAGATAGATAGATAGACAGATAGATGGATGGATGGATGGATAGTTAGAAGGATAGATAGATAGATAGATAGATAGATAGATAGATAGATAGATAGACAGATGAATGGATAGATAGATAGATAGACAGATAGACAGATAGATAGATAGAAGGATGTACAGATGGATAGATAGATAGACAGATAGATAGATAGAAGGATGTACAGAAAGAGATGGATGGATGGATGGATGGATAGATAGATAGATAGATAGATAGACAGATAGATAGATGGATGGATGGATGGATAGATAGATAGATAGATAGATAGACAGATAGATAGATAGATAGATAGACAGATAGATAGATGGATGAATGGATGGATGGATAGATAGAAGGATAGATAGATAGATAGATAGATAGATAGAAGGATGTACAGATAGATAGATAGATAGACAGATGAATGGATAGATAGATAGATAGACAGATGAATGGATAGATAGATAGATATATAGATATATAGATAGACAGATAGACAGATAGATAGATAGAAGGATGTACAGATGGATAGATAGATAGACAGATGAATGGATAGATAGACAGATGAATGGATAGATAGACAGATAGACAGATGAATGGATAGATAGATAGATAGATAGAAGGATAGATAGATAGATAGATAGATAGATAGATAGAAGGATGTACAGATAGATAGATAGATAGACAGATGAATGGATAGATAGATAGATAGACAGATGAATGGATAGATAGATAGATATATAGATAGACAGATAGATAGATAGAAGGATGTACAGATGGATAGATAGATAGACAGATGAATGGATAGATAGACAGATAGACAGATGAATGGATAGATAGATAGATAGATAGAAGGATAGATAGATAGATAGATAGAAGGATGTACAGATAGATAGATAGATAGATAGACAGATGAATGGATAGATAGATAGATAGACAGATGAATGGATAGATAGATAGATAGACAGATAGACAGATAGATAGATAGAAGGATGTACAGATAGATAGATAGACAGATGAATGGATAGATAGATAGATAGACAGATAGACAGATAGATAGATAGAAGGATGTACAGATGGATAGATAGATGGATAGATAGACAGATGAATGGATAGATAGATAGATAGATAGATAGATAGATAGATAGATAGATAGATAGATAGATAGATAGATAGACAGATAGATAGATAGAAGGATGTACAGATGGATAGATAGATGGATAGATAGACAGATGAATGGATAGATGGATAGATAGATAGATAGATAGATAGATAGATAGATAGATAGATAGATAGATAGACA
>CM074278.1:33958157-33963157 GCA_037194245.1 Opsariichthys bidens
CATCAAAAGTATCACTTTATATTCAATATTAAGTCAATACTAACATACAAAGTTTCAATTAATGTCTGCCAGTCATTCTTAGACTGATATATATATAGATAGATATCTATTGCTTTTGTTTATTTTTAATGTCTTCATTGAACATTAATTTTTAAGTTAAGTTATTGAGAATCATAACATTTTATTGTCATTGTTATTCATTTCTGACATTCTTATTCTGTGTCAATGCCAACTTAATCACACGTCAAATAAATGTTGTGCATTTGTAGTGTTTATCTGTTTATCATCATTTAATGACTGGGTTGCAGATAATATAAACATAAAGTGTTTAGTATTTTATTAAATGTAAGTGTTAAACATGCAATATAGAAAGTGCATTTATCGCTTTTTTATTATTCGTTTGTTATTGCTTCATTGAAATTTCAATATTTCATTTTTTAATCGCTTAATGCGAACTCGTTCCTCGTTCCTATTTTGTTGTATGAATATCTGAACACGCAAATATATCAAAAGAAAGAAACCACACAAAAAAAAAACGTTTAGGTTCATGCATACTTTTTTTTGGATGTGTTTCATTAAGAAAGCAACATTTATCAAAAAAGCTGATGGGGTTAAGATTGGTCAGATCGCCTGTCAATCAAAAATCTAAATAATTATTTGTAACCTTTGCAGTAAAACAGCATGTTCGCTATTGCTCGTTTCAATATTTTAATTGATATTGATAGTCACATTTTATGTGTATTGACTTCTAACATTTTGCAACGCTCTGTTTACTTCCAGAAGCTCCTCCTTCTGAAAAGCACACTGCGTTCTGATTGGTCGGCTGGTGCGGTGTGTTGTGATTGGTGTTTTCCCCGCCCATCACCATAACCGCCAGTTTCAACACACTCAACCAGGCCCCGCCCCTTTATTCTGCATATTTAAATGAGGAATATTGAGAAGAAAACTCTAGATGGAGGCGTTTCATCCCTGTGTCTCTGTGTTTAATGTGTTCTGTATCCTCCAGATTACAGGACAGGACCCTGTTTCGCGTCGGTCAGTAACCAGATGTGTCAGGGTCAGCTGACAGGAATCGTCTGCACCAAGACGCTGTGTTGTGCGACGGTGGGACGGGCCTGGGGTCACCCGTGTGAACAGTGTCCGGCTCAACCGCACCCCTGCCGCCGGGGCTTCATTCCCAACCATCGCTCTGGGGCCTGTCAGGGTGAGAACACACACACACACACACACACACACACACACACAGACTGGTCGGCTCTAATTGAGTCAGATTGGTTTTGGTTCTAATGCAGGAATGCTCGCAGTCATGCAAACAAGGACACACTGTCAGAACACATCGACGCACGCTTCAGCGAGCCAGACGATCCCACAACACACACACTGATCAAGATCAACCCTGAAACACTGAAAACTTCCTCCAGGACAAGTGCAACACACACACACAAACACACACACGAATCACCTGCTGATCTGTGAGCTGAAAGCTGAAGTGTGTGCGTTCGTAAATAACAGGGAACAGTCTCAGACCATCAGCGAACATTCAGGCAAGGTTCTCTCAACGTTATGAACAAACATTCTTCCTGTAACGTTAATGAGTTCAAAGTTAGCAGGTCTTTATTTGGTAACACTTTGTTCTACAGTGTCATTGTTACATATATTTACTGTAGTAATAGCTAGAAATCGTGCATAATTACATGCAATTAACCCTAAAACAAACCCTCATCCTAAACTCACAGTAAGTACATGTAGTTAATTGTCATTACTCAGTACTTAAATATATAATTACAGTTCACCTTAAAATAAAGGGTTACACTTTATTTTAAGGTGATGTCGTTACATTGTACTTCCTCGAATAAGTAATATTAATTAACTACATGTACTTACTATAGAGTTACGGTTTATGGTTACTCTTTATTTTCAGGTGTCAGTATTACAGTGTAATTATACATTTAAGTACTGAGTAATGACAATTAACTACATGGACTTACTGTGAGTTTAGGATGAGGGTTTGTTTTAGGCTTTATTGCATGTAATTATGCATAATTTCTAGTTATTACTACAGTAACTATATGTAACAATGACACTGCAGAATAAAGTGTTTTCCGGGTTTATTTAAGGGTTTGTTACTTGTAATTATGCATAATTTATTGTCATTACTGGAGTAAGTACATAGTGTCAGTACGTCATCGTAAAATAAAGTGTTACCAAACATCGTTCATCGTTTAGTTGGATGTTTGCCGAACGTTTTTTAAATGTTACACTGAACATTCCGATAGTGTTTGCAAAATGGAATGTTGCCTTAACATTCACACAACCAAGAAAAAACATTCGGACGTTTTGAACATTAAGAGAACATTTTGAATTTTGGCAAAATGTTCTTAGAACATATTTTTGATGGTTCGGTAGGTTCTTTTTTTTTTTATGTCGTCTTGTTTTGTCGGTTATTAAAGGCGGACTATAAATTCATTCATTCAGATTCATAAAACAGAAAGATAAATGCACGCATTTGTTTTCGAAATGCCCTGCTGCTTCTGTTGCATTTTAAACTGCAAACACACCGCATTTATCGTGCTTTTCCTCACTGACCATCTCAATCATGTGACACGATCAGCGGTGAGAGATCGAGCGAGAAGTTCGGCGGTACAAACCACAAATCTCTCAGGGATTTAAACTAGTTTGAAGCCAGATGAAACAGCGCCGACACGGAGAACAGGAGAAACTTTGTGTCACAACAATCCATTTCAATCCACAAATCACCAACATCTACCATGGATGGATTTACCAATGCGATACCAGTGGTTTTTGCTAGTTTCAGCCCGACTCAGATATAATTTTCACATCCAACTCCACGTTGTTTAACGTGCCACGGCCATCTGTTCGCCGCTGCTCTGAAAACGAGGTGTTCGTTGTTGGTGTGTTGCTATTTTTAAAAATACTGTAACCATGGTATTGTGGCAGAAAAGTGGGATATTCATATCAGACATTGTTAATATAGTCCTGTATTAAAGGTGAAATGGAATATAATCACGGCTAAAGCCGTTTTTGTGCATTTGTACATCTTCAGGCTAATGCACCCTATAAAAATGAGGTTGATTTAATTTTTACAAAAACTGCTGTCCACCATCAATATGCATTTCCAAGAGACAAAACACGGCCATCTGTTCGCCGCTGCTCTGAAAACGAGCTGTTCGTTGTTGTTGTGTTGCTATTTTGAGGCAACTGGGAACGACTGCTCTAAAGTCAATGGCGCAATATTTCTTTTCTTGTTATTTATAGGGCGCGTTAGTAATATGCGCCTAAATGCGGGTGCGCAACATCTGCTTGTTGCACACACAGGGTTGCGCAACAGCACACAAACACGCCAAATATTAAAAATAAAAGGATTACAGTGCTTTAACCTCACACACAAACAGATCCGTTTCCTCTCGGGAGAAGCGTTCAGTCTTTCCGCTTGCAAATTCCGTCACGATCCGCCACGGCGCGAGCACACCTGGCTTTCTAAGAGGATGGGAGGTGAGATTCTGATCGGTTTATTGCGCGGCGAAAACACACCCATGATTCATTTGGACCATGCGACTAGCCGACCGTTTTTCGCATCGTTAAAAGAGCAAAAGTGGATTTGCACACAGCCTCAGTGCACCTGCGCGTCAGACCATGTGCTCAGATCGTTCAAATAACTGTAACCATGGTATTGTGGCAGAAAAGTGGGATATTCATATCAGACATTGTTAATATAGTCCTGTATTAAAGGTTGAAATGGAATGTAATCACAGCTAAAGCCGTTTTTGTGTATTTGCACCTAATATCTTCAGGCTAATGTACCCTATAAAAATGAGGTTGATTTAATTTTTACAAAAACTGCTGTCCACCATCAATATGCATTTCCAAGAGACCTGGATATGGGTAAAATGCATTGCAGAACTTTCACTGAGATTGAAAGCTCATAAAGCATAGAGCTGAACTGAACGCACCGCGCAAATAAAACCACAGCAGTGGGAGATGCGCTGGGGTAAGATGTGCCAGTCCGCTGCAGGTCTTGAAGAGGATCTTCAGTATTGTCACAGAACGGCTCCGGTGTGTGTGTGTGTGTGTGGTTTGGCTGTGACTGTAATTCCTCCAGCTGGGTAAATTCTTTTATCGTCTGGCTGTCTGAGCCGCTCTGGGAGGGTGAGCGTGGGCTCGTCTCGTTTTCGTCTCCTCTCTCTCTATTCTGTCTCACACTTCTCTTCAAATCAATCAGGTTTTTATTCTGTCCCTCAATATTTTTCCTCGCGTGTCAGTGTGTGTCTGCGCATGTGACTCAGAGCTGCATTCTTTTGTGTGTGTGTGTGAGTGTGTGAGAGAGATGCAGGTGTGTGTGTGGGTTGCTTTTAACATGCATTTCACTACAGATGACAAAATACATGCTTTAAAAGTCATTTGTAACGTATTTCGTTACATTACTCAAGTTTAGTCACTTCATCTAAATACTTTAGAATACTTTGGAATACTAATAAGTGTGAAACAAACACAAAAAAGATCATTGAGAGTTTTTATCTCACAATTCTGACTTTTCCCCTCAGAATTGTGGGATATAAAGTTGCAATTGTGAGTTATAAAGTCAGAATTATGAGATATAAACTCACAATATTGAGAAAAGTCAGAATTATGAGATATAAACTCAAACTAAATTCACAATTGCAAGAAAAAAAAAGTCAGTATTGCAAGTTTATATCTCACAATTCTGACTTTATAACTTGCAATTGTGAGAAAAAGAAGTCAGAATTGTGAAATTGTGAGGGAAAAAAAAACAAATAGTGAGAAAAAGTCACAGTGTCGAGTGAATTATACAATGACTCCCAAAACATGAAAACAGTGAAAACATGAAACTGAACTCGTCTTTTTCAGACGGTCAGAGTCAGAGAATCACCAATCGCTGTTTAAATGACATTAAAACTCAAAGTAATCACTTTGGTAATCTAAAACACTGTAATCTGATCACCACCCATTTCAAATCAAAC
>CM074278.1:33973157-33995657 GCA_037194245.1 Opsariichthys bidens
TCAGAAGGCATGAAGCTCAGTAGATGATGTCGAGAACTATTGCTTTAACTAGTATGGTTTTCCTGGGCAGCCATATGTGCTGGATCTGATGTGCTCTGATGGGTTGTTGTGTCTCAGACATTGACGAGTGCTCTCACATCCCGGGCCTCTGCAGTGGAGGTCAGTGCTCCAACACCATCGGCAGCTACTTCTGCAGGTGTCCGGTGGGCTTCGACACGGCGCTGGACGGCTCGCGCTGCATCGGTGAGTCTGACCGGCTCCTGAGCTCTGCTTTTCTAATGGTTCAATTGATTGCTTTTATTTAGAAATGATTTATTTGCATTTTGCATTTTTAAGTTTTCTAGTGAGTTTTAATTGTAAAGTAATTTATTTCTATTTTTCATTTTTGTGAATTAAGAATTTTTGAGTTAGTTTTATTTTGATTTGATTTTCTTTATTTTAATTTTTATAATAGGTCTTCTATTTTTATTCATTTCTATTTTTCATTTTTGTGATTTAATGATTTTTTTTGTAAGTTTTATTTTGATTTGATTCTCTTTATTTAAATTTTTATCATTTAAATCATTTTAAAACGTCTTCTATTTTATTCATTTCTATTTTTCATTTTTGTGATTTAATGATTTTTTTAGTAAGTTTTATTTTGATTTGATTCTCTTTATTTAAATTTTTATCATTTAAATCATTTTAAAACGTCTTCTATTTTTATTCATTTCTATTTTTCATTTTTATGATCTAATTACTATTAGCTTTTCACCAAACCCTGATACCATTAACGGGGGGTTTGATTGTCATTTGGCGTTAACTAACCCTCGCAATACATGAGTTCAGTTTTTTGTCAGGCCGGTAAAGCATAATAAACTGAAACTGATGAATTATTACACGAAAGTGTAAAAATAAATGTCCTGGCTGTGTGTAAGTGGGTCAGTGGTCTGATGTGTGTTGGCTGCGGTTCTGCAGGAGCGTTTGTGTGGAAGGAATGTGCGCAATGACTCGATCCACTCCAAACTTTTCCTGAGCCAAACATCCCTCTCTTCTCCTCCATCATCGCTCGCTGCTCTCTCGCTCACGCTTCTCCTGCAGCTGGAGATGCTCTGTCATTATATGTGACTGTTCCATATTTTTAAACACATTCATTGTGAGACTGTTTCAGCTCCAGAATGTAACAGAACCAAGTGGTTCAGAACTCAGAAGTGGAGTGACTCTGTATTGAACTGCAGTGTGAATGTCTGCTCTGCTCCAGATGCCCGTACGGGGTTCTGCTACGCCAACATCGTCAGCGGACGCTGTGCCAACCTGCTGCCGCAGCGCATGTCCAAGAGTCAGTGCTGCTGTGAGAACCAAGGATGCTGGTCCGGATCCACCGTCCCAGAGATGTGTCCCATCCGCCAAACAGGTCTTTTAAATTCTAATAATATTTTGTGATTTTTACTGATTATTTAATCAAATAAATTCAGCTTTGATCACTGGAATAAATTGCATTTTCTATTTATTAATATAGAAAACAGCTGTTTTAAATTCTAATAATATTTTGTGATTTTTACTGATTATTTAATCAAATAAATTCAGCTTTGATCACTGGAATAAATTGCATTTTCTATTTATTAATATAGAAAACAGCTCTTTTAAATTCTAATAATATTTTGTGATTTTTACTGATTATTTAATCAAATAAATTCAGCTTTGATCACTGGAATAAATTGCATTTTCTATTTATTAACATAGAAAACAGGTCTTTTAAATTCTAATAATATTTTGTGATTTTTACTGATTATTTAATCAAATAAATTCAGCTTTGATCACTGGAATAAATTGCATTTTCTATTTATTAATATAGAAAACAGCTCTTTTAAATTCTAATAATATTTTGTGATTTTTACTGATTATTTAATCAAATAAATTCAGCTTTGATCACAGGAATAAATTGCATTTTCTATTTATTAACACAGAAAACAGGTGTTTTAAATTCTAATAGTATTTTGTGATTTTTACTGATTATTTAATCAAATAAATTCAGCTTTGATCACTGGAATAAATTGCATTTTCTATTTATTAATATAGAAAACAGCTCTTTTAAATTCTAATAATATTTTGTGATTTTTACTGATTATTTAATCAAATAAATTCAGCTTTGATCACAGGAATAAATTGCATTTTCTATTTATTAACACAGAAAACAGGTGTTTTAAATTCTAATAATATTTTGTGATTTTTACTGATTATTTAATCAAATACATTCAACTTTGATCACAGGAATAAATTCAGTTTACTTTCTCTTAACATAGAATACAGCTGTTTTAAAATTCTAATAATATTTTGTGATTTTTACTGATTATTTAATCAAATAAATTCAGCTTTGATCACAGGAATAAATTGCATTTTCTATTTATTAACACAGAAAACAGGTGTTTTAAATTCTAATAATATTTTGTGAGTTTTACTGATTATTTAATCAAATAAATTCAGCTTTGATCACTGGAATAAATTGCATTTTCTATTTATTAATATAGAAAACAGCTCTTTTAAATTCTAATAATATTTTGTGATTTTTACTGATTATTTAATCAAATAAATTCAGCTTTGATCACAGGAATAAATTGCATTTTCTATTTATTAACACAGAAAACAGGTGTTTTAAATTCTAATAATATTTTGTGATTTTTACTGATTATTTAATCAAATACATTCAACTTTGATCACAGGAATAAATTCAGTTTACTTTCTCTTAACATAGAATACAGCTGTTTTAAAATTCTAATAATATTTTGTGATTTTTACTGATTATTTAATCAAATAAATTCAGCTTTGATCACAGGAATAAATTACATTTCACTATTTATTAACATAGAAAACAGCTGTTTTAAATTCTAATAGTATTTTGTGATTTTTACTGATTATTTAATCAAATAAATTCAGCTTTGATCACAGGAATAAATTGCATTTTCTATTTATTAATATAGAAAACAGCTCTTTTAAATTCTAATAATATTTTGTGATTTTTACTGATTATTTAATCAAATAAATTCAGCTTTGATCACAGGAATAAATTGCATTTTCTATTTATTAACATAGAAAACAGGTGACGTGATGCAACGCGCTTTAACACGCCTCAGTTTGTGCATGGCGAAAATTTTAGATCTGAGCTTTCCCATGTTACCGTTGGTGTTCCCCAAGGTTCAGTCTTGGAGCCGCTTCTGAATATCAAAGTATCAAAATAAAAAACAGGCCCTGTGCTATTAAATAAAAGCCTGTTTTATTCTAGCACTTGAATGTCAGGAAGTAACAAAAAAAAAAGTGCATAATGTTTTATCGCTTGTTTCTGCTTCTTCGCCCGTGTTTTGATTCAGAGATTCTGTACTCTTTCAGAAGATGTGTAACAGCGCCCCCTACCGTAAAACAGTGGAAAACTATGTCAATGGCAGGAAAAGAGTTAATAGCGTTATTTATTTAACGTTCTGTTTTCATTAAATGGATGTAGTGAATAGTTTCAAACAATTGAAATAGCTTTTGAACCAGCAATATAGAAGAATGAATTGCTTTATTTTTGGTAACACTTCATTTCGATGGCCCACTTTAGACATTGTGCTAATACACTAATGAGGGTTAGTTGTCATGTAGTAGAATGTCTAAAGTGGACCATGGAAATGAAGTGTTAAAGTGTAAATTATTTTCATTAAAATTACAAAGAACTTTTGCAACTGCATTTGAACAAGCAATATCAGTAGAACAAAAAGGTAATAAATAATGATTATGATACAGATTTAATGGAACAGGTTTGCTTTAATGAACTGAAGAATATGAATTGAGTATGAATATGAAACTAAACATCTCTCTCTCTCTTTCCTCAGAGGAGTATAATTCACTCTGTCTGATTAGTCAGACGATTGTTGATCCAGACCGACCATATCCTGGTCCTGGTCCTGGTCCTGGTCCGGGTCCTGGTCCTGGTCCTGGTCCTGGTCCGTATCCTGGTCCTGGTCCGTATCCTGGTCCGCGTCCTGGTCCTGGTCCTGGTCCCTATGACCCAAATGGCCCCTACCCACCTGATGTGTTCCCGATACCTGTGCGGCCTACATTACCTGACCTTCCTTCGTTCACCATCAAGCCTAGTAATAAACACAAACACGCATAAAAATACAGTCAGTACTGAAGGCTGGCCCGTTTGTAGATGTGATACAAACGAATCGCTATATCCAAAGTATATCCAATAATCATTTGCTGTAATGACACAGTTTTGTTTTCGAAACTTGAATTAAATTTCAGGATTGTTTGCAAAAGGCTTTATCATCTAAATATGAACTCACAATACTCACAATTTCTCAATTCTTTCTTAATAATTTTTCCTTGTTTGGACTTCTATGTGCTTTTCTACATACTCACTATTTCTATCTGATTATATATTATAAATCTTGCCTTTAAAAAGGTGCATTAATTATAAAAATGGAAGATTTTTTTAGTTACACACTATTTTGATGGTTCATTCCACTAACTATAAGTAACTTTGTACATGTCAACTTATACCAACCGTAACCGAACAGTCCACTAATGCTCTAATGAAAACGAGTTGACATGTAGTTGACAAGTTACTTATACTTAGTAGTATGTAAGTGGACCATCGAAATGTTCTAAAGTCAAAAAGTTTAGAGCTATCGCATGCGACCCTTGGTGTTCCCCAAGGTTCAGTCTTGGGTCCTCTTTTGTTTATTTTTGCTTTTTCATATTCTCAGAAAGCACCTAATTTACACTGGTTTTCGTTTAATTTCCTCTCTCTCTCTTTCAGTCACGCTGCCTCAGAACGTCAGCATCAGGAACATGTGCGAGGCGTTTCGTAATCTGTGCATCAACGGCCGCTGCGTGCCGACGCCGGGCAGCTACCGCTGCGAGTGCAACATGGGCTTCAGGCTGGACGGACGTGGCGAATGCATCGGTCAGTCGCTGTGTTTCCAACCAACGCTGCGCAAAATTGGAATGTGGCATAAAAAATTCGTTTCCATCGCATGAGTTCAAGTGAACAAAATCGCCACTTCCTGGGAAATTTGCCGCAAAATATCAGTTACAAAAATGGAAGTTGCTCTTTTCTCCTCCAGTATAACTGAGCTGGTCTCAGAGCGTCAGAAACACAATAAACGCTGTCATGTTCTCTTGTGGAGGGAATTCAACCAAATTATTCAGACTTTGGCGTTTCAGAACCACCCACCCAACATTTGAGATGCTGCGATGCGATTGGTCCGCTGGTTAGTGCAGTTATCCAATCACAGCCTCTGCTGAGGCAAAGTCACGGGAGTTTTTTTTATTCGGTTTATGTGTGTCTTCTTATCAGATAAAAGTTGTGCGCAAACGTTTTTAATTAGAATTTACATTTTTACTCATTTAGCAGACGCTTTTATCCAAAGCGACTAACAAGTGAGGCAATTAGGGGTAGGGCACTTTAGTCATGGTATCGAATCCCCACTTTCAATTCCTGCCAGCGAGGGAATCGAACCAGCAACCTTCAGGCTACTAGCCCAACTCCCTCACCACTAGGCCACGACTACCCCTATATATTATTACTACCCCTATATAATTTATGTGCATTAATTATGCAATATCCCAAAATGTGCACAAAATCAGGTGGATGGACTGATAGCTATCTTGTGTGTGTGTGTGTGTGTGTGTGTGTGTGTTCAGATGACAACGAGTGTGAGCGGAGGCCCTGTGTGGTCGGAGAGTGTGTGAACACACCCGGCTCCTATTACTGCCAGTGTCCCAGTGGATTCCAGAGCACTGCGACTCGAACCGAGTGTCGAGGTAAGGATCCACAAACGCACGCACTGACCCGACACGTGCGCTCACTCACGCTCACGTGTGTGTGTTCTCTGTAGATCTGGATGAGTGTGTGGCAAACGGTCGCATCTGTAACAACGGCCGCTGCGTCAACACGGAGGGAAGCTTCCACTGCGTGTGCAACGCCGGCTTTGAGATCTCGACGGACGGCAGGAACTGCCAAGGTGGGACATCCTGCACATGATGCGCTGCAGTTTAGAGACCGATATGACCGGGTCAGACTTGGTTCCTCAGTCCATCGTGACAGAAACACAACATAGACTTTGAGGGGGACAAGTCCCCACAATAATCAAACAAAGCTAAATTGTCTCCTCAATAATTTATATTCTTGATTCTGCTCTGCTGTAGTCCATTACGCGCCACAAAAAAGTTACATTTTTAGACTGGTCTGCCTCATCACTGTCAGAATGAGTGAGCTGGCCAATCAGATCAAAGAAGGCGGGGCTTGCTGTTCACAGAATGAGTGAGCTGGCCAATCAGGTCAAAGAAGGCGGGGCTTACTGTTCACAGAATGAGTGAGCTGGCCAATCAGATCAAAGAAGGTGGGGCTTGCTGTTCACAGAATGAGTGAACTGGCCAATCAGGTCAAAGAAGGCGGGGCTTGCTGTTCATAGAATGAGCGATTTGGCCAATCAGATCAAAGAAGGTGGGGCTTACTGTTCACAGAATGAGTGAGCTGGCCAATCAGATCAAAGAAGGCGGGGCTTGCTGTTCACAGAATGAGTGAGCTGGCCAATCAGGTCAAAGAAGGCGGGGCTTGCTGTTCACAGAATGAGTGAGCTGGCCAATCAGGTCAAAGAAGGCGGGGCTTGCTGTTCACAGAAGACAGGTGCAAATTCCAATTCGATGCTTTCATTTTAGCAGCGAAAGAGTAGCTGAGCATTTAATATTTGATGTTTTATGATTGAAATATTAATCAGTAATATCAAGTGACGCAAACTACTCAACATTCATATGAAACTTTGAATTGAACACATGCTATTATGATGTGATTAATGTAATTCACAACTGAATTTGACGAGACAAGAAACGTTTTGTGTTTTTGTCACATTAGACTCACAGAGTATTTTTAAAAAAAATATATATATTATTTGCAAATAGTTTAAATTGATTAATTACAATAGACAATTTACAATTTCTTTTCTTCATTCCATTAAATTAAATTCCTTTTTTTCCGACTTGGAATACCTGGAAATCATCTTTTTTTATTTGTTGGAAAGTGCTTAAAATTTCTTGAATTTAAAAAGGAAATATGTGTATGCATGAAAAACAAATATATATATATATTGGAGAAAGTATGAAAAGTCATGAGATTCGGCACACAGAGAATTCAAACTATATTTGATGGCTATTTCTTGATTCTCTACCAAAAGGAAATGCAAAAATAATGATGGTTTCCAAATAGGTTTCGCAAAAACCACTGCCCTGTTAAAGCACATAAAATAATACATATAAAATCATCATCATATCTCAACTGACGGGTTGTTTATATCATCACTCTGTGTAAACTATTCTATCACACAGCTTTAAACTGAGTAATGTTTACCATTAGGCATTCGTGTGGGTGGAGTCTGAGTGGGCGGGATTTAACTAAGGGCAGAGTCGGAGTGGGCGTGGTTAGATTAGAAGGGAGGAGTTAGAGTGAATGTAAATGACATTTAACATTATAGTCTGTTCTTAGTATTGTACTCTGTTTATATTCTACTAAGGATGAAGAGAATGTGAGAAATAAAGTCAATAAAGAAAAGCATGTATCGGTTTCAAGTCCTTGAGAAACAATTTGGTGCTGGAAAAAGTGTTGGATGTTCATTACGTGCCTCTATGAACCCTGTTTAAGTGTTGGTTGTGTGTGTGTGTGTGTGTTTCAGACACTGATGAGTGTTTGATTAGAAACATCTGTCTGAACGGCATGTGCATTAATGAGGACGGCAGCTTCAAGTGCATCTGTAAACCTGGATACTTGTTGGATGGCACTGGTCGATTCTGTGTGGGTGAGTGAACACACACACACACACACACACACACACACACACACACGCTGTAACTAACCAGCCCTAAACCGTCACACAAACCTGCTGGCATTATTTGGTCTGAATCAGAACATCATCTGAGGACATTTTAACATATTTGGCCCTTGTAAACGCAGACAAACCTGAACAGACACACACACACACACACACTGAAGTGAAGTCATGCATATGATGTATTTGCTCATTAATGATTTGTGTAGTCTCAAAAGGAACAAGCCTATCACTCAGGAAACACACACACACACACACACACAGTTGATCATGCTGATTGTCCTCAGGTTGAGCTCTGAGAGAGAGAGATGAATTATGGGTATTATAGATCTCATAATTGATCTCAAAATCAAAGTTTTGACTCCATAAACACATAAAAGCTGATGTTTAGCAGCTCTTATTTGCAGACGGTGATCGGAGGATATTCAGATCCAGAAATCGAACGCTGAATATCCTCGTAAATGATACTTTAATGTGTTTGTTGTTCATTTTTATTGTTTAGTGAAGAGCATAACTCTTCAAAATAAAAGTTCCAAAAGGGCTTTTTTTCCTCAGTAATGCTTTAAAGGGTTCGTTCACCCAAAAATGATACTTTCTGTCAACCTTCGTTCATCTTCAGAACACGAATGAAGATGTTTTTGACGAGGACGGCAATATAATCCACACTTTCAAGCTCCAGAAAGGAAGTAAAGACGTGGTTAAAACCGTCGATGCAGTGGATCAAGAGACACAATACTTTCTGTGACCGAAACTTCATTTTATGGTGAACTAACCCTTTAAAAGCACCATCTTTGGTTCCCTAAAGAACCTTTCAGTGATCAAGCACCATTTTTTTTGTGTGTGTGTGAAGAACATTTTAATATTCTAAAGGTTCCCTGGATGTTTTTGGAACCAATAAAGAAGGACGTTTCGTTGCTATAGCGTGTCATGTGTGTTCGCAGATGTGGACGAGTGTGAGGTTCCCGGCATGTGTATGAACGGTCGCTGCGTGAACACGGAGGGTTCGTTCAGGTGCGAGTGTATGCCGGGACTCGCCGTCGGGCTGGACGGACGCGTGTGCGTCGGTGAGCGCAACCGCATGCACACAATGTTCTTCATATCACTGTTTCTGAAACAATGTATCTCAAATATTTAAATAATTCATATGCAGAATAAAGGGGCGGGGCTCGGTTGAGGTAGTCGTGTGTTGAAACTTGCAATTATGACCGATCACAACACACCGCTCCAGCCGACCAATCAGAGCACATCGTGCTTTTCAGAAGGCAGGAACTGAACAGAGCGTTACTGACAGACTGGGAAGAGAGGAGCTGCAACAGTGGAGAATATGAGGAAACATTCCATCTAGTAGAGCCCAAAAACAACATCAAGACTGGGCATAATAAGAGTTTTGCTTATTGTTCTTGAGTGCTTCAGTCGATCGCTGTTTATCACGGCATGTTGTTGACTTTGATGGTTTTGTTCTCCTGCAGACACACACATGCGCAGCACGTGTTACGGAGGGTATAAACGCGGTCAGTGCGTGCGACCGTTCTCCGGCGCCTGGACCAAATCCGAATGCTGCTGTGCCAACGTGGAGTACGCCTTCGGAGAGCCGTGCCAGCCGTGCCCGCCGCTCAACTCAGGTACACACACACACACACACACACACACACACACCCAGATCTAGCGTGACTCTGCATTAGTTTCAGTCCTCAACAGCAGCTCTGACACATCACTCCTCACCTCTGCTCGCTGTGGACTCCATGACATCATGGATGACCTCAGCTCTTTCAGAGGTTCAACACATGTCTGAGACTCAAGCCCTAAACACACACACACACACACACACTGCAGACGTGTTTAGAGTTCTCTGGCATCCGCAAGCACGTTGTTAAATTGTGTGTTTATGTTCCAGCGGAGTTCTCGGCTCTGTGCAGCAACGGCCTGGGAACCGCGACTGGAGGCAGAGGTACGGCCCAACAAACACACACTGTGAAGAACAGGTCCAGCTTATATCTCACCCCATATTCAAAAGAAAAATGTATACATAAATAAGTTCTAATTTATGTGAATTATTATTAAATATATTTTATATTAAATATAAATATTAAAATAAAACATTTAATCTATACATTTCATAATTCTATTTAATATAATTATAATATATATATATATATATATATAATATATATATATTTTACCCAAAAATCAAAAGAAAAAGATTTACATAAATAATAATATTTCACATTGTAACAACTATATAAATAATTATATCATCAATGAATAATTAATACAATGACATTAATGTATCCAATTATTTATTCATATATATTTATAATTATTATAATTCTATAAATAAATAAAATAAAATAATAGATTAATGTATCCAATTTTATGTGTGTATATATTAATTTTATTATATTATTTATAATTCTAATAATTATTATTTAATGTTTATAGAATTATAATAATATAATATGTATAATTTGATCTCATATCTCAAAAGAAACAAAATCTAAATTAATAAAAATTTAGATAACTAAAATAATTTATTAACAGTTATTTAATAATATATTTTATAATAATTGCGATTAAATAAACTAATATAATTTAATGTATATAATGATTCGTAGCTATGGATTTAAACATGTATGAAAAGTATGCATAAAGCAAATATAATTCCCTATTTTTTAATGAATTTTGAGTGAAATATGAGCTCGTTATGTTCTATGTGAGACTCACCCATGTATTTTATGCATATGCATGTTTACTTGCATAAATCACAACTTGTAAAAATGGCTTTAATGAGCTCATTGTTTCTGCCTGAAATGAATACATGATGAAACGATAAATAAATGTGAACGTCTCTTTCTCTGAGTCAGATATAAACGAGTGTGCGCTGGACCCCGATATCTGTCAGAACGGCGTGTGCGAGAACATGCTCAGAACGTACAAGTGTAACTGTAATCTGGGCTTCGAGGTGGACATCAGCGGGAAGACCTGCGTGGGTCAGTATCTCTGCAGACGTGACCGGCGCGCACTCGCAGACGTCTGCGTCACCACTGTGTGTGTGTGTTTCAGACGTGGACGAGTGCATGATGAACAGACACCTGTGTGAGAACGGCCTGTGCAGGAACACGCCGGGCAGCTTCACGTGTCACTGCCCGAAGGGCTTCACCTTCCACCCCGAGACAGAGGTGTGTGAAGGTGGGTCACGTCACAAACACACACATCACACTGTCAAACACCGCAGGACAACATTCTGATGATGATGATGGAAGTCGCACAGGAAGACACATGGACATCAGATGGACATGTTTAAATAGCTATTCTCATTTCAACTGAAAACAGAGTCAGTTTGAGTCATTTCTATTATCGATGGTTATTATTAGTTGTGGTTATAGATGTTATTATAGTTATTTTATAGTTATCGTTAGTTGTTATTAGTTGTGGTTATAGATGTTATTATAGTTAATGTTAGTTATCGTTAGTTATTAGTTGTGGTTATAGATGGTATTATAGTTAATGTTAGTTATCGTTAGTTATTAGTTGTGGTTATAGATGGTATTATAGTTAATGTTAGTTATCGTTAGTTGTTATTAGTTGTGGTTATAGATGTTATTATAGTTAATGTTAGTTATCGTTAGTTATTAGTTGTGGTTATAGATGTTATTATAGTTATTTTATAGTTATCGTTAGTTGTTATTAGTTGTGGTTATAGATGTTATTATAGTTATTTTATAGTTATCGTTAGTTGTTATTAGTTGTGGTTATAGATGTTATTATAGTTAATGTTAGTTGTCGTTAGTTATTAGTTGTGGTTATAGATGTTATTATAGTTAATGTTAGTTATTGTTAGTTATTAGTTGTGGTTATAGATGGTATTATAGTTAATGTTAGTTATTGTTAGTTATTAGTTGTGATTATAGATGTTATTATAGTTAATGTTAGTTATCGTTAGTTGTTATTAGTTGTGGTTATAGATGTTATTATAGTTAATGTTAGTTATCGTTAGTTATTAGTTGTGGTTATAGATGTTATTATAGTTATTTTATAGTTATCGTTAGTTGTTATTAGTTGTGGTTATAGATGTTATTATAGTTATTTTATAGTTATCGTTAGTTGTTATTAGTTGTGGTTATAGATGTTATTATAGTTAATGTTAGTTGTCGTTAGTTATTAGTTGTGGTTATAGATGTTATTATAGTTAATGTTAGTTATTGTTAGTTATTAGTTGTGATTATAGATGTTATTATAGTTAATGTTAGTTATCGTTAGTAATTAGTTGTGGTTATAGATGTTATGATAGTTAATGTTAGTTATCGTTAGTTATTAGTTGTGGTTATAGATGTTATTATAGTTATTTTATAGTTATCGTTAGTTGTTATTAGTTGTGGTTATAGATGTTATTATAGTTAATGTTAGTTATTGTTAGTTATTAGTTGTGATTATAGATGTTATTATAGTTAATGTTAGTTATCGTTAGTAATTAGTTGTGGTTATAGATGTTATGATAGTTAATGTTAGTTATCGTTAGTTATTAGTTGTGGTTATAGATGTTATTATAGTTAATGTTAGTTATTGTTAGTTATTAGTTGTGGTTATAGATGTTATTATAGTTATTTTATAGTTATCGTTAGTTGTTATTAGTTGTGGTTATAGATGTTATTATAGTTATTTTATAGTTATCGTTAGTTGTTATTAGTTGTGGTTATAGATGTTATTATAGTTAATGTTAGTTATCGTTAGTTATTAGTTGTGGTTATAGATGGTATTATAGTTAATGTTAGTTATTGTTAGTTATTAGTTGTGATTATAGATGTTATTATAGTTAATGTTAGTTATCGTTAGTTATTAGTTGTGGTTATAGATGTTATTATAGTTAATGTTAGTTATCGTTAGTAATTAGTTGTGGTTATAGATGTTATTATAGTTAATGTTAGTTATTGTTAGTTATTAGTTGTGATTATAGATGTTATTATAGTTAATGTTAGTTATCGTTAGTAATTAGTTGTGGTTATAGATGTTATGATAGTTAATGTTAGTTATCGTTAGTTATTAGTTGTGGTTATAGATGTTATTATAGTTATTTTATAGTTATCGTTAGTTGTTATTAGTTGTGGTTATAGATGTTATTATAGTTAATGTTAGTTGTCGTTAGTTATTAGTTGTGGTTATAGATGTTATTATAGTTAATGTTAGTTATTGTTAGTTATTAGTTGTGATTATAGATGTTATTATAGTTAATGTTAGTTATCGTTAGTAATTAGTTGTGGTTATAGATGTTATGATAGTTAATGTTAGTTATCGTTAGTTATTAGTTGTGGTTATAGATGTTATTATAGTTAATGTTAGTTATCGTTAGTTATTAGTTGTGGTTATGGATGTTATTATAGTTAATGTTAGTTATCGTTAGTTGTTATTAGTTGTGGTTATAGATGTTATTATAGTTAATGTTAGTTATCGTTAGTTATTAGTTGTGGTTATAGATGTTATTATAGTTATTTTATAGTTATCGTTAGTTGTTATTAGTTGTGGTTATAGATGTTATTATAGTTATTTTATAGTTATCGTTAGTTGTTATTAGTTGTGGTTATAGATGTTATTATAGTTAATGTTAGTTGTCGTTAGTTATTAGTTGTGGTTATAGATGTTATTATAGTTAATGTTAGTTATTGTTAGTTATTAGTTGTGATTATAGATGTTATTATAGTTAATGTTAGTTATCGTTAGTAATTAGTTGTGGTTATAGATGTTATGATAGTTAATGTTAGTTATCGTTAGTTATTAGTTGTGGTTATAGATGTTATTATAGTTATTTTATAGTTATCGTTAGTTGTTATTAGTTGTGGTTATAGATGTTATTATAGTTAATGTTAGTTATTGTTAGTTATTAGTTGTGATTATAGATGTTATTATAGTTAATGTTAGTTATCGTTAGTAATTAGTTGTGGTTATAGATGTTATGATAGTTAATGTTAGTTATCGTTAGTTATTAGTTGTGGTTATAGATGTTATTATAGTTAATGTTAGTTATTGTTAGTTATTAGTTGTGGTTATAGATGTTATTATAGTTATTTTATAGTTATCGTTAGTTGTTATTAGTTGTGGTTATAGATGTTATTATAGTTATTTTATAGTTATCGTTAGTTGTTATTAGTTGTGGTTATAGATGTTATTATAGTTAATGTTAGTTATCGTTAGTTATTAGTTGTGGTTATAGATGGTATTATAGTTAATGTTAGTTATTGTTAGTTATTAGTTGTGATTATAGATGTTATTATAGTTAATGTTAGTTATCGTTAGTTATTAGTTGTGGTTATAGATGTTATTATAGTTAATGTTAGTTATCGTTAGTAATTAGTTGTGGTTATAGATGTTATTATAGTTAATGTTAGTTATTGTTAGTTATTAGTTGTGATTATAGATGTTATTATAGTTAATGTTAGTTATCGTTAGTAATTAGTTGTGGTTATAGATGTTATGATAGTTAATGTTAGTTATCGTTAGTTATTAGTTGTGGTTATAGATGTTATTATAGTTATTTTATAGTTATCGTTAGTTGTTATTAGTTGTGGTTATAGATGTTATTATAGTTAATGTTAGTTGTCGTTAGTTATTAGTTGTGGTTATAGATGTTATTATAGTTAATGTTAGTTATTGTTAGTTATTAGTTGTGATTATAGATGTTATTATAGTTAATGTTAGTTATCGTTAGTAATTAGTTGTGGTTATAGATGTTATGATAGTTAATGTTAGTTATCGTTAGTTATTAGTTGTGGTTATAGATGTTATGATAGTTAATGTTAGTTATCGTTAGTTATTAGTTGTGGTTATAGATGTTATTATAGTTATTTTATAGTTATCGTTAGTTGTTATTAGTTGTGGTTATAGATGTTATTATAGTTAATGTTAGTTGTCGTTAGTTATTAGTTGTGGTTATAGATGTTATTATAGTTAATGTTAGTTATCGTTAGTTGTTATTAGTTGTGGTTATAGATGTTATTATAGTTAATGTTAGTTATCGTTAGTTATTAGTTGTGGTTATAGATGTTATTATAGTTAATGTTAGTTATCGTTAGTAATTAGTTGTGGTTATAGATGTTATTATAGTTAATGTTAGTTATCGTTAGTAATTAGTTGTGGTTATAGATGTTATTATAGTTAATGTTAGTTATTGTTAGTTATTAGTTGTGATTATAGATGTTATTATAGTTAATGTTAGTTATCGTTAGTAATTAGTTGTGGTTATAGATGTTATGATAGTTAATGTTAGTTATCGTTAGTTATTAGTTGTGGTTATAGATGTTATTATAGTTATTTTATAGTTATCGTTAGTTGTTATTAGTTGTGGTTATAGATATTATTATAGTTAATGTTAGTTATCGTTAGTTATTAGTTGTGGTTATAGATGTTATTATAGTTAATGTTAGTTATCGTTAGTTATTAGTTGTGGTTATAGATGTTATTATAGTTAATGTTAGTTATCGTTAGTAATTAGTTGTGGTTATAGATGTTATTATAGTTAATGTTAGTTATTGTTAGTTATTAGTTGTGATTATAGATGTTATTATAGTTATTGTTAGTTATCGTTAGTAATTAGTTGTGGTTATAGATGTTATGATAGTTAATGTTAGTTATCGTTAGTTATTAGTTGTGGTTATAGATGTTATTATAGTTATTTTATAGTTATCGTTAGTTGTTATTAGTTGTGGTTATAGATGTTATTATAGTTAATGTTAGTTATCGTTAGTTATTAGTTGTGGTTATAGATGTTATTATAGTTAATGTTAGTTATCGTTAGTTATTAGTTGTGGTTATAGATGTTATTATAGTTAATGTTAGTTATCGTTAGTAATTAGTTGTGGTTATAGATGTTATTATAGTTAATGTTAGTTATTGTTAGTTATTAGTTGTGATTATAGATGTTATTATAGTTAATGTTAGTTATCGTTAGTTATTAGTTGTGGTTATAGATGTTATTATAGTTAATGTTAGTTATCGTTAGTTATTAGTTGTGGTTATAGATGTTATTATAGTTATTGTTATAGTTATCATTCATGTTTATCATTATAGTTATTATTAGTTATTAGTTATCATTATAGATGTTATGATAGTTATTGTTATAGTATTGCCGTAATGCTGTAATCACTGCTGATGTTCTGTGTGTGTTCAGATGTTGACGAGTGTTCGAGCAACCCGTGTGTGAACGGCGAGTGTAAGAACAGTCCCGGGTCGTTTGTGTGTCTGTGCTCAACAGGAAGCACACTGGACAGCTCAGGAACCCTGTGTGTGGGTGAGTGTCCTCATGCACTTCCTGTCCGATCAGACGACGTCCTCCGTGTGTGTTGAAGCCTCGTGTGTGTGTGTGTGTGTGTGTGTGTGTGTGTGTGTGTGTGTGTGTGTTTCAGAGACCACTAAGGGCACGTGTTGGCTGAAGGTGGTTAACGGGCAGTGTGAGATTAACATTAACGGAGCGACGCTGAAGTCTCACTGCTGTGCCACGCTGGGGTCGGCGTGGGGGTCACCGTGTGCCAAGTGTGAACCAGGTGACCAAACCACTTACTACAACACACACACTACCGCACAAAAATGTGGAATAGTAATGGGGTTGATCACACTGAACGTTTCCGTTCCATCGCACGACACGGACGTGCTTGGCGATTGATTAATTGTAATTAATCAAATGAACTTTTAAAAAACTTCCACTGATCGTAACTGTAATTATCATCATTGTTATTATTAGTTGTCGTTATGTATTATTGTTATCGTTAACGATTATCACATTTAACCTGCGTTTGTGTAGTAAAGGTGTGTGTTCTGTGTGTTCCAGATGCGTTCTGCTCTAAAGGTTACGCGCGGGTGAAGGGAACCGTCTGTGAGGGTGAGATCTCACGCTGACCAGAGTCACGTTCACCGTCTCCATGAGTCTCAGTTCACCTGTGTATGTGTGTGTGTGTGTGTGTGTGTGTGTTTAGATGTGAACGAGTGTGAGGTGTTTCCTGGCGTGTGCATCAATGGAAAGTGCGTGAACACGGACGGATCGTTTGTGTGCCAGTGCCCCGCGGGCATGACTGTGGACGCCTCTGGAAGAACCTGCGTCGGTACGTACGCCGTTCGAAGCGAAGGATTCACGTGTGCGTCCGTCACTAATGAATGTGTGTGTGTGCAGACCTGCGCACCGAGCTGTGTTACCTCACGCACGTCGACGAGCGCTGCGGAGCTGCGATTCCCGGCCGGCACCGCGTGGACGCCTGCTGCTGCTCCGTCGGCGTGGCCTGGGGCCCGGAGTGCGACGAGTGTCCGGAGAAGGGAACGCCGGAATACGCTCAGCTCTGCCCTCGGCCCGGTTTCTCCCACCGCGGAGACTTCATCAACGGGAAACCCTTCCTCAAAGGTGAGAGGTCATTCGCTTGTTCGTTCCCACATTTTCCGAGTATCTGCACTTTATCAGAGTATCTTTATTTTGGGAAACTTTTGCTTCACTACATTCCAAAGCATTATATCTTACTTTTTACTCTTATCTTACTTTACAAGCTTAATTCTTGCCTGAAGGAACTTTTTCCATGTAGAAATTACATTTGTTTTTAATGGTTTTTTATGGTGTTCGTATATTAAAAACACAAATCAAACACACATGTGACGTGATTTTTCTTATTGGTGTGGCAAAGACTTTATTGGTTAATAAAGTGAGATTAAATACATAAAGTATCTTTGCAAATATAACAAATGAACACATTTAATGACTGCAGGTTTGCGTAATATTCCCAGTTTGCCTTTCTCTGTTTTTATTTTCAACACACGGGACAACAAAGTAAGTTGTGTTACATACTTGAAAAAGTCATCTGATTGCATGACGCTGGTGCTGACTAATGACCAGCGCTGGGTGGGTTATGTGTTTCACTACAGATTACAAAATACATGCTTTAAAAAGTCATTTGTAACGTATTTCGTTACATTACTCAAGTTTAGTCACTTCATCTGAATACTTTAGAATACTTTGGAACACTAATAAGTGTGAAACAAACACAAAAAAGATCATTGAGAGTTTTTATCTCACAATTCTGACTTTTTCCCTCAGAATTGTGTGATATAAAGTTGCAATTGTGAGTTATAAAGTCAGAATTATGAGATATAAACTCACAACATTGAGAAAAGTCAGAATTATGAGATATAAACTCACAATATTGAGAAAAGTCAGAATTATGAGATATAAACTCACACACTAAATTCACAAATGCAAGAAAAAAAGTCAGTATTGCAAGTTTATATCTCCCAATTCTGACTTTATAACTTGCAATTGTGAGTTTAAATCTCGCAATTCTGAGAAAAAGAAGTCAGAATTGTGAAATTGTGAGGAAAAAACAAATAGTGAGAAAAAGTCGCAGTGACGAGTGAATTATAAAATGACTCTCAAAACATGAAAACAGTGAAAACATGAAACTGAACTCGTCTTTTTCAGACGGTCAGAGTCAGAGAATCACCAATCGCTGTTTAAATGACATTAAAACTCAAAGTAATCACTTTGGTAATCTAAAACACTGTAATCTGATCAGCACCCATTTCAAATCAAACACAGTCACTCAAATCTTGTATTTTAAATGCGTCACTAAGTATTTCGTTACTCCCCGACGCTGCTCATGAACACCGCTCGTCGATCTTATTGCTTTTAATACAATCAAGTGCTTAAAAATGAGAACTTAATATTTTATGAGGGTGTCTTTACTTTTACTCAAGGCTTGATTTGTGAACTTCCTCCACCCGTGTCAGTTTCTGCATTCATTCCTCCTGACTCGTCATTCGTCTCTGCTTCTCCTCAGATATAAACGAGTGTAAAATGATTCACAGCTTGTGCACCAACGGCCGCTGCAGGAACACCATCGGCAGCTTCCGCTGCAAGTGCGACAGCGGCTTCGCTCTGGACTTTGATGAAAGGAACTGCACAGGTGAGTCCAGATCCTGTTTACACCGAAACACAGACTTGAATGACCACACAGGTCGCCAGAAACGTCCCGATGTGTCACAACACACACAATTATAGATAATCACGGCTTTATTTTCCACACTTTTTAAATTGAACTTGGCAGGAGAAATGAAGTGTGTGCAACAACTAAAATAATGTGTATTCATAATAAAAATGACCATGGAGTTGTAAGATTCATGTATTTTTACTCGTATTTTAAGATGACTGTGTGAATCCTGGTTCTTCAAAGACAAAAACAGTTGTAGAGGAGGGGAAATGAAATATAAAAATAAAATTTCATGCTGGTTTTGTCTTAATTTAAATAAGCTCATCTTGAGGCGCTCTGGATGTTTGAGAACCGCTGATCTAAATACTGAAGAACTGTGTCTTTACTCATTGTTTGGTGGTGTGTGTGTGTGTGTGTGTGTGTGTGTTGACAGATATCGACGAGTGTCGCATCTCTCCGGACCTGTGCGGTCAAGGCACGTGTGTGAACACAGCCGGGGACTTTCAGTGCGAGTGTTTCACCGGATACGAGAGCGGATTCATGATGATGAAGAACTGCATGGGTGAGGCTCTCACACACGTTAGCTGCGTTTCCACCCAAAGCTGTGAATTTAACTTATGTGCAAAATTGGATTATGGCATAAAACATCTGTGCAGTGTTTCAATCCCATGTGTTCAAGGGAATAAAATCGTGCAAAAATATGCAGTCGGGCTCTTTTCCCTCCATCATAGCTGAGTCTCGGAGCGTCAGAAACACAATAAACGCTGTCGTGTTCTCTTGCGTTCGGATGTTTGGGAACACAATCGTGTGAATTAAACCAAATATTCTGATGACAGACTTTGACTCAGTCGTTTTAGAACCTCCAGACCACATGGTTAGTCAAATTATCCAATCACAGCCTCTGATGAGGCATAGTCACATGAGTCACATTCAGTAAGAACAAAATCATTTGTGTCTTTTCATGAAATATCCCAAAATTTGCATAAAAATAGGTGGATGGAAACATATCTATTGTTCACAAATCACCCGATCAATGGTGCAAACGTCATCATATATGAGACAAATTCAATTTGAGCTGCAAAGAGTCGATGTTCAGCTCAGTTCTCATCCGAAAGCATCAATGCAACTGATCAAATGGATAATATTACTGAATATCGGTTGTGTTTTAAACCCGTGTGTGTGTGTGTGTGTTTCAGACATCGATGAGTGTGAGCGCAACCCTTTGCTGTGTAGAGGAGGAGAATGCATCAACACCGAGGGCAGCTTCCAGTGCTTGTGTCCGGAGGGCCACGAGATCGCTCCCGACGGCTCCGCGTGCTTGGGTCAGTGTGTGTGTGTGTGTGTGTGTGTGTGTGTCACAGTGATTTATTTATTTATTTTATTCTTTATTTGACAGGGACAATGGGCAAAGATATTACCCCAGAATTAGCTACAGAGCAGGAATACACCAAATAATCAACAAAAATACCATATATTCAAAAATCATGATCTTGTATAATTAATGATCACAAACCTGATTTGCTTTTAAAAATCTTTTCAAATGTGATTTAAACTGGGCAAAGGTTGTACACTGTCTAATATCACTATTCCAATTATTAACAGCTTTTACAGAAAAAGCTGATCGTGCAAAATCTGTCATTGCGCAATGAAACAAACATCTTTAAAGGAGGAGGTGCGAGATCATTCACAATTTATTATACATTAAACCACAATTGTGAAATGTTACAAAGTTATTAAAGGTGGAAAAAAAAAAGTTTCATAATTTACCCAGGGTTAAAAGCAGGGTGTAGGATGACGGTTTAACTGTGTGGACATCCTGAATTCATAGTTTTGTGTTTTCTGTGTGTGTGTTTTTCTGCAGATATCAATGAGTGTGAACTGAGTGACAAGCTGTGCAGGAACGGTCAGTGCGTGAACATGATCGGACGCTATCAGTGCTCCTGCAACACCGGCTACAAATCCACCGAAGACAGAGTCTCGTGCGTCGGTAAGACACGCAGACCCGTTTCCGGACAGCGGCTCTCGCACTAAAGCAGTGCGTCATGCGAGTTAAACAGGCTGTTGTTGCTGCTTGTGACTTATAGTCAGTGTTCTCGCCAAAGAGAGAGATAAATGCGTGAAAATGTCAGGCTTCTATCTGAACATCGAGCCCGGAGTCTGGGGAAATTCAAACAATTGCACTTTCTCGTGCCAGTAAATAAGAATAGAGAGAAGTCTCTAAGCGGAAACAGGTTCTGTGTGCTCGTTATTCTCGCATAGATGCTGCCTAAAAATAACTTAAAATAACTGAAACTTGAACCCTTCCCATATAAAACGGACCCTAAGGAAGCGTTCACACTTGACACGAACCCTGGTGTGCACCAAACAAGCGCTAAAAAGACGGGTCTCGGTCCGCTTCCAAACGAACTCTGGTGCGGTTCGGTTGTTATATGAACGCGACACGGACCAAAGACGCGTAAACCAACCAAAAACAGGACGTGACGTCACGAGATGCGACGCTACGAGTCACCGATGTGACGACGCGGGAAGATCGGAGTATCCGAAATGAGTCGAGGGCAAACGTGGAGCGACGAGGAGCTGAAGTTTCTGAAATCCTGCTGCTGTTCTGAATGTTCTGAACATTTGATGAGCTCTTCGTGATTCTCAGCTGGTCAAAATAAAGTTTAATCCAGAACACAGCGTTGTTTTGAACGTTCGTAAGCGAGTCCGTCGAGAAACATACGTCATAAAATCCGACCAATCGGGTCGTGACCGTATCCCTACGCCTTCGGTTCGGTCACTTCTGGTTCGCTGTTAAAAATGCCAGTGTGAACGCTGAGAGGACCAGGACTAGATGTTCTGTTTTTGTTTTTTGGACCGAACCAAGCCAACTACAAGTGTGAACGCAGCCTTAGATCATTACATTTGGACCCGAAGACCCAGTTCACCCAAAAATGAAAGTTCTGTCTCCATTTACTCGCACTCAAGGTGTTCGAAACCTGTATGAGCTTCTCTCTTCTGCTGAACTCAAAAGAAGATATTTTGAAGAATGTGGGTTCGCAAACCCCACAGTATTTTTTTCCCAAGTTATGAGCACATTAACTGTTGCATTCTTCAAGATATCTACTTTCAAAGCGCTCAGACCATAGTGACACATGCATATAACCCAAAATGTGATGGGCGCCGAGGTTAAACCAAGTAAAATAACAATACGACATATAGAGATGATCACTGAGGAAGATCAAAATGGTCCGACCCTTTTTGTTATTCTACTAATTAATGATCGTTATGGAACTCTTCTTCAAAATAAATCACATTTTTGAGGGTCTAAACATGCTTGAAACCTCATTAAATTTGGTAGTCGCGTCAGAAGCGGTGGATATTTACGTCTGATGTGGGTTTCAGAATTCAGTGTGGCTCAATGGCGCCACCTATAATATTTCAACAAAGCGCGCCTCACGCTACTCTAAATTTGGTAGGCTCATGTTTCACCCCAAAACCTTCAGAAAATAAAAAAAGTCTCTTAGAGCCAAACCGGATATTTAGAATTTTCTCTGTAATTTTTTTGCCGTTTCCAGTCGTCATACTTTAACAAACTCCTAGGGAGTTCATCAGATCCGAATCAAATTTGGTCAGTCTCATATACAGGTTTTCATTAAGCAGCGTGTCTGTGTTTCACCATGAAGCAGGAAGTTGTTGTAGCTCAAGCAGACAATGTCCAATCTGCCCCA
>CM074278.1:34000657-34015657 GCA_037194245.1 Opsariichthys bidens
CACACTCTCTCTCTCTCACACTCACACACACACACACTCTCTCTCTCACACTCACACTCACACTCTCTCTCTCTCTCTCTCTCTCTCTCTTTCACACACACACTCTCTCACACACACACACAGACCTGCTGACATTATTAGATCAGAATCAGAACTTCATCACGTGTTTATCTGACGCTCTGATCTGAGTTCAGCTGTTAGAATGTTTATTAAATACCGTTTAATTCAAATACGTCTGTAATGAGGGACGTTGGTGTTGCTATGCTGTTGCCGGGGTCTTCTGAGTGGTTGCTAGGCGGTGCGGATCCTGACCGGCTCCCGCACGCGCCGAAGGACAGCCAGAGCGCTCGCCGCTCGCCCAGAGGAGCTCAAATTTTCCATGTTTCTGGAGCATGTTTTCCTGCAGGAAAGAACAGCGTCTGATCTGAGTCAGCGCGCAGGAATCCTGCTGCCGCCACATGTTCTCGGGAGCTTCCAGCTCGGGATGTTTGCACGTGAGGTCGAACGAGTCGAACCCTGGGAGATATTCGGCCCAGATTCCTGAGCGCTGATCAGTCGCTGATGAAACGGCCCATTAGAGACGGATAACCAGTCCAACCGCATGGGCGGCGACGCCGTTCTCAGAACCCGTGTTCCGTGTTTTCCTCGTTTCTCCGCGTCACGACTGAATCCTTTGGCCGCTTGCCGACTGAATCCGTTGAGCGGCGTTCCGGGGAGATCCGCGGGAGGGAACGGAGCCGCATCACGCCAGAATCCGTTCGGATTCCTTGATGCTTGTTGTTTCTTTTTAATTTCTTTCACATTTTCATCCTAAAAACATTTTCCGCACATCTGCAGCCGTTTGTCTCTCTGTGTATTTTCACTGGTGATGATTTTAATGTCTGTCATTTATAAACGTCCTGCCGTGAGCTTCATTTATCGTGATGTTTTCCAGGCATGATGGGATTGAAGTTTGATCGTAATGAACTGAAGGCCGTTTGTTTGAGTTCTGCTCGTTTCACTGTTGGATTGTGGGATAATTAATCTGGCAGAGATGGAGTCAGTGATTGATGACCATTTGTAGGGCAGACGGCCAGTGTGTGTGTGTGTGTGTGTGTGTGTGTGTGTTTTAACTGGCCCATCGGCACTTGTAAATAAGGCTGACATCATCAGTGGTCATCAACTTCATGGGCGTAGTTGAAGTGTTTGAGGTCAGAGGTCAATGCACACACGTTCAAACACACTCAGTGAGGTCATTCATGGACTCCATTGATTGTATATCAGGTCAGTGATATTTTCTCTCTCCTAACTCAAGCTCTACTCCTGAACCGTCACAGAATCACGTGACCATCACTAGATTTACACTAAAACATCTTCTGCTTGATTCATAAGCCTTTTAAAGTCACATGACCTCACGAGTGTCTGGAGAGAGTGTTTCACAGTATAAGTGACATTTGGTGCTCGCAAGTGTAGACAAAACAACTACACACACACACACTCACATTCACTCACTCACACACACACACTCTCTCTCTCACACACACACACACACACTCTCTCTCACTCTCTCATACACACTCACACACTCACACACACTCTCACTCACATACACACACACACACTCTCTCTCACACACTCTCTCACACACACACACTCTCACACACACACACTCACAAACTTTGGGAAATTTTTTGTCAAATCAATAATTTATTATAACTTTGCGTTTTTATGATTGAATTGATCTGCGTTCGTCCAGAATCACGTGTGCGTGAGTCGTCCATCATGCAGTTTCGTTCTCCATCGTCACTTCATGTGTTTTTGCGTTAGTTCGACTGACATCATAATGAGTCTTTATTGATGGGCTTGTTTATCTGAGATGAATTCCCATCAGGCCAGTTAAAGCGTTTATTTTGGAGTAAACACCGAAGCGCTCCGCTATTTCCTCTCTCGCTCATTTTATCACTTTGATTCAGTGTCAACCGGCGCATATTTTGTGGATTAGATTTGCTCTAATAAAAGCGCAGCATGCTAACAAGACGAGAGCGAGTCGGAGAGGTCGGGCTGCTCTGGTTATTTCAGGACAGCCGCAGCGCTGGAGTCTCCTGCTCTAATGAGACCCGGAGATGGAACAGAATGTGATGAACTTCATCGGACATGTTCAACACGGAGCGACGACGCGCTCGTTAAACACGCTCGTTAGACGGAGACTGACCGCTAACAGGACCCTGGGTTCAAGCATGCACAATTAATTCATACCCTGCAACAGGAAATGATGTCACGCGCCAGGACAGGGCCGTTGACATGGTCAAACATCTTTTTCATGGGTCAACAAACTTTAGTTCAGCAAGAGATGAAAACTCCTGTGCACCTGCTCTCTCTCTCTCTTTCTATATATATATATATATGAGAAAATAAAATATGTATGTGAGAAAATGTATATTTATACATATATATATATATATATATATATATATATATAAACCTGAAGAGAAACATAAAATATTACAAAACTAACTAGTAACCAAGTAATCCGTAAATTTTTATTACGTGTATTATACTATTTATTTATAAATAAATTTTATAATAATTTATTATTTAATAATTTATGATTTATTTATTTATTATTATTATTATTTATAATTAATTAATTTTTATTAATTTATTTGCATATTTATTTTTTATTTATTTAACTTTTTTTTTTTTTTTCGGCTGCCATAGTAGTATTATTTTAGTGTATTTTTTCATGTTAATTTTAGTTAAAGTTTTAGTCATTTTATTGTGGGTTTTTCCCAAAGTTTTTTTTTCTTCGTATTTATTATTTAGAAAAATAAAAATATAAAAAAAGTTTATTAAATATTATATTTTGTGTTAATTTTTATGGTCACACTTTAGTTTAGGGTCCAGTTCTCAATATTAGTTTACTATTATGTACTTTTGTCTCAAACTCCTAACTACTGCTTTATTATGTTAGTGAGGTGGTTTTAGTAGGAATTAGGGGATGCAGAATATGATCTTTCAGAATTAATAGAGTTAATAGTAAGAATTGAGCCCTAAACTAAAGTGTCACCATGTTTATTTCAGTTTTGGTTTTGGTTAGTTTAGTGCATCAAGTTAAACTAAATGAAAATGAGAAAACTTGCTGAAAAATGTCGTTTGTGATGTCCAGTGACGCTCTCCTCGGATGTGTGTTTTAGATATCAACGAGTGTGAGATCGGAGCTCATAACTGCGACCGGCACGCAACCTGCACGAACACCGCCGGCAGCTTCAAATGCAGCTGCGCTCCGGGCTGGATCGGGAACGGGATCAAATGCACAGGTAGGAACGCGCGCTGGCGATCATACGTGATGTGATCTGATGTGGTCAGATGGATCGTGATGATTCGGTGCTGTTGCAGATCTGGATGAGTGTTCCAATGGGACGCACCTGTGCAGCTCCAGCGCAGACTGCATGAACACCATGGGCTCCTACCGCTGCCTGTGCAAAGAGGGATTCAACGGAGACGGCTTCTACTGCATCGGTACACACACACACACACACACACACTTGTTCATTCACTCACACATCATGATGCCGTTGTTAACGTGTGTGTCCTGTAGACACGGACGAGTGTGCTGAGAACGTGAATCTGTGTGAGAGCGGACACTGTCTGAACGTTGCTGGAGGATATCGCTGTGAATGTGACATGGGCTTCATCCCCACCGCCGACGGAAAAGCGTGTGAAGGTGAGACGCTCCAGCCCGTCCGTCTGTCGTAGCTGCAACCATAATGAGCGTAACTTTAATGATTATCATCATAGATGTTATTAGTTGTGGTTATAGATGGTATTATAGTTAATGTTAGTTGTCGTTAGTTATTAGTTGTGGTTATAGATGGTATTATAGTTAATGTTAGTTGTCGTTAGTTATTAGTTGTGGTTATAGATGTTATTATAGTTAATGTTAGTTGTCGTTAGTTATTAGTTGTGGTTATGGATGTTATTATAGTTATTGTTAGTTGTCATTAGTTATTAGTTGTGGTTATAGATGGTATTATAGTTAATGTTAGTTATCGTTAGTTATTAGTTGTGGTTATAGATGGTATTATAGTTAATGTTAGTTATCGTTAGTTATTAGTTGTGGTTATAGATGGTATTATAGTTAATGTTAGTTGTCGTTAGTTATTAGTTGTGGTTATAGATGTTATTATAGTTAATGTTAGTTGTCGTTAGTTATTAGTTGTGGTTATGGATGTTATTATAGTTATTGTTAGTTGTCATTAGTTATTAGTTGTGGTTATAGATGGTATTATAGTTAATGTTAGTTATCGTTAGTTATTAGTTGTGGTTATAGATGGTATTATAGTTAATGTTAGTTGTCGTTAGTTATTAGTTGTGGTTATAGATGTTATTATAGTTAATGTTAGTTGTCGTTAGTTATTAGTTGTGGTTATGGATGTTATTATAGTTATTGTTAGTTGTCATTAGTTATTAGTTGTGGTTATAGATGGTATTATAGTTAATGTTAGTTGTCGTTAGTTATTAGTTGTGGTTATAGATGTTATTATAGTTAATGTTAGTTGTCGTTAGTTATTAGTTGTGGTTATGGATGTTATTATAGTTATTGTTAGTTGTCATTAGTTATTAGTTGTGGTTATAGATGGTATTATAGTTAATGTTAGTTATCGTTAGTTATTAGTTGTGGTTATAGATGGTATTATAGTTAATGTTAGTTATCGTTAGTTATTAGTTGTGGTTATAGATGGTATTATAGTTAATGTTAGTTGTCGTTAGTTATTAGTTGTGGTTATAGATGTTATTATAGTTAATGTTAGTTGTCGTTAGTTATTAGTTGTGGTTATGGATGTTATTATAGTTATTGTTAGTTGTCATTAGTTATTAGTTGTGGTTATAGATGGTATTATAGTTAATGTTAGTTATCGTTAGTTATTAGTTGTGGTTATAAATGTTATGATAGTTAATGTTAGTTGTCGTTAGTTATTAGTTGTGGTTATAGATGTTATTATAGTTAATGTTAGTTATCGTTAGTTATTAGTTGTGGTTATAGATGTTATTATAGTTAATGTTAGTTGTCGTTAGTTATTAGTTGTGGTTATGGATGTTATTATAGTTAATGTTAGTTGTCGTTAGTTATTAGTTGTGGTTATGGATGTTATTATAGTTATTGTTAGTTGTCGTTAGTTATTAGTTGTGGTTATAGATGGTATTATAGTTAATGTTAGTTGTCGTTAGTTATTAGTTGTGGTTATAGATGTTATTATAGTTAATGTTAGTTGTCGTTAGTTATTAGTTGTGGTTATGGATGTTATTATAGTTATTGTTAGTTGTCATTAGTTATTAGTTGTGGTTATAGATGGTATTATAGTTAATGTTAGTTATCGTTAGTTATTAGTTGTGGTTATAGATGGTATTATAGTTAATGTTAGTTATCGTTAGTTATTAGTTGTGGTTATGGATGTTATTATAGTTAATGTTAGTTATCGTTAGTTATTAGTTGTGGTTATAGATGTTATGATAGTTAATGTTAGTTATCGTTAGTTATTAGTTGTGGTTATGGATGTTATTATAGTTAATGTTAGTTATCGTTAGTTATTAGTTGTGGTTATAGATGTTATTATAGTTAATGTTAGTTATCATTAGTTATTAGTTGTGGTTATAGATGGTATTATAGTTAATGTTAGTTATCGTTAGTTATTAGTTGTGGTTATAAATGTTATTATAGTTAATGTTAGTTATCGTTAGTTATTAGTTGTGGTTATAGATGTTATTATAGTTAATGTTAGTTGTCGTTAGTTATTAGTTGTGGTTATGGATGTTATTATAGTTATTGTTAGTTGTCATTAGTTATTAGTTGTGGTTATAGATGGTATTATAGTTAATGTTAGTTGTCGTTAGTTATTAGTTGTGGTTATGGATGTTATTATAGTTAATGTTAGTTATCGTTAGTTATTAGTTGTGGTTATAGATGTTATTATAGTTAATGTTAGTTATCGTTAGTTATTAGTTGTGGTTATAGATGTTATTATAGTTAATGTTAGTTGTCGTTAGTTATTAGTTGTGGTTATGGATGTTATTATAGTTAATGTTAGTTGTCGTTAGTTATTAGTTGTGGTTATGGATGTTATTATAGTTATTGTTAGTTGTCGTTAGTTATTAGTTGTGGTTATAGATGGTATTATAGTTAATGTTAGTTGTCGTTAGTTATTAGTTGTGGTTATAGATGTTATTATAGTTAATGTTAGTTGTCGTTAGTTATTAGTTGTGGTTATGGATGTTATTATAGTTATTGTTAGTTGTCATTAGTTATTAGTTGTGGTTATAGATGGTATTATAGTTAATGTTAGTTATCGTTAGTTATTAGTTGTGGTTATAGATGGTATTATAGTTAATGTTAGTTATCGTTAGTTATTAGTTGTGGTTATGGATGTTATTATAGTTAATGTTAGTTATCGTTAGTTATTAGTTGTGGTTATAGATGTTATGATAGTTAATGTTAGTTATCGTTAGTTATTAGTTGTGGTTATGGATGTTATTATAGTTAATGTTAGTTATCGTTAGTTATTAGTTGTGGTTATAGATGTTATTATAGTTAATGTTAGTTATCATTAGTTATTAGTTGTGGTTATAGATGGTATTATAGTTAATGTTAGTTATCGTTAGTTATTAGTTGTGGTTATAAATGTTATTATAGTTAATGTTAGTTATCGTTAGTTATTAGTTGTGGTTATAGATGTTATTATAGTTAATGTTAGTTGTCGTTAGTTATTAGTTGTGGTTATGGATGTTATTATAGTTATTGTTAGTTGTCATTAGTTATTAGTTGTGGTTATAGATGGTATTATAGTTAATGTTAGTTATCGTTAGTTATTAGTTGTGGTTATAGATGGTATTATAGTTAATGTTAGTTATCGTTAGTTATTAGTTGTGGTTATGGATGTTATTATAGTTAATGTTAGTTATCGTTAGTTATTAGTTGTGGTTATAGATGTTATGATAGTTAATGTTAGTTATCGTTAGTTATTAGTTGTGGTTATGGATGTTATTATAGTTAATGTTAGTTATCGTTAGTTTTTAGTTGTGGTTATAGATGTTATTATAGTTAATGTTAGTTATCATTAGTTATTAGTTGTGGTTATAGATGGTATTATAGTTAATGTTAGTTATCGTTAGTTATTAGTTGTGGTTATAAATGTTATGATAGTTAATGTTAGTTATCGTTAGTTATTAGTTGTGGTTATAGATGTTATTATAGTTAATGTTAGTTGTCGTTAGTTATTAGTTGTGGTTATGGATGTTATTATAGTTAATGTTAGTTATCGTTAGTTATTAGTTGTGGTTATAGATGTTATTATAGTTAATGTTAGTTGTCGTTAGTTATTAGTTGTGGTTATGGATGTTATTATAGTTAATGTTAGTTATCGTTAGTTATTAGTTGTGGTTATAGATGTTATTATAGTTAATGTTAGTTGTCGTTAGTTATTAGTTGTGGTTATGGATGTTATTATAGTTAATGTTAGTTATCGTTAGTTATTAGTTGTGGTTATAGATGTTATTATAGTTATTTTATAGTTATCGTTAGTTGTTATTAGTTGTGGTTATAGATGTTATTATAGTTAATGTTAGTTATCGTTAGTTATTAGTTGTGGTTATAGATGGTATTATAGTTAATGTTAGTTATCGTTAGTTATTAGTTGTGGTTATAAATGTTATGATAGTTAATGTTAGTTGTCGTTAGTTATTAGTTGTGGTTATAGATGTTATTATAGTTAATGTTAGTTATCGTTAGTTATTAGTTGTGGTTATAGATGTTATTATAGTTAATGTTAGTTGTCGTTAGTTATTAGTTGTGGTTATAGATGTTATTATAGTTAATGTTAGTTATCGTTAGTTATTAGTTGTGGTTATGGATGTTATTATAGTTAATGTTAGTTATCGTTAGTTATTAGTTGTGGTTATGGATGTTATTATAGTTAATGTTAGTTATCGTTAGTTATTAGTTGTGGTTATAGATGTTATTATAGTTATTGTTGTAGTTATCATTAATGATTGTCATTATAGTTATTGTTATAATTATTGTAAATGGTTAACTCTATACTTATTATAATATAGTTATCATTAACGATTATTATTATAGTATTGTGCTAGTTATCGTTAATGATTATCATTATATGTATCGTTGTAGTTATTGTTATAATTGTTATCGATTATCATTATAGTTAATGTTAATGATTGTGGTTATGTTTATTTGATAGTTATTAATGACTGATGTCATAGTTATCGTTAATGATTATTGTTATAGTTCTCGTTGTGTTGTTAATGGTTATGATTAAAGCTAACGTAATAGTGAGATCTTGGTCTGGACGGATCTTAAAACATGTTGCTCTTCATACTCACTCGAAACAACTAATAATAACAACCCTATTAATATCAAAGGGAACTTCTCCCAGTCCGGCCAAAAGCTGATGGATAACATCAGTCCTGTGTGTGTTTGTGCCTGAGACTTCCTGTCCAGTTCCTCCTGATCGAGACACGTAACCCGTTACAGCTGTTGTGTGTGTCTCTCCGCAGACATAGACGAGTGCACGTTTGCCGACATCTGTGTGAACGGCCGCTGCCGCAATATTCCGGGTCTCTTCAGGTGCCTGTGTGACCCCGGCTATGAGCTGGACCGGAGCGGGGGAAACTGCACGGGTATCACAGGATCTCACGCATCAGACTCGTGCCACGTGTGATCTGTCCTCTCCTCTCATCCCTCTTTTCTTTCTCTTCTTCTCTGTGTCAGACGTGAACGAGTGTGCCAACCCGACCACCTGCATCAGCGGTCTGTGTCTGAACACCCAGGGCAGTTACATCTGCAGCTGTCCTCCGGACTTCGAGCTCAACCCCACTGGAGTCGGCTGCGTCGGTGAGACGCGTTCAGCTCGAAATAGCCTCAGCCGTCGGCGCCGCACCACTCATGATGTCATCTGTCTGTCTTGCAGACACTCGCTCGGGAACCTGCTTCCTGGAGGTCCATCAGCGTGGCGATTTCTCGGACAGTCTGGACTGCTCCACTGAGATCGGCGTGGGCGTGTCCAAAGCGTCCTGCTGCTGTTCTCTGGGTCGGGCGTGGGGGTCGCCCTGTGAGGCCTGTCCGCCGCTCAACTCCTGTGAGTCTCACACACTGTAGCAATATCGTTATCGTTATTCATTATTATTACCATTATAGTGATTGTTATTCATTATCTTTGTAATTACCATCATAGTTATCGTTAATGTTTGACGTTATAGTTATCGTTATAGTTATCGTTAATGATTGAAGTTATAGTTATTGTTATAGTTCTCGTTAATGTTTGACGTTATAGTTATCGTTATAGTTATCGTTAATGTTTGACGTTATAGTTATCGTTATAGTTCTCGTTAATGTTTGACGTTATAGTTATTGTTATAGTTATCGTTAATGTTTGACGTTATAGTTATTGTTATAGTTATCGTTAATGTTTGACGTTATAGTTATCGTTATAGTTATCGTTAATGTTTGACGTTATAGTTATCGTTATAGTTATCGTTAATGTTTGACATTATAGTTATTGTTATAGTTCTCGTTAATGTTTGACGTTATAGTTATCGTTATAGTTATCGTTAATGTTTGACGTTATAGTTATCGTTATAGTTATCGTTAATGTTTGACGTTAAAGTTATTGTTATAGTTATCGTTAATGTTTGACGTTATAGTTATTGTTATAGTTATCGTTAATGTTTGACGTTATAGTTATCGTTATAGTTATCGTTAATGATTGAAGTTATAGTTATCGTTATAGTTATCGTTAATGATTGAAGTTATAGTTATCGTTATAGTTATCGTTAATGATTGAAGTTATAGTTATCGTTATAGTTATCGTTAATGATTGAAGTTATAGTTATCGTTATAGTTATCGTTAATGTTTGACATTATAGTTATCGTTATAGTTATCGTTAATGTTTGACGTTATAGTTATCGTTATAGTTATCGTTAATGTTTGACGTTATAGTTATTGTTATAGTTATCGTTAATGTTTGACGTTATAGTTATTGTTATAGTTATCGTTAATGATTGAAGTTATAGTTATTGTTATAGTTATCGTTAGTGTTTGACGTTATAGTTATCGTTAATGTTTGACGTTATAGTTATTGTTATAGTTATCATTAATGTTTGACGTTATAGTTATTGTTATAGTTATCGTTAATGATTGAAGTTATAGTTATCGTTAAAGTTATCGTTAATGATTGACGTTATAGTTATTGTTATAGTTCTCGTTAATGTTTGACGTTATAGTTATCGTTATAGTTATCGTTAATGATTGAAGTTATAGTTATTGTTATAGTTATCGTTAATGATTGAAGTTATAGTTATCGTTAATGTTTAACGTTATAGTTATCGTTATAGTTATCGTTAATGTTTGACGTTATAGTTATTGTTATAGTTATCGTTAATGTTTGACGTTATAGTTATCGTTATAGTTATCGTTAATGTTTGACGTTATAGTTATCGTTATAGTTATCGTTAATGTTTGACGTTATAGTTATCGTTATAGTTATCGTTAATGTTTGACGTTATAGTTATCGTTATAGTTATCGTTAATGTTTGACGTTATAGTTATCGTTATAGTTATCGTTAATGTTTGACGTTATAGTTATCGTTATAGTTATCGTTAATGTTTGACGTTATAGTTATTGTTATAGTTATCGTTAATGTTTGACGTTATAGTTATCGTTATAGTTATCGTTAATGTTTGACGTTATAGTTATCGTTATAGTTATCGTTAATGTTTGACGTTATAGTTATTGTTATAGTTATCGTTAATGTTTGACGTTATAGTTATCGTTATAGTTATCGTTAATGTTTGACGTTATAGTTATCGTTATAGTTATCGTTAATGTTTGACGTTATAGTTATTGTTATAGTTATCGTTAATGTTTGACGTTATAGTTATCGTTATAGTTATCGTTAATGTTTGACGTTATAGTTATCGTTATAGTTATCGTTAATGTTTGACGTTATAGTTATTGTTATAGTTATCGTTAATGTTTGACGTTATAGTTATCGTTATAGTTATCGTTAATGTTTGACATTATAGTTATCGTTATAGTTATCGTTAATGATTGAAGTTATAGTTATTGTTATAGTTATCGTTAATGTTTGACGTTATAGTTGGCATTATATTTACAGTCTCACATTTAGAGTCTCACACACACACACACACTCACTCATGTGAGCCCTCGTTTCGTTCCCTGATTATTATTGTTTCTCCCTCAGCCGAGTACAGGGTTCTGTGTCCCGGAGGAGAAGGATTCCGACCCAATCCGATCACGGTGATACTAGAGGGTAGATTTAGAGCACACACACACACACACACACACACACACACACACACACACGTTCTCCAGTGCTGTATGTTGACCGTTGTGTCTGTGTGTCAGATATCAACGAGTGTCAGGAGCTTCCTGGTCTGTGTCAGGGAGGAAACTGCATCAACACGTTTGGCAGTTTTCACTGTGAATGTCCGAAAGGTTTTGCGCTCAACGAAGACACCAGGATCTGTGAAGGTCAGTCAAGCTTCCTCTTTCACACACTCTTTCTGTCTCTCTTACGCCAGTTTTATTTACATATTTATAAAGTACACGGTACATTGTTTCAAATCATGAATCAAGTTAAGCATGAAGCTACAAAAATCTCAGCCGAGCAGGACTCATTTGCTGCTTAATATTCGTGGAGTGTGAATTTGGACCAATGAGATTCGGCTGTGGGTGTGGCTACCCAGAGCAAAGTGTCAGAATCACAAACCAAGCAAAAGACAAAATGTGCCTGTTTAAAATGCTCTTGAGTGAAGAGATGTGTTCGTTGTGTGTGTAGATGTGGATGAGTGTGAGCGGCCCGGCATCTGTGGTCCGGGTCAGTGTTACAACACCATTGGAAACTACACCTGCATCTGCCGCCGGATTACATGCAGATCAACGGAGGAAACAACTGCATGGGTCAGTCTGCACACGCAACACACGACACCCATAATTACAGCTACCGTTAATGATCATCATTATAGTTATTATCTTATTATAGTTATTGTGGCGTCATGTGATTATGACATCATATGATTATGATTATGTGGCGTCATTATTATTGTAGTTATCAATAAAGTTATTGTTAATGATTGACATTATCATCGTAAATGATTATCTTTATAGTTATAGTTATTATATTTATCATTATAGTTATCGTTAATGATTAACATTATAGTTATTTATCATTAATCATTATCATTATATTTATCGTTATAGTTATCGTTAATGATTAACATTATAGTTATTTATCATTAATCATTATCATTATATTTATCGTTATAGTTATCGTTAATGATTAACATTATAGTTATTTATCATTAATCATTATCATTATATTTATCGTTATAGTTATCGTTAATGATTAACATTATAGTTATTTATCATTAATCATCATTATATTTATCGTTATAGTTATCGTTAATGATTAACATTATAGTTATTTATCATTAATCATTATCATTATATTTATCGTTATAGTTATCGTTAATGATTAACATTATAGTTATTTATCATTAATCATCATTATATTTATCGTTATAGTTATCGTTAATGATTAACATTATAGTTATTTATCATTAATCATCATTATATTTATCGTTATAGTTATCGTTAATGATTAACATTATAGTTATTTATCATTAATCATTATCATTATATTTATCGTTATAGTTATCGTTAATGATTAACATTATAGTTATTTATCATTAATCATTATCATTATATTTATCGTTATAGTTATCGTTAATGATTAACATTATAGTTATTTATCATTAATCATCATTATATTTATCGTTATAGTTATCGTTAATGATTAACATTATAGTTATTTATCATTAATCATCATTATATTTATCGTTATAGTTATCGTTAATGATTAACATTATAGTTATTTATCATTAATCATTATCATTATATTTATCGTTATAGTTATCGTTAATGATTAACATTATAGTTATTTATCATTAATCATCATTATATTTATTGTTATAGTTATCGTTAATGATTAACATTATAGTTATTTATCATTAATCATTATCATTATATTTATTGTTATAGTTAACGGTAATGATGTCATTAGAGATATAGTCATCGTTAACGATTAACTTTAAAGCGCTTTTCCTCAGTGCCGACTGTGACGTGTTTGTTGTGGTGTGTGTTCAGACATGCGGAAGAGCTTGTGTTACAGGAACTACTACGATAACGCCACGTGTGATGGAGAACTGTCCTTCAACATGACCAAGAAGTTCTGCTGCTGCTCGTACAACATCGGTCGGGCCTGGAATAAACCCTGCGAGCGCTGTCCCGTTCCCAGCACCAGTGAGACACACGTTTACATCTGCTCTCTCTCTCTCACACACACACACACACACACACACAACCGTAACACTGTTCTTTGCTGCAGATGAGTTCGCTGTGCTGTGTGGAAGCAAGAGACCTGGATATTTCATTGACATCTACACTGGACGAATCATTGGTAAACACACACAGATTGCTCACAAACATTCTTATCACACACTTGCAGACATTCAAACACATGAATGCACATTCCAGACATCGACGAGTGCCGTGAGATTCCAGGCGTGTGTGACAACGGCGTGTGTATCAACATGATTGGCAGTTTCCGCTGTGAATGTCCGATGGGCTTCGTTTATAATGACAAGCTGCTGATCTGTGAGGGTAAGGAGCTCCAGCGGTGTCCCTGAAAGGTCATTTATGCTTGTCTGATTTTTGAGTCTCAAATTGGTAACAATGTCACAAAAGCTTCGTGCGATGGGTTCCAGATTAACAATGAGAGGCTCTGTGTGTGTGCAGATATTGACGAGTGTCAGAACGGGCCGGTGTGTCAGCAGAACGCCGTCTGTCTGAACGTTCCTGGAAGTTTCCGCTGCGAGTGTAAACCTGGATACCGGCAAACTCCCACCCAGCAATGTGTCGGTGAGTGCGTGTCCCATCTCATATTGCTGCTACTCGGATGTCAATATTAATATAACAAAAATGCTTAACAGGAAACCAGCAGTGATGCCTCCAGAAATATGTCAGATGACTGGAGGGAAATGTGTTCAGAACAGCCAAACTCAAAGCTCAGTTCTGCTCTCAGTCACATCGCACCTGACGTTAAAGTTCTGTGTGATTTGATGTGATGATGGTGTCTGACTTTCTCCTTCAGATCGTAATGAGTGTGCTGAGAATCCAAACATCTGCAGTCCTGGTCAGTGTATCGACATGGTGGGTAGTTACCGCTGCCTCTGCCCCAATGGTTTCATATCCACCCCGGACCTGTGTATCGGTGAGAGATCAGCCTCACACATACCTGTCTGTCTGTCTGTCCATCTGTGGTACATCATCATGTAGATCACTAACTGCCCGTGGTCTGTGTTCATTACTAACTAACTAATCATCTGTGGTCTGTGTTCATAACTTACTAACTAATCGTCTGGTCTGTGTTCATTACTTACTAACTAATTGTCTGTGGTCTGTGTTCATAACTTACTAACTAATCGTCTGGTCTGTGTTCATAACTTACTAACTAATCGTCTGTGGTCTGTGTTCATAACTAACTAATCGTCTGTGGTCTGTGTTCATAGATAACTAACTAATCGTCTGTGGTCTGTGTTCATAACTAACTAATCATCTGTGGTCTGTGTTCATAACTAACTAACTAATCGTCTGTGGTCTGTGTTCATAACTAACTAATCGTCTGTGGTCTGTGTTCATAGATAACTAACTAATCGTCTGTGGTCTGTGTTCATAACTAACTAACTAATCGTCTGTGTTCATAACTAACTAACTAATCGTCTGTGGTCTGTGTTCATAACTAACTAATTAATCATCTGTGGTCTGTGTTCATAACTAACTAACTAATCGTCTGTGGTCTGTGTTCATAACTAACTAATCATCTGTGGTCTGTGTTCATAACTAACTAACTAATCGTCTGTGGTCTGTGTT
>CM074278.1:34018157-34024608 GCA_037194245.1 Opsariichthys bidens
AAACTTAACCGTAATCCACACACTATCAATAACAGAAAACTTTCTGCGTTTTTATGATTTGAATTATTTGAACTATTTACATAGTTTTTTTTTTTAACAAAAGATATTTTGTTTGATTCATTTTTGGGTACAAATTTGTCCCTAAAATATGGTTAAGTAGGTTATGGTAAGTGACGGTTAACAAACACGCCTTGCGGCGTCTGTATCGGTGACGTTTGTCTGTGTGCGTCAATGATAATTCTGTTGATGCATTTTGTGCATTGATGAATCGCTTGAGAAGAATCACTTGAGAAAGAATCATTTTGAGAGAACAGTCTTTTGAGAATCTTTTCCTGATGTCAAGTCCATTTTATTGTTTAGTGCTCTTATCAACTTTACAGAAAATTGAAAAAAAAAATCACTGTCTGTTTCCTCCGACTCTGTCAGATATTCGTGTGAATTACTGTTACACGAAGTTCGAGAACGGACGCTGTGTGGCTCCGAAGCCCTTCAACACCACAAAAGGCGATTGCTGCTGCAGCACCATGCCGGGTCAGGGATGGGGTGACCCGTGTGAGATCTGCCCCTCCAGTATGGACGGTGAGTACAAACACACACACATATATATATATATCTGATTTAATTGCAGTAATAGTCATTGTGTGTGTGTGTGTGTGTGTTTCAGAGACGTTCAAAGCTCTGTGTCCCACTTTGGTAAGACCCTCAGTATAGACGGCACGCCCGTAGGTGAGTGTCAGCGAATCAGACTCGTTCGCCGTGTGTCCGTGAGCACACACTGACCGATGGTGTGTTTCAGATGTGGACGAGTGTTCGGTGAACCCCGGCATCTGCAAGAACGGCCACTGCATCAACACAGACGGGACGTTCCGCTGCGAATGCCCCATCGGATACCGGCTCGACTTCACCGGGATCAACTGTGAAGGTCAGCTGTGCAAGTCAAGGCACCGTTTTTTCTATAGCTGCTTCATACAAGTCAAGTTTAATAGGGAGCCAGTGCAGTTTTGACAGAACCGGGCTAATATGGTCATACGTCCTGGTTCTAGTAAGGACTCTAGCAGCTGCGTTTTGGACCAGCAGGAGTTTGTTTATCAAGCGAGCAGGGCAACCACCCAGTAGAGCGTTACAGTAATCTAGTCTCGAGGTCATAAACCTCATTTGTCATTGAGAGCATATGTCGCAATTTAGATATATTTTTAAGATGGAAGAATGCGGTTTTACATATGCTAGAAATGTGGCTTTCAAAATGAAGGATTGGTATCAAAGAGCACACCCAGGTTCCTAACTGACGAAGACGACTTAACAGAGCAGCCATCAAGTGTTAGACAGGTTATTATGTGCTTTAGCTAATTAATACAGATTACAATACAATACAGATTATATATTCCAAAGCAGCCTGACTTTAATAAACAGGGAAAAAAACGGTGTTGATGTTGTTAAATTCATCTATTATGAAACAACTTTAAGCATCTATAGTGTCATTCAGCTCTCATTTGACAGTGTCAGTGAAGTTAGATGGGATAATATTTACACTTACATTTAGTCATTTAGCAGACGCTTTTATCTAAAGTGAGGAAAACAAACAAGCAATTCTTCATGAATTGGCAAATAGGCACAGGAAGTGCCCACAATACATTGCTCAGTACCATAAGCTAGAGTAGGAAGGGAAAAAGGGAAGGAAAGGTTTTTTTTATTTTTTATGAGGGGATCAAGTGTTCACGGAAGAGATGAGTTTTCAGCCGTCTCTTGAATATTACCAGGGATTCTGCGTTCCTGATGAAAGTGGGGATGATCATTCCACCAGCAGGGAACAGAGAACGAGAAGGTTCTGGAGTGGAGAACATTTTTGTGTTAATATTACTGAATATCGTCTTTTTGGTCATGTGACATGCATCTCCATCAGTTTAAATCATCAGCAGATCATGTGTTGTGTGTGTAACTGCGCTCTCTCCGTCATCAGACACAAACGAGTGTGATTTGGGGAACCCGTGCGGAAACGGCACCTGCACGAACGTGGAGGGAGGGTTTGAATGCAGCTGTGACGAGGGTTTCGAGCCTGGACCCATGATGACCTGTGAAGGTCAGTAATGTGCTGCTGCTGCAGTTACACCTCCAGACCTGCAGATGGTCCTGTAGGCCCATTCACACTCGAGCCCAGACTGATCCGGTTCTGATTTGTCTTCAACACTCTAACTAGTGTTCCCACAGAAACATGTTTTCCATTCTGTACCGTAAAAAACTATTTTTTCAAAGATTACTGATATTGTGATAACATAATAGCCATGATGATTGCTAAAACAATTATAGCGATAATGATAGCTTTGACTATAATAACTATAACAATAATAAATATGGCAATAATGATAGCTATATCAAAAAATATAATGATAACTATAACAATAATAAATATGGTGATAATAATAGCTATATCTATAGCAATAACTATAACAATTAATATAACAACAATGATTGCTAAAACAATAACTATAGTGATAATGATAGCTTTAATAATAACTATAGCAATAACTATGATAACTACAACAATAAATATAGCGGTAGCACCAATTATGACGATAACTTCAGCAATAACTGTGATTCTATAAGCAATGAAACTATGATAATAACTATAACGAGGACTAAAACAATCACAGTGGTAATAACTATAATGGTAATTACAACCATAACAATAGTGATAACTATATTAGTTGTTTATTAGTTGTCTGCTCGAGCTATTAGAAGTCAAAACAAAAGAAACGTCCCACGGCTTCCAGACAAACTGAGCGCTGATGTTGATGAAAGCGTATGATGTGTTTACAGATGTAAACGAGTGTTCCCAGAATCCTCTGCTCTGTGCATTCCGCTGCGTCAACACGGTGGGATCGTACGAATGCAAATGTCCAGCGGGATACGTGCTGAGAGAAGACCGCCGGATGTGCAAAGGTAACACACACACACACACACACCACACACACATCATTGTGCTTAAACACACCGTGTGCCGCTTGTGTTCATCAGATCAGAACGAGTGTGAGGACGGGCTGGACGACTGCGCGTCCAGAGGGATACCTGTAAGAATCTGATCGGCACGTACATGTGCATCTGCTCGCCGGGATTACACGAGACAGCCCAACGGAGACAGCTGCGTGGGTGAGCAGCGCGCGTCACGTTCACTGGCGCTCGCCTCAGAGCTCCGAGTCCTGACGCGTGTGTTTGTGCGCAGATCTGAACGAATGCACGGCCAAACCGGGCATCTGTGAGAACGGCCGCTGTGAGAACACGGTGGGCAGTTACCGCTGCGTCTGCGACCAGGGCTTCAGTCCCAGTCCCAGCAGAACCGAGTGCATCGGTAAGAGTGTGACCTCACTGTGACCTCACACACAGATTCAGACCAGTGAGAACTGACACTGAGAACTGTAAGCATAAATATAACGAAACTATAATAACTATAGCGAAAACTGTAACGATAACTACTGTAAATGGGCAAAACTGTTTGACCAAAGATGTGTTGCTGGTGGAGCTGGTTAAGCGCCATCGTCTTAAACGCACTGTATGTTTGTGATGGTGTGTTGTTTTGCCTATCACAGATAACCGTCAGGGCTTCTGCTTCCTGGAGGTTCTCCAGACCATGTGTCAATGAGTTCCAGCAGTCGGGTCAGCGTCCGGAAGTCCGAGTGCTGTTGTGACGGGGGCCGCGGCTGGGGGCCCAACTGTGAGCTCTGCCCGCTGCCCGGCACCACCCACTACAAGAAGATGTGCCCGCTCGACCCGGCTTACACCACCGACGGCCAGGGTAACTAACACACGCGCTGAATGTGTCCATTGAATGTGCTCAATTTTGTGTTGATGCATTAGAACTATTAATCAAAAACAGAGTGAGAACTGTGTCCATTCACACATGAGCAGCTCTTGATCCAGAGCGTCTCGGTTCACAGTAAATGCATGAATTGCTTACATTTGCATATGGAATATCCACCAACTATCTTCACACACTTGTAATGAGAAGCAGTTTTGAACAAAAGAGTTGCTTAAAGTGTCAGTTCACAATCTCAAAAATGAGATTTCAGTCATTAGTTCCACACCCGGAAGACCTTCGTTCGGCTTCAGAACACAAATGAAGATATTTTTGATGAAATCCGATGAGGATTTTTATCTCCCACAGAAAGCAACGTAATCACGTCATTTAAGGCCCGGAAAAGTGGTGAAGACATCGTTAAAATCGTATAAAGTGTTTCAACCTCCATGTTATGAATCGATACTTTTTGTGAGTAATTAATCAATTAAATTTTTGGGGTGATTTAACCCTTTATGACTCCCTGGTGGTTTTCCGCGATGGTTTAACGTTATATAAACATTGTAAATTAACAGCTGTAATGTAAAATAAAATTATTAGTTTTTTTTTTTTTGTATTTCTTCATTTGTGTTTTTAGCATTTTTTTATATATTTATTTAGTGATAATAATATTAATAATTAATAGCCATATTGACATATAATCAGTATTGATGTATAATCAACTTTTGTTTTGACAAGTTATTGTAGTTCTTTTGGAACACTTTATTTTAAGCAAGTGTCCTTGCTACACGCGGCGAGAGGATGCGCGGGTGAAGTGTATTTACTACAGTAATAACATAAATTTGGCATAATTACATATAACTAACCCTAAACCAAACATTAATCCTAAAGTAAGTTCATAAATTATTATTACTCAGTACTTAAATGCATGATTACATGGTAATAGGGACACATTAAAATAAAGGTCACACTTTATTTTCAGGTGACACTATTACAGTGTAATTATACATTTAAGTACTGAGTAATGACAATTAACTACATGGACTTACTATAGGATGAGGGTTTGATTTAGGATTAATTGCATGTAATTATGCATAATTTTTCTAGTTATTACAACAGTAAATATATGTAACAATACACTGTAGAACAAAGTGTAAATATTACATTGTTTGACTGTTTCTAGTGTTTTCTATTTAAGGTAACAACATTTTTTATGTTTTTATTGTAGTTAACAAAAAAAAAAAAGTCTTGGACTCGTTTACATGAGCATTTTTATGAGGTGATGTCACATTATTGTTGTTATTACTATTATTAATAATAATAATTATTATTATTTTATTTTTTACCACATCTCTATGTAATAACAAAAAAAAAGTGGAATATTGTTTTCAGAATAAATTGCCATTTATTTTTTTCCTCTCAAATGCCTGCAGGATGTGTCGGGTGTGGGTGTTAGACGCGTGTGAGTGGTGTGTGTGTGTGTGTGTGTGTGTGTTGTTTGCGTGCAGAGGATATTGACGAGTGTAAGGTGATGGCGGAAATCTTGTGTGACAGAACGGTCAGTGTTTGAACACAGCTGGGCTCCTTCAAGTCTGCGTCTGTAAACCAGGATACACACACTGACATCAGGGCACATCAGGTGCGGCTGGGGTGAGTCATCGGCACGCGAACGTGCTTCACCGTTAATCGAAGCTCGTCTCACAGACGTCCTGCTTGTTTTTGTGTAGATGTGGACGAGTTGTGTTCTAGGTTCCCAAACCCTGTAAACTCATACTGCAAGAACACGGAGGGGCGGGTACTGTGCTCCTGCCCGCCGGATCGTGCTTCTGGGTACGACGCCCCAGAGCTGCCGGGCGTTTAAAACACACACACACACACACACACAGACGGAGCGGTTAGTGAGTCTAGACTAATCTCACTTCCTCCTGCCCCAGATAAGAACTTAAAAACACAAGCCCTGATTAAAACACACACATTGCATTAACGGATCATTATTTAAGGCCGGTGCAGCTTCACGCCCGCCGTCTCAGAGCTCAGGTTCACCGGCGGGAAGAGCGGTGGTGCGTGTCGATTGACTTTCTCTCTCTCTCAGATCTGACGAATGTGCCACCAAAAACACAAATGCCAGTTCCTGTGCTGTCAACACCATCGGCGGATTCCACCTGCAAATGCCAGGCGGGATTCACACAGCACCACACGGCCTGCTTCGTGTGAGAAAAAACCACGCTGATGTGCAGATCATACGCACGCCAGTTAGACCTGAGTAAAGAGTATTACAGAGGAGGAGCGCTTCATGTTTACCTTCTAAGTTGATGATGTCTATAGTTCGCTTCAGTCTCGTCTGCATGGCAGATGTTGAGGACGTGTGTGATGTCACATCTGCTGTGGTTGTGTTGGTGTCACGGTTGACCCAGCTGTTGTTGTTTTGGGATGTTCCGGCCTCTGTTGGCTGTGGTGTACAGCAGCTGGTGTCTTAGATGTGATACATTAGCTGAAGTAAACAGCTGTAAAACATAAAACCCTTGACTGTCCTCGAGCCCTTTCCCTTTCCTGAACACTGCGACCTTCTGAGTGATGAACTGTGTTGTGTGTGTGACAGATAATAAACGAGATGTGCCAGTGAAACGGGTCTCTGCGGTCCGTACGGAATGTGTCAGAACAGCC
>CM074278.1:34024708-34042208 GCA_037194245.1 Opsariichthys bidens
TTTCTACATACTCACTTATTTTCTATCTGTTTATAATATTATAAATCGTGCCTTTAAAAAGGTGCATTAAGATTATAAAAATGGAAGATTTTTTTAGTTACACACTAATTGATGGTTCATTCCACTAACTATAAATAACTTTGTACATGTCAACTATAATACCAACCGTAACCGAACAGTCCACTGAATGCGCTAAATAAAACGAGTTGACTTGTAGTTTTGACAAGTTACTTGTATACTATAGTATGTAATTGGACCATCGAAATGTAACTAAAGTCAAAAAGTTTAGAGCTAATCGCATGCGACCCTATGGTGTTTTTTTTTTTCCTTCCGCCAGCTGTCTAAGAATCAGTCCTTGGTTCCTCTTTTGTTTATTTTTTGCTTTTTCATATTCTCAGAATAAGCACCTAATTTACAACTGGTTTTTCGTTTAATTTCCTCTCTCGCTCTTTCAGTCACACGCTGCCTCAGAACGTCATCATCAGAACATGTGCGAGGCGTTTCGTAATCTGTGCATCAACGGCCGCTGCTTGCCGACGCCCGTGCAGCTACCGCTGCGAGTTCAACAGTGGCTTCAGGCTGACGGACTGCGAATGCATCGGTCCAGTCGCTGTGTTGTCCAACCAACGGCTGCGCATAATTGGAATGTGGCATAAAAAATTCGTCTTCATCGCATGTGTTCAGTGAACAAAATCGCCACTTTCCTGGGAAATTTGCCGCAAAATATCAGTTACAAAAATGGAAGTTGCTCATTTCTCCTCCAGTATAACTGAGCTGGTCTCAGAGCGTCAGAAAAAAAAAACACAAAAACACGCTGTCATGTTCTCTTGAGGTGGAATTCAACCAATGATCAGACTTTGCGTTTCAGAACCACACCACCCAACAATTTGATATGCTGCGATGCGATTGGTCGCGCTGTTAGTGCAGTTATCCAATTCACAGCCTCTCTGAGGCAAAGTCCACCGGGAGTTTTTTTTTATTCGGTTTTATTGTGTCTTCTTAAATTCAATAAAAGTTGTGCGCAAACGTTTAATTAGAATTTACATTTTTTACTACATTTAAGCAGACGCTTTTAATTCCAAAAGCGACTAACAAGTGAGGCAATTAGGGGTAGGCACTTTAGTCATGGTATCAATCCCCACTTTCAATTCTGCCAGCCAGGGAATCGAACCAGCAACCTTCAGGCTACTAGCCCAACTCCTCACCACTAGGCCACACACCCTATATATTATTACTGACCCCTATAAATTTATGAGCAGTTAATTATGCAATATACCAAAATGTGCACAAAATCAGGTGATGGACTGATAGCTATCTTGTGTTGTGTGTGTGGGTGTGTGAGTGTGGTTCAGATGACACAGATGTGTGAGCGGAGGCCCTGTGTGGTCCGGAGAGTGTGTGAACACCAACCCGGCTCCTATTACTGGCCAGTGTCCCAGTGGATTCCAGAGCACTGCGACTCGAACTCGAGTGTCACGATGTAAGGATCCACAAACGCATCTACGCACTGACCCGACACCGTGCGCTCACTCACTGCTCACTGTGTGTGTGGTTCTCTGTTAGCAATCTGGATGAGTGTAGTGGCAAACGGTCGCGATCTGTAACAACTGCCGCTGCTGGCGTCAAGCACGGAGGGAAGCTTCCAACTGCCGTGTGCAACGCCGGTTTTCTTTGAGATCTCGACGGACGGCAGGAACTGCCAAGGTGGGACATCCTGCACATGATGCGCTGCAGGTTTTAGAGACTCGACTATGACCGGGTCAGACTTGGTTCCTCAGTCCATCGTGACAGAAACACCGATACATAGACTTTAGAGGGGGACAAGTCCCCACAATAAATCAAAACAAAAGCTAAATTGTCTCCTCAATAATTTATATTCTTGATTCTGGCCTCTGCTGTAGTCCATTACGCGCCCATATGTATCATGAGAGTTGGATAATGTGTTCAAAAAAGTTACATTTTTAGACTGGTCTGGCCTCATCACTGTCAGAATGAGTTGAGCTCGGCCAATCAGATCAAAGAAAGGCGGGGCTTGCTGTTCACAGAATGAGTGAGCTGGGCCAATCAGGTCAAAAGAAAGGCGGGGCTTACTGTTCCAACAGAAAATGATGGAGCTGGCCAATCAGATCAAAGAAGGTGGGGCTTGCTGTTCACCAGAATGAGTGAACTGGCCAATCAGGTCAACAGGAGAGAAGGCGGGGCTTGCTGTTCATAGAATGAGCGATTTGGCCAATCAGATCAAAGAAGGTGGGGCTTACTGTTCACAGAATGAGTGAGCTGGCCAATCAGATCAAAGAAGGCGGGGCTTGCTGTTCACAGAATGAGTGAGCTGGCCAATCAGGTCAAAGAAGGCGGGGCTTGCTGTTCACAGAATGAGTGAGCTGGCCAATCAGGTCAAGAAGGCGGGGCTTGCTGTTCACAGTAAGACAGGTGCAAATTCCAATTCGATGCTTTCATTTTAGCAGCGAAAGAGTAGCTGAGCATTTAATATTTGATGTTTTATGATTGAAATATTAATCAGTAATATCAGTGACGCAAACTACTCAACATTCATATGAAACTTTGAATTGAACACATGCTATTATGATGTGATTAATGTAATTCACAACTGAATTTGACGAGACAAGAAACGTTTTGTGTTTTGTCACATTAGACTCACAGAGTATTTTTAAAAAAAATATATATATTATTTGCAAATAGTTTAAATTGATTAATTACAATAGACAATTTACAATTTCTTTTCTTCATTCCAGAATTAAATTAAATTCCTTTTTTTCCGACTTGGAATACCTGGAAATCATCTTTTTTTATTTGTTGGAAAGTGCTTAAAATTTCTTGAATTTAAAAAGGAAATATGTGTATGCATGAAAAACAAATATATATATATATTGGAGAAAGTATGAAAAGTCATGAGATTCGGCACACAGAGAATTCAAACTATATTTGATGGCTATTTCTTGATTCTCTACCAAAAGGAAATGCAAAAATAATGATGGTTTCCAAATAGGTTTCGCAAAAACCACTGCCCTGTTAAAGCACATAAAATAATACATATAAAATCATCATCATATCTCAACTGACGGGTTGTTTATATCATCACTCTGTGTAAAACTATTCTATCACACAGCTTTAAACTGAGTAATGTTTACCATTAGGCATTCGTGTGGGTGGAGTCTGAGTGGGCGGGATTTAACTAAGGGCAGAGTCGGAGTGGGCGTGGTTAGATTAGAAGGGAGGAGTTAGAGTGAATGTAAATGACATTTAACATTATAGTCTGTTCTTAGTATTGTACTCTGTTTATATTCTACTAAGGATGAAGAGAATGTGAGAAATAAAGTCAATAAAGAAAAGCATGTATCGGTTTCAAGTCCTTGAGAAACAATTTGGTGCTGGAAAAAGTGTTGGATGTTCATTACGTGCCTCTATGAACCCTGTTTAAGTGTTGGTTGTGTGTGTGTGTGTGTGTTTCAGACACTGATGAGTGTTTGATTAGAAACATCTGTCTGAACGGCATGTGCATTAATGAGGACGGCAGCTTCAAGTGCATCTGTAACCTGGATACTTGTTGGATGGCACTGGTCGATTCTGTGTGGGTGAGTGAACACACACACACACACACACACACACACACACACACACACACGCTGTAACTAACCAGCCCTAAACCGTCACACAAACCTGCTGGCATTATTTGGTCTGAATCAGAACATCATCTGAGGACATTTTAACATATTTGGCCCTTGTAAACGCAGACAAACCTGAACAGACACACACACACACACACACTGAAGTGAAGTCATGCATATGATGTATTTGCTCATTAATGATTTGTGTAGTCTCAAAAGGAACAAGCCTATCACTCAGGAAACACACACACACACACACACACAGTTGATCATGCTGATTGTCCTCAGGTTGAGCTCTGAGAGAGAGAGATGAATTATGGGTATTATAGATCTCATAATTGATCTCAAAATCAAAGTTTTGACTCCATAAACACATAAAAGCTGATGTTTAGCAGCTCTTATTTGCAGACGGTGATCGGAGGATATTCAGATCCAGAAATCGAACGCTGAATATCCTCGTAAATGATACTTTAATGTGTTTGTTGTTCATTTTTATTGTTTAGTGAAGAGCATAACTCTTCAAAATAAAAGTTCCAAAAGGGCTTTTTTTCCTCAGTAATGCTTTAAAGGGTTCGTTCACCCAAAAATGATACTTTCTGTCAACCTTCGTTCATCTTCAGAACACGAATGAAGATGTTTTTGACGAGGACGGCAATATAATCCACACTTTCAAGCTCCAGAAAGGAAGTAAAGACGTGGTTAAAACCGTCGATGCAGTGGATCAAGAGACACAATACTTTCTGTGACCGAAACTTCATTTTATGGTGAACTAACCCTTTAAAAGCACCATCTTTGGTTCCCTAAAGAACCTTTCAGTGATCAAGCACCATTTTTTTTGTGTGTGTGTGAAGAACATTTTAATATTCTAAAGGTTCCCTGGATGTTTTTGGAACCAATAAAGAAGGACGTTTCGTTGCTATAGCGTGTCATGTGTGTTCGCAGATGTGGACGAGTGTGAGGTTCCCGGCATGTGTATGAACGGTCGCTGCGTGAACACGGAGGGTTCGTTCAGGTGCGAGTGTATGCCGGGACTCGCCGTCGGGCTGGACGGACGCGCTTTGTGCGTCGGTGAGCGCAACCGCATGCACACAATGTTCTTCATATCACTGTTTCTGAAACAATGTATCTCAAATATTTAAATAATTCATATGCAGAATAAAGGGGCGGGGCTCGGTTGAGGTAGTCGTGTGTTGAAACTTGCAATTATGACCGATCACAACACACCGCTCCAGCCGACCAATCAGAGCACATCGTGCTTTTCAGAAGGCAGGAACTGAACAGAGCGTTACTGACAGACTGGGAAGAGAGGAGCTGCAACAGTGGAGAATATGAGGAAACATTCCATCTAGTAGAGCCCAAAAACAACATCAAGACTGGGCATAATAAGAGTTTTGCTTATTGTTCTTGAGTGCTTCAGTCGATCGCTGTTTATCACGGCATGTTGTTGACTTTGATGGTTTTGTTCTCCTGCAGACACACACATGCGCAGCACGTGTTACGGAGGGTATAAACGCGGTCAGTGCGTGCGACCGTTCTCCGGCGCCTGGACCAAATCCGAATGCTGCTGTGCCAACGTGGAGTACGCCTTCGGAGAGCCGTGCCAGCCGTGCCCGCCGCTCAACTCAGGTACACACACACACACACACACACACACACACACCCAGATCTAGCGTGACTCTGCATTAGTTTCAGTCCTCAACAGCAGCTCTGACACATCACTCCTCACCTCTGCTCGCTGTGGACTCCATGACATCATGGATGACCTCAGCTCTTTCAGAGGTTCAACACATGTCTGAGACTCAAGCCCTAAACACACACACACACACACACACTGCAGACGTGTTTAGAGTTCTCTGGCATCCGCAAGCACGTTGTTAAATTGTGTGTTTATGTTCCAGCGGAGTTCTCGGCTCTGTGCAGCAACGGCCTGGGAACCGCGACTGGAGGCAGAGGTACGGCCCAACAAACACACACTGTGAAGAACAGGTCCAGCTTATATCTCACCCCATATTCAAAAGAAAAATGTATACATAAATAAGTTCTAATTTATGTGAATTATTATTAAATATATTTTATATTAAATATAAATATTAAAATAAAACATTTAATCTATACATTTCATAATTCTATTTAATATAATTATAATATATATATATATATATATAATATATATATATTTTACCCAAAAATCAAAAGAAAAAGATTTACATAAATAATAATATTTCACATTGTAACAACTATATAAATAATTATATCATCAATGAATAATTAATACAATGACATTAATGTATCCAATTATTTATTCATATATATTTATAATTATTATAATTCTATAAATAAATAAAATAAAATAATAGATTAATGTATCCAATTTTATGTGTGTATATATTAATTTTATTATATTATTTATAATTCTAATAATTATTATTTAATGTTTATAGAATTATAATAATATAATATGTATAATTTGATCTCATATCTCAAAAGAAACAAAATCTAAATTAATAAAAATTTAGATAACTAAAATAATTTATTAACAGTTATTTAATAATATATTTTATAATAATTGCGATTAAATAAACTAATATAATTTAATGTATATAATGATTCGTAGCTATGGATTTAAACATGTATGAAAAGTATGCATAAAGCAAATATAATTCCCTATTTTTTAATGAATTTTGAGTGAAATATGAGCTCGTTATGTTCTATGTGAGACTCACCCATGTATTTTATGCATATGCATGTTTACTTGCATAAATCACAACTTGTAAAAATGGCTTTAATGAGCTCATTGTTTCTGCCTGAAATGAATACATGATGAAACGATAAATAAATGTGAACGTCTCTTTCTCTGAGTCAGATATAAACGAGTGTGCGCTGGACCCCGATATCTGTCAGAACGGCGTGTGCGAGAACATGCTCAGAACGTACAAGTGTAACTGTAATCTGGGCTTCGAGGTGGACATCAGCGGGAAGACCTGCGTGGGTCAGTATCTCTGCAGACGTGACCGGCGCGCACTCGCAGACGTCTGCGTCACCACTGTGTGTGTGTGTTTCAGACGTGGACGAGTGCATGATGAACAGACACCTGTGTGAGAACGGCCTGTGCAGGAACACGCCGGGCAGCTTCACGTGTCACTGCCGAAGGGCTTCACCTTCCACCCCGAGACAGAGGTGTGTGAAGGTGGGTCACGTCACAAACACACACATCACACTGTCAAACACCGCAGGACAACATTCTGATGATGATGATGGAAGTCGCACAGGAAGACACATGGACATCAGATGGACATGTTTAAATAGCTATTCTCATTTCAACTGAAAACAGAGTCAGTTTGAGTCATTTCTATTATCGATGGTTATTATTAGTTGTGGTTATAGATGTTATTATAGTTATTTTATAGTTATCGTTAGTTGTTATTAGTTGTGGTTATAGATGTTATTATAGTTAATGTTAGTTTATCGTTAGTTATTAGTTGTGGTTATAGATGGTATTATAGTTAATGTTAGTTATCGTTAGTTATTAGTTGTGGTTATAGATGGTATTATAGTTAATGTTAGTTATCGTTAGTTGTTATTAGTTGTGGTTATAGATGTTATTATAGTTAATGTTAGTTATCGTTAGTTATTAGTTGTGGTTATAGATGTTATTATAGTTATTTTATAGTTATCGTTAGTTGTTATTAGTTGTGGTTATAGATGTTATTATAGTTATTTTATAGTTATCGTTAGTTGTTATTAGTTGTGGTTATAGATGTTATTATAGTTAATGTTAGTTGTCGTTAGTTATTAGTTGTGGTTATAGATGTTATTATAGTTAATGTTAGTTATTGTTAGTTATTAGTTGTGGTTATAGATGGTATTATAGTTAATGTTAGTTATTGTTAGTTATTAGTTGTGATTATAGATGTTATTATAGTTAATGTTAGTTATCGTTAGTTGTTATTAGTTGTGGTTATAGATGTTATTATAGTTAATGTTAGTTATCGTTAGTTATTAGTTGTGGTTATAGATGTTATTATAGTTATTTTATAGTTATCGTTAGTTGTTATTAGTTGTGGTTATAGATGTTATTATAGTTATTTTATAGTTATCGTTAGTTGTTATTAGTTGTGGTTATAGATGTTATTATAGTTAATGTTAGTTGTCGTTAGTTATTAGTTGTGGTTATAGATGTTATTATAGTTAATGTTAGTTATTGTTAGTTATTAGTTGTGATTATAGATGTTATTATAGTTAATGTTAGTTATCGTTAGTAATTAGTTGTGGTTATAGATGTTATGATAGTTAATGTTAGTTATCGTTAGTTATTAGTTGTGGTTATAGATGTTATTATAGTTATTTTATAGTTATCGTTAGTTGTTATTAGTTGTGGTTATAGATGTTATTATAGTTAATGTTAGTTATTGTTAGTTATTAGTTGTGATTATAGATGTTATTATAGTTAATGTTAGTTATCGTTAGTAATTAGTTGTGGTTATAGATGTTATGATAGTTAATGTTAGTTATCGTTAGTTAATTAGTTGTGGTTATAGATGTTATTATAGTTAATGTTAGTTATTGTTAGTTATTAGTTGTGGTTATAGATGTTATTATAGTTATTTTATAGTTATCGTTAGTTGTTATTAGTTGTGGTTATAGATGTTATTATAGTTATTTTATAGTTATCGTTAGTTGTTATTAGTTGTGGTTATAGATGTTATTATAGTTAATGTTAGTTATCGTTAGTTATTAGTTGTGGTTATAGATGGTATTATAGTTAATGTTAGTTATTGTTAGTTATTAGTTGTGATTATAGATGTTATTATAGTTAATGTTAGTTATCGTTAGTTATTAGTTGTGGTTATAGATGTTATTATAGTTAATGTTAGTTATCGTTAGTAATTAGTTGTGGTTATAGATGTTATTTATAGTTAATGTTAGTTATTGTTAGTTATTAGTTGTGATTATAGATGTTATTATAGTTAATGTTAGTTATCGTTAGTAATTAGTTGTGGTTATAGATGTTATGATAGTTAATGTTAGTTATCGTTAGTTATTAGTTGTGGTTATAGATGTTATTATAGTTATTTTATAGTTATCGTTAGTTGTTATTAGTTGTGGTTATAGATGTTATTATAGTTAATGTTAGTTGTCGTTAGTTATTAGTTGTGGTTATAGATGTTATTATAGTTAATGTTAGTTATTGTTAGTTATTAGTTGTGATTATAGATGTTATTATAGTTAATGTTAGTTATCGTTAGTAATTAGTTGTGGTTATAGATGTTATGATAGTTAATGTTAGTTATCGTTAGTTATTAGTTGTGGTTATAGATGTTATTATAGTTAATGTTAGTTATCGTTAGTTATTAGTTGTGGTTATGGATGTTATTATAGTTAATGTTAGTTATCGTTAGTTGTTATTAGTTGTGGTTATAGATGTTATTATAGTTAATGTTAGTTATCGTTAGTTATTAGTTGTGGTTATAGATGTTATTATAGTTATTTTATAGTTATCGTTAGTTGTTATTAGTTGTGGTTATAGATGTTATTATAGTTATTTTATAGTTATCGTTAGTTGTTATTAGTTGTGGTTATAGATGTTATTATAGTTAATGTTAGTTGTCGTTAGTTATTAGTTGTGGTTATAGATGTTATTATAGTTAATGTTAGTTATTGTTAGTTATTAGTTGTGATTATAGATGTTATTATAGTTAATGTTAGTTATCGTTAGTAATTAGTTGTGGTTATAGATGTTATGATAGTTAATGTTAGTTATCGTTAGTTATTAGTTGTGGTTATAGATGTTATTATAGTTATTTTATAGTTTATCGTTAGTTGTTATTAGTTGTGGTTATAGATGTTATTATAGTTAATGTTAGTTATTGTTAGTTATTAGTTGTGATTATAGATGTTATTATAGTTAATGTTAGGTTATCGTTAGTAATTAGTTGTGGTTATAGATGTTATGATAGTTAATGTTAGTTATCGTTAGTTATTAGTTGTGGTTATAGATGTTATTATAGTTAATGTTAGTTATTGTTAGTTATTAGTTGTGGTTATAGATGTTATTATAGTTATTTTATAGTTATCGTTAGTTGTTATTAGTTGTGGTTATAGATGTTATTATAGTTATTTTATAGTTATCGTTAGTTGTTATTAGTTGTGGTTATAGATGTTATTATAGTTAATGTTAGTTATCGTTAGTTATTAGTTGTGGTTATAGATGGTATTATAGTTAATGTTAGTTATTGTTAGTTATTAGTTGTGATTATAGATGTTATTATAGTTAATGTTAGTTATCGTTAGTTATTAGTTGTGGTTATAGATGTTATTATAGTTAATGTTAGTTATCGTTAGTAATTAGTTGTGGTTATAGATGTTATTATAGTTAATGTTAGTTATTGTTAGTTATTAGTTGTGATTATAGATGTTATTATAGTTAATGTTAGTTATCGTTAGTAATTAGTTGTGGTTATAGATGTTATGATAGTTAATGTTAGTTATCGTTAGTTATTAGTTGTGGTTATAGATGTTATTATAGTTATTTTATAGTTATCGTTAGTTGTTATTAGTTGTGGTTATAGATGTTATTATAGTTAATGTTAGTTGTCGTTAGTTTATTAGTTGTGGTTATAGATGTTATTATAGTTAATGTTAGTTATTGTTAGTTATTAGTTGTGATTATAGATGTTATTATAGTTAATGTTAGTTATCGTTAGTAATTAGTTGTGGTTATAGATGTTATGATAGTTAATGTTAGTTATCGTTAGTTATTAGTTGTGGTTATAGATGTTATGATAGTTAATGTTAGTTATCGTTAGTTATTAGTTGTGGTTATAGATGTTATTATAGTTATTTTATAGTTATCGTTAGTTGTTATTAGTTGTGGTTATAGATGTTATTATAGTTAATGTTAGTTGTCGTTAGTTATTAGTTGTGGTTATAGATGTTATTATAGTTAATGTTAGTTATCGTTAGTTGTTATTAGTTGTGGTTATAGATGTTATTATAGTTAATGTTAGTTATCGTTAGTTATTAGTTGTGGTTATAGATGTTATTATAGTTAATGTTAGTTATCGTTAGTAATTAGTTGTGGTTATAGATGTTATTATAGTTAATGTTAGTTATCGTTAGTAATTAGTTGTGGTTATAGATGTTATTATAGTTAATGTTAGTTATTGTTAGTTATTAGTTGTGATTATAGATGTTATTATAGTTAATGTTAGTTATCGTTAGTAATTAGTTGTGGTTATAGATGTTATGATAGTTAATGTTAGTTATCGTTAGTTATTAGTTGTGGTTATAGATGTTATTATAGTTATTTTATAGTTATCGTTAGTTGTTATTAGTTGTGGTTATAGATATTATTATAGTTAATGTTAGTTATCGTTAGTTATTAGTTGTGGTTATAGATGTTATTATAGTTAATGTTAGTTATCGTTAGTTATTAGTTGTGGTTATAGATGTTATTATAGTTAATGTTAGTTATCGTTAGTAATTAGTTGTGGTTATAGATGTTATTATAGTTAATGTTAGTTATTGTTAGTTATTAGTTGTGATTATAGATGTTATTATAGTTATTGTTAGTTATCGTTAGTAATTAGTTGTGGTTATAGATGTTATGATAGTTAATGTTAGTTATCGTTAGTTATTAGTTGTGGTTATAGATGTTATTATAGTTATTTTATAGTTATCGTTAGTTGTTATTAGTTGTGGTTATAGATGTTATTATAGTTAATGTTAGTTATCGTTAGTTATTAGTTGTGGTTATAGATGTTATTATAGTTAATGTTAGTTATCGTTAGTTATTAGTTGTGGTTATAGATGTTATTATAGTTAATGTTAGTTATCGTTAGTAATTAGTTGTGGTTATAGATGTTATTATAGTTAATGTTAGTTATTGTTAGTTATTAGTTGTGATTATAGATGTTATTATAGTTAATGTTAGTTATCGTTAGTTATTAGTTGTGGTTATAGATGTTATTATAGTTAATGTTAGTTATCGTTAGTTATTAGTTGTGGTTATAGATGTTATTATAGTTATTGTTATAGTTATCATTCATGTTTATCATTATAGTTATTATTAGTTATTAGTTATCATTATAGATGTTATGATAGTTATTGTTATAGTATTGCCGTAATGCTGTAATCACTGCTGATGTTCTGTGTGTGTTCAGATGTTGACGAGTGTTCGAGCAACCCGTGTGTGAACGGCGAGTGTAAGAACAGTCCCGGGTCGTTTGTGTGTCTGTGCTCAACAGGAAGCACACTGGACAGCTCAGGAACCCTGTGTGTGGGTGAGTGTCCTCATGCACTTCCTGTCCGATCAGACGACGTCCTCCGTGTGTGTTGAAGCCTCGTGTGTGTGTGTGTGTGTGTGTGTGTGTGTGTGTGTGTGTGTGTTTCAGAGACCACTAAGGGCACGTGTTGGCTGAAGGTGGTTAACGGGCAGTGTGAGATTAACATTAACGGAGCGACGCTGAAGTCTCACTGCTGTGCCACGCTGGGGTCGGCGTGGGGGTCACCGTGTGCCAAGTGTGAACCAGGTGACCAAACCACTTACTACAACACACACACTACCGCACAAAAATGTGGAATAGTAATGGGGTTGATCACACTGAACGTTTCCGTTCCATCGCACGACACGGACGTGCTTGGCGATTGATTAATTGTAATTAATCAAATGAACTTTTAAAAAACTTCCACTGATCGTAACTGTAATTATCATCATTGTTATTATTAGTTGTCGTTATGTATTATTGTTATCGTTAACGATTATCACATTTAACCTGCGTTTGTGTAGTAAAGGTGTGTGTTCTGTGTGTTCCAGATGCGTTCTGCTCTAAAGGTTACGCGCGGGTGAAGGGAACCGTCTGTGAGGGTGAGATCTCACGCTGACCAGAGTCACGTTCACCGTCTCCATGAGTCTCAGTTCACCTGTGTATGTGTGTGTGTGTGTGTGTGTGTGTGTTTAGATGTGAACGAGTGTGAGGTGTTTCCTGGCGTGTGCATCAATGGAAAGTGCGTGAACACGGACGGATCGTTTGTGTGCCAGTGCCCCGCGGGCATGACTGTGGACGCCTCTGGAAGAACCTGCGTCGGTACGTACGCCGTTCGAAGCGAAGGATTCACGTGTGCGTCCGTCACTAATGAATGTGTGTGTGTGCAGACCTGCGCACCGAGCTGTGTTACCTCACGCACGTCGACGAGCGCTGCGGAGCTGCGATTCCCGGCCGGCACCGCGTGGACGCCTGCTGCTGCTCCGTCGGCGTGGCCTGGGGCCCGGAGTGCGACGAGTGTCCGGAGAAGGGAACGCCGGAATACGCTCAGCTCTGCCTCGGCCCGGTTTCTCCCACCGCGGAGACTTCATCAACGGGAAACCCTTCCTCAAAGGTGAGAGGTCATTCGCTTGTTCGTTCCCACATTTTCCGAGTATCTGCACTTTATCAGAGTATCTTTATTTTGGGAAACTTTTGCTTCACTACATTCCAAAGCATTATATCTTACTTTTTACTCTTATCTTACTTTACAAGCTTAATTCTTGCCTGAAGGAACTTTTTCCATGTAGAAATTACATTTGTTTTTAATGGTTTTTTATGGTGTTCGTATATTAAAAACACAAATCAAACACACATGTGACGTGATTTTTCTTATTGGTGTGGCAAAGACTTTATTGGTTAATAAAGTGAGATTAAATACATAAAGTATCTTTGCAAATATAACAAATGAACACATTTAATGACTGCAGGTTTGCGTAATATTCCCAGTTTGCCTTTCTCTGTTTTTATTTTCAACACACGGGACAACAAAGTAAGTTGTGTTACATACTTGAAAAAGTCATCTGATTGCATGACGCTGGTGCTGACTAATGACCAGCGCTGGGTGGGTTATGTGTTTCACTACAGATTACAAAATACATGCTTTAAAAAGTCATTTGTAACGTATTTCGTTACATTACTCAAGTTTAGTCACTTCATCTGAAATACTTTAGAATACTTTGGAACACTAATAAGTGTGAAACAAACACAAAAAAGATCATTGAGAGTTTTTATCTCACAATTCTGACTTTTTCCCTCAGAATTGTGTGATATAAAGTTGCAATTGTGAGTTATAAAGTCAGAATTATGAGATATAAACTCACAACATTGAGAAAAGTCAGAATTATGAGATATAAACTCACAATATTGAGAAAAGTCAGAATTATGAGATATAAACTCACACACTAAATTCACAAATGCAAGAAAAAAAGTCAGTATTGCAAGTTTATATCTCCCAATTCTGACTTTATAACTTGCAATTGTGAGTTTAAATCTCGCAATTCTGAGAAAAAGAAGTCAGAATTGTGAAATTGTGAGGAAAAAACAAATAGTGAGAAAAAGTCGCAGTGACGAGTGAATTATAAAATGACTCTCAAAACATGAAAACAGTGAAAACATGAAACTGAACTCGTCTTTTTCAGACGGTCAGAGTCAGAGAATCACCAATCGCTGTTTAAATGACATTAAAACTCAAAGTAATCACTTTGGTAATCTAAAACACTGTAATCTGATCAGCACCCATTTCAAATCAAACACAGTCACTCAAATCTTGTATTTTAAATGCGTCACTAAGTATTTCGTTACTCCCCGACGCTGCTCATGAACACCGCTCGTCGATCTTATTGCTTTTAATACAATCAAGTGCTTAAAAATGAGAACTTAATATTTTATGAGGGTGTCTTTACTTTTACTCAAGGCTTGATTTGTGAACTTCCTCCACCCGTGTCAGTTTCTGCATTCATTCCTCCTGACTCGTCATTCGTCTCTGCTTCTCCTCAGATATAAACGAGTGTAAAATGATTCACAGCTTGTGCACCAACGGCCGCTGCAGGAACACCATCGGCAGCTTCCGCTGCAAGTGCGACAGCGGCTTCGCTCTGGACTTTGATGAAAGGAACTGCACAGGTGAGTCCAGATCCTGTTTACACCGAAACACAGACTTGAATGACCACACAGGTCGCCAGAAACGTCCCGATGTGTCACAACACACACAATTATAGATAATCACGGCTTTATTTTCCACACTTTTTAAATTGAACTTGGCAGGAGAAATGAAGTGTGTGCAACAACTAAAATAATGTGTATTCATAATAAAAATGACCATGGAGTTGTAAGATTCATGTATTTTTACTCGTATTTTAAGATGACTGTGTGAATCCTGGTTCTTCAAAGACAAAAACAGTTGTAGAGGAGGGGAAATGAAATATAAAAATAAAATTTCATGCTGGTTTTGTCTTAATTTAAATAAGCTCATCTTGAGGCGCTCTGGATGTTTGAGAACCGCTGATCTAAATACTGAAGAACTGTGTCTTTACTCATTGTTTGGTGGTGTGTGTGTGTGTGTGTGTGTGTGTGTGTTGACAGATATCGACGAGTGTCGCATCTCTCCGGACCTGTGCGGTCAAGGCACGTGTGTGAACACAGCCGGGGACTTTCAGTGCGAGTGTTTCACCGGATACGAGAGCGGATTCATGATGATGAAGAACTGCATGGGTGAGGCTCTCACACACGTTAGCTGCGTTTCCACCCAAAGCTGTGAATTTAACTTATGTGCAAAATTGGATTATGGCATAAAACATCTGTGCAGTGTTTCAATCCCATGTGTTCAAGGGAATAAAATCGTGCAAAAATATGCAGTCGGGCTCTTTTCCCTCCATCATAGCTGAGTCTCGGAGCGTCAGAAACACAATAAACGCTGTCGTGTTCTCTTGCGTTCGGATGTTTGGGAACACAATCGTGTGAATTAAACCAAATATTCTGATGACAGACTTTGACTCAGTCGTTTTAGAACCTCCCAGACCACATGGTTAGTCAAATTATCCAATCACAGCCTCTGATGAGGCATAGTCACATGAGTCACATTCAGTAAGAACAAAATCATTTGTGTCTTTTCATGAAATATCCCAAAATTTGCATAAAAATAGGTGGATGGAAACATATCTATTGTTCACAAATCACCCGATCAATGGTGCAAACGTCATCATATATGAGACAAATTCAATTTGAGCTGCAAAGAGTCGATGTTCAGCTCAGTTCTCATCCGAAAGCATCAATGCAACTGATCAAATGGATAATATTACTGAATATCGGTTGTGTTTTAAACCCGTGTGTGTGTGTGTGTTTCAGACATCGATGAGTGTGAGCGCAACCCTTTGCTGTGTAGAGGAGGAGAATGCATCAACACCGAGGGCAGCTTCCAGTGCTTGTGTCCGGAGGGCCACGAGATCGCTCCCGACGGCTCCGCGTGCTTGGGTCAGTGTGTGTGTGTGTGTGTGTGTGTGTGTGTCACAGTGATTTATTTATTTATTTTATTCTTTATTTGACAGGGACAATGGGCAAAGATATTACCCCAGAATTAGCTACAGAGCAGGAATACACCAAATAATCAACAAAAATACCATATATTCAAAAATCATGATCTTGTATAATTAATGATCACAAACCTGATTTGCTTTTAAAAATCTTTTCAAATGTGATTTAAACTGGGCAAAGGTTGTACACTGTCTAATATCACTATTCCAATTATTAACAGCTTTTACAGAAAAAGCTGATCGTGCAAAATCTGTCATTGCGCAATGAAACAAACATCTTTAAAGGAGGAGGTGCGAGATCATTCACAATTTATTATACATTAAACCACAATTGTGAAATGTTACAAAGTTATTAAAGGTGGAAAAAAAAAAGTTTCATAATTTACCCAGGGTTAAAAGCAGGGTGTAGGATGACGGTTTAACTGTGTGGACATCCTGAATTCATAGTTTTGTGTTTTCTGTGTGTGTGTTTTTCTGCAGATATCAATGAGTGTGAACTGAGTGACAAGCTGTGCAGGAACGGTCAGTGCGTGAACATGATCGGACGCTATCAGTGCTCCTGCAACACCGGCTACAAATCCACCGAAGACAGAGTCTCGTGCGTCGGTAAGACACGCAGACCCGTTTCCGGACAGCGGCTCTCGCACTAAAGCAGTGCGTCATGCGAGTTAAACAGGCTGTTGTTGCTGCTTGTGACTTATAGTCAGTGTTCTCGCCAAAGAGAGAGATAAATGCGTGAAAATGTCAGGCTTCTATCTGAACATCGAGCCCGGAGTCTGGGGAAATTCAAACAATTGCACTTTCTCGTGCCAGTAAATAAGAATAGAGAGAAGTCTCTAAGCGGAAACAGGTTCTGTGTGCTCGTTATTCTCGCATAGATGCTGCCTAAAAATAACTTAAAATAACTGAAACTTGAACCCTTCCCATATAAAACGGACCCTAAGGAAGCGTTCACACTTGACACGAACCCTGGTGTGCACCAAACAAGCGCTAAAAAGACGGGTCTCGGTCCGCTTCCAAACGAACTCTGGTGCGGTTCGGTTGTTATATGAACGCGACACGGACCAAAGACGCGTAAACCAACCAAAAACAGGACGTGACGTCACGAGATGCGACGCTACGAGTCACCGATGTGACGACGCGGGAAGATCGGAGTATCCGAAATGAGTCGAGGGCAAACGTGGAGCGACGAGGAGCTGAAGTTTCTGAAATCCTGCTGCTGTTCTGAATGTTCTGAACATTTGATGAGCTCTTCGTGATTCTCAGCTGGTCAAAATAAAGTTTAATCCAGAACACAGCGTTGTTTTGAACGTTCGTAAGCGAGTCCGTCGAGAAACATACGTCATAAAATCCGACCAATCGGGTCGTGACCGTATCCCTACGCCTTCGGTTCGGTCACTTCTGGTTCGCTGTTAAAAATGCCAGTGTGAACGCTGAGAGGACCAGGACTAGATGTTCTGTTTTTGTTTTTTGGACCGAACCAAGCCAACTACAAGTGTGAACGCAGCCTTAGATCATTACATTTGGACCCGAAGACCCA
>CM074278.1:34049708-34062208 GCA_037194245.1 Opsariichthys bidens
ATTTATTATAACTTTGCGTTTTTATGATTGAATTGATCTGCGTTCGTCCAGAATCACGTGTGCGTGAGTCGTCCATCATGCAGTTTCGTTCTCCATCGTCACTTCATGTGTTTTTGCGTTAGTTCGACTGACATCATAATGAGTCTTTATTGATGGGCTTGTTTATCTGAGATGAATTCCCATCAGGCCAGTTAAAGCGTTTATTTTGGAGTAAACACCGAAGCGCTCCGCTATTTCCTCTCTCGCTCATTTTATCACTTTGATTCAGTGTCAACCGGCGCATATTTTGTGGATTAGATTTGCTCTAATAAAAGCGCAGCATGCTAACAAGACGAGAGCGAGTCGGAGAGGTCGGGCTGCTCTGGTTATTTCAGGACAGCCGCAGCGCTGGAGTCTCCTGCTCTAATGAGACCCGGAGATGGAACAGAATGTGATGAACTTCATCGGACATGTTCAACACGGAGCGACGACGCGCTCGTTAAACACGCTCGTTAGACGGAGACTGACCGCTAACAGGACCCTGGGTTCAAGCATGCACAATTAATTCATACCCTGCAACAGGAAATGATGTCACGCGCCAGGACAGGGCCGTTGACATGGTCAAACATCTTTTTCATGGGTCAACAAACTTTAGTTCAGCAAGAGATGAAAACTCCTGTGCACCTGCTCTCTCTCTCTCTTTCTATATATATATATATATATGAGAAAATAAAATATGTATGTGAGAAAATGTATATTTATACATATATATATATATATATATATATATATATATAAACCTGAAGAGAAACATAAAATATTACAAAACTAACTAGTAACCAAGTAATCCGTAAATTTTTATTACGTGTATTATACTATTTATTTATAAATAAATTTTATAATAATTTATTATTTAATAATTTATGATTTATTTATTTATTATTATTATTATTTATAATTAATTAATTTTTATTAATTTATTTGCATATTTATTTTTTATTTATTTAACTTTTTTTTTTTTTTTCGGCTGCCATAGTAGTATTATTTTAGTGTATTTTTTCATGTTAATTTTAGTTAAAGTTTTAGTCATTTTATTGTGGGTTTTTCCCAAAGTTTTTTTTTCTTCGTATTTATTATTTAGAAAAATAAAAATATAAAAAAAGTTTATTAAATATTATATTTTGTGTTAATTTTTATGGTCACACTTTAGTTTAGGGTCCAGTTCTCAATATTAGTTTACTATTATGTACTTTTGTCTCAAACTCCTAACTACTGCTTTATTATGTTAGTGAGGTGGTTTTAGTAGGAATTAGGGGATGCAGAATATGATCTTTCAGAATTAATAGAGTTAATAGTAAGAATTGAGCCCTAAACTAAAGTGTCACCATGTTTATTTCAGTTTTGGTTTTGGTTAGTTTAGTGCATCAAGTTAAACTAAATGAAAATGAGAAAACTTGCTGAAAAATGTCGTTTGTGATGTCCAGTGACGCTCTCCTCGGATGTGTGTTTTAGATATCAACGAGTGTGAGATCGGAGCTCATAACTGCGACCGGCACGCAACCTGCACGAACACCGCCGGCAGCTTCAAATGCAGCTGCGCTCCGGGCTGGATCGGGAACGGGATCAAATGCACAGGTAGGAACGCGCGCTGGCGATCATACGTGATGTGATCTGATGTGGTCAGATGGATCGTGATGATTCGGTGCTGTTGCAGATCTGGATGAGTGTTCCAATGGGACGCACCTGTGCAGCTCCAGCGCAGACTGCATGAACACCATGGGCTCCTACCGCTGCCTGTGCAAAGAGGGATTCAACGGAGACGGCTTCTACTGCATCGGTACACACACACACACACACACACACACTTGTTCATTCACTCACACATCATGATGCCGTTGTTAACGTGTGTGTCCTGTAGACACGGACGAGTGTGCTGAGAACGTGAATCTGTGTGAGAGCGGACACTGTCTGAACGTTGCTGGAGGATATCGCTGTGAATGTGACATGGGCTTCATCCCCACCGCCGACGGAAAAGCGTGTGAAGGTGAGACGCTCCAGCCCGTCCGTCTGTCGTAGCTGCAACCATAATGAGCGTAACTTTAATGATTATCATCATAGATGTTATTAGTTGTGGTTATAGATGGTATTATAGTTAATGTTAGTTGTCGTTAGTTATTAGTTGTGGTTATAGATGGTATTATAGTTAATGTTAGTTGTCGTTAGTTATTAGTTGTGGTTATAGATGTTATTATAGTTAATGTTAGTTGTCGTTAGTTATTAGTTGTGGTTATGGATGTTATTATAGTTATTGTTAGTTGTCATTAGTTATTAGTTGTGGTTATAGATGGTATTATAGTTAATGTTAGTTATCGTTAGTTATTAGTTGTGGTTATAGATGGTATTATAGTTAATGTTAGTTATCGTTAGTTATTAGTTGTGGTTATAGATGGTATTATAGTTAATGTTAGTTGTCGTTAGTTATTAGTTGTGGTTATAGATGTTATTATAGTTAATGTTAGTTGTCGTTAGTTATTAGTTGTGGTTATGGATGTTATTATAGTTATTGTTAGTTGTCATTAGTTATTAGTTGTGGTTATAGATGGTATTATAGTTAATGTTAGTTATCGTTAGTTATTAGTTGTGGTTATAGATGGTATTATAGTTAATGTTAGTTGTCGTTAGTTATTAGTTGTGGTTATAGATGTTATTATAGTTAATGTTAGTTGTCGTTAGTTATTAGTTGTGGTTATGGATGTTATTATAGTTATTGTTAGTTGTCATTAGTTATTAGTTGTGGTTATAGATGGTATTATAGTTAATGTTAGTTGTCGTTAGTTATTAGTTGTGGTTATAGATGTTATTATAGTTAATGTTAGTTGTCGTTAGTTATTAGTTGTGGTTATGGATGTTATTATAGTTATTGTTAGTTGTCATTAGTTATTAGTTGTGGTTATAGATGGTATTATAGTTAATGTTAGTTATCGTTAGTTATTAGTTGTGGTTATAGATGGTATTATAGTTAATGTTAGTTATCGTTAGTTATTAGTTGTGGTTATAGATGGTATTATAGTTAATGTTAGTTGTCGTTAGTTATTAGTTGTGGTTATAGATGTTATTATAGTTAATGTTAGTTGTCGTTAGTTATTAGTTGTGGTTATGGATGTTATTATAGTTATTGTTAGTTGTCATTAGTTATTAGTTGTGGTTATAGATGGTATTATAGTTAATGTTAGTTATCGTTAGTTATTAGTTGTGGTTATAAATGTTATGATAGTTAATGTTAGTTGTCGTTAGTTATTAGTTGTGGTTATAGATGTTATTATAGTTAATGTTAGTTATCGTTAGTTATTAGTTGTGGTTATAGATGTTATTATAGTTAATGTTAGTTGTCGTTAGTTATTAGTTGTGGTTATGGATGTTATTATAGTTAATGTTAGTTGTCGTTAGTTATTAGTTGTGGTTATGGATGTTATTATAGTTATTGTTAGTTGTCGTTAGTTATTAGTTGTGGTTATAGATGGTATTATAGTTAATGTTAGTTGTCGTTAGTTATTAGTTGTGGTTATAGATGTTATTATAGTTAATGTTAGTTGTCGTTAGTTATTAGTTGTGGTTATGGATGTTATTATAGTTATTGTTAGTTGTCATTAGTTATTAGTTGTGGTTATAGATGGTATTATAGTTAATGTTAGTTATCGTTAGTTATTAGTTGTGGTTATAGATGGTATTATAGTTAATGTTAGTTATCGTTAGTTATTAGTTGTGGTTATGGATGTTATTATAGTTAATGTTAGTTATCGTTAGTTATTAGTTGTGGTTATAGATGTTATGATAGTTAATGTTAGTTATCGTTAGTTATTAGTTGTGGTTATGGATGTTATTATAGTTAATGTTAGTTATCGTTAGTTATTAGTTGTGGTTATAGATGTTATTATAGTTAATGTTAGTTATCATTAGTTATTAGTTGTGGTTATAGATGGTATTATAGTTAATGTTAGTTATCGTTAGTTATTAGTTGTGGTTATAAATGTTATTATAGTTAATGTTAGTTATCGTTAGTTATTAGTTGTGGTTATAGATGTTATTATAGTTAATGTTAGTTGTCGTTAGTTATTAGTTGTGGTTATGGATGTTATTATAGTTATTGTTAGTTGTCATTAGTTATTAGTTGTGGTTATAGATGGTATTATAGTTAATGTTAGTTGTCGTTAGTTATTAGTTGTGGTTATGGATGTTATTATAGTTAATGTTAGTTATCGTTAGTTATTAGTTGTGGTTATAGATGTTATTATAGTTAATGTTAGTTATCGTTAGTTATTAGTTGTGGTTATAGATGTTATTATAGTTAATGTTAGTTGTCGTTAGTTATTAGTTGTGGTTATGGATGTTATTATAGTTAATGTTAGTTGTCGTTAGTTATTAGTTGTGGTTATGGATGTTATTATAGTTATTGTTAGTTGTCGTTAGTTATTAGTTGTGGTTATAGATGGTATTATAGTTAATGTTAGTTGTCGTTAGTTATTAGTTGTGGTTATAGATGTTATTATAGTTAATGTTAGTTGTCGTTAGTTATTAGTTGTGGTTATGGATGTTATTATAGTTATTGTTAGTTGTCATTAGTTATTAGTTGTGGTTATAGATGGTATTATAGTTAATGTTAGTTATCGTTAGTTATTAGTTGTGGTTATAGATGGTATTATAGTTAATGTTAGTTATCGTTAGTTATTAGTTGTGGTTATGGATGTTATTATAGTTAATGTTAGTTATCGTTAGTTATTAGTTGTGGTTATAGATGTTATGATAGTTAATGTTAGTTATCGTTAGTTATTAGTTGTGGTTATGGATGTTATTATAGTTAATGTTAGTTATCGTTAGTTATTAGTTGTGGTTATAGATGTTATTATAGTTAATGTTAGTTATCATTAGTTATTAGTTGTGGTTATAGATGGTATTATAGTTAATGTTAGTTATCGTTAGTTATTAGTTGTGGTTATAAATGTTATTATAGTTAATGTTAGTTATCGTTAGTTATTAGTTGTGGTTATAGATGTTATTATAGTTAATGTTAGTTGTCGTTAGTTATTAGTTGTGGTTATGGATGTTATTATAGTTATTGTTAGTTGTCATTAGTTATTAGTTGTGGTTATAGATGGTATTATAGTTAATGTTAGTTATCGTTAGTTATTAGTTGTGGTTATAGATGGTATTATAGTTAATGTTAGTTATCGTTAGTTATTAGTTGTGGTTATGGATGTTATTATAGTTAATGTTAGTTATCGTTAGTTATTAGTTGTGGTTATAGATGTTATGATAGTTAATGTTAGTTATCGTTAGTTATTAGTTGTGGTTATGGATGTTATTATAGTTAATGTTAGTTATCGTTAGTTTTTAGTTGTGGTTATAGATGTTATTATAGTTAATGTTAGTTATCATTAGTTATTAGTTGTGGTTATAGATGGTATTATAGTTAATGTTAGTTATCGTTAGTTATTAGTTGTGGTTATAAATGTTATGATAGTTAATGTTAGTTATCGTTAGTTATTAGTTGTGGTTATAGATGTTATTATAGTTAATGTTAGTTGTCGTTAGTTATTAGTTGTGGTTATGGATGTTATTATAGTTAATGTTAGTTATCGTTAGTTATTAGTTGTGGTTATAGATGTTATTATAGTTAATGTTAGTTGTCGTTAGTTATTAGTTGTGGTTATGGATGTTATTATAGTTAATGTTAGTTATCGTTAGTTATTAGTTGTGGTTATAGATGTTATTATAGTTAATGTTAGTTGTCGTTAGTTATTAGTTGTGGTTATGGATGTTATTATAGTTAATGTTAGTTATCGTTAGTTATTAGTTGTGGTTATAGATGTTATTATAGTTATTTTATAGTTATCGTTAGTTGTTATTAGTTGTGGTTATAGATGTTATTATAGTTAATGTTAGTTATCGTTAGTTATTAGTTGTGGTTATAGATGGTATTATAGTTAATGTTAGTTATCGTTAGTTATTAGTTGTGGTTATAAATGTTATGATAGTTAATGTTAGTTGTCGTTAGTTATTAGTTGTGGTTATAGATGTTATTATAGTTAATGTTAGTTATCGTTAGTTATTAGTTGTGGTTATAGATGTTATTATAGTTAATGTTAGTTGTCGTTAGTTATTAGTTGTGGTTATAGATGTTATTATAGTTAATGTTAGTTATCGTTAGTTATTAGTTGTGGTTATGGATGTTATTATAGTTAATGTTAGTTATCGTTAGTTATTAGTTGTGGTTATGGATGTTATTATAGTTAATGTTAGTTATCGTTAGTTATTAGTTGTGGTTATAGATGTTATTATAGTTATTGTTGTAGTTATCATTAATGATTGTCATTATAGTTATTGTTATAATTATTGTAAATGGTTAACTCTATACTTATTATAATATAGTTATCATTAACGATTATTATTATAGTATTGTGCTAGTTATCGTTAATGATTATCATTATATGTATCGTTGTAGTTATTGTTATAATTGTTATCGATTATCATTATAGTTAATGTTAATGATTGTGGTTATGTTTATTTGATAGTTATTAATGACTGATGTCATAGTTATCGTTAATGATTATTGTTATAGTTCTCGTTGTGTTGTTAATGGTTATGATTAAAGCTAACGTAATAGTGAGATCTTGGTCTGGACGGATCTTAAAACATGTTGCTCTTCATACTCACTCGAAACAACTAATAATAACAACCCTATTAATATCAAAGGGAACTTCTCCCAGTCCGGCCAAAAGCTGATGGATAACATCAGTCCTGTGTGTGTTTGTGCCTGAGACTTCCTGTCCAGTTCCTCCTGATCGAGACACGTAACCCGTTACAGCTGTTGTGTGTGTCTCTCCGCAGACATAGACGAGTGCACGTTTGCCGACATCTGTGTGAACGGCCGCTGCCGCAATATTCCGGGTCTCTTCAGGTGCCTGTGTGACCCCGGCTATGAGCTGGACCGGAGCGGGGGAAACTGCACGGGTATCACAGGATCTCACGCATCAGACTCGTGCCACGTGTGATCTGTCCTCTCCTCTCATCCCTCTTTTCTTTCTCTTCTTCTCTGTGTCAGACGTGAACGAGTGTGCCAACCCGACCACCTGCATCAGCGGTCTGTGTCTGAACACCCAGGGCAGTTACATCTGCAGCTGTCCTCCGGACTTCGAGCTCAACCCCACTGGAGTCGGCTGCGTCGGTGAGACGCGTTCAGCTCGAAATAGCCTCAGCCGTCGGCGCCGCACCACTCATGATGTCATCTGTCTGTCTTGCAGACACTCGCTCGGGAACCTGCTTCCTGGAGGTCCATCAGCGTGGCGATTTCTCGGACAGTCTGGACTGCTCCACTGAGATCGGCGTGGGCGTGTCCAAAGCGTCCTGCTGCTGTTCTCTGGGTCGGGCGTGGGGGTCGCCCTGTGAGGCCTGTCCGCCGCTCAACTCCTGTGAGTCTCACACACTGTAGCAATATCGTTATCGTTATTCATTATTATTACCATTATAGTGATTGTTATTCATTATCTTTGTAATTACCATCATAGTTATCGTTAATGTTTGACGTTATAGTTATCGTTATAGTTATCGTTAATGATTGAAGTTATAGTTATTGTTATAGTTCTCGTTAATGTTTGACGTTATAGTTATCGTTATAGTTATCGTTAATGTTTGACGTTATAGTTATCGTTATAGTTCTCGTTAATGTTTGACGTTATAGTTATTGTTATAGTTATCGTTAATGTTTGACGTTATAGTTATTGTTATAGTTATCGTTAATGTTTGACGTTATAGTTATCGTTATAGTTATCGTTAATGTTTGACGTTATAGTTATCGTTATAGTTATCGTTAATGTTTGACATTATAGTTATTGTTATAGTTCTCGTTAATGTTTGACGTTATAGTTATCGTTATAGTTATCGTTAATGTTTGACGTTATAGTTATCGTTATAGTTATCGTTAATGTTTGACGTTAAAGTTATTGTTATAGTTATCGTTAATGTTTGACGTTATAGTTATTGTTATAGTTATCGTTAATGTTTGACGTTATAGTTATCGTTATAGTTATCGTTAATGATTGAAGTTATAGTTATCGTTATAGTTATCGTTAATGATTGAAGTTATAGTTATCGTTATAGTTATCGTTAATGATTGAAGTTATAGTTATCGTTATAGTTATCGTTAATGATTGAAGTTATAGTTATCGTTATAGTTATCGTTAATGTTTGACATTATAGTTATCGTTATAGTTATCGTTAATGTTTGACGTTATAGTTATCGTTATAGTTATCGTTAATGTTTGACGTTATAGTTATTGTTATAGTTATCGTTAATGTTTGACGTTATAGTTATTGTTATAGTTATCGTTAATGATTGAAGTTATAGTTATTGTTATAGTTATCGTTAGTGTTTGACGTTATAGTTATCGTTAATGTTTGACGTTATAGTTATTGTTATAGTTATCATTAATGTTTGACGTTATAGTTATTGTTATAGTTATCGTTAATGATTGAAGTTATAGTTATCGTTAAAGTTATCGTTAATGATTGACGTTATAGTTATTGTTATAGTTCTCGTTAATGTTTGACGTTATAGTTATCGTTATAGTTATCGTTAATGATTGAAGTTATAGTTATTGTTATAGTTATCGTTAATGATTGAAGTTATAGTTATCGTTAATGTTTAACGTTATAGTTATCGTTATAGTTATCGTTAATGTTTGACGTTATAGTTATTGTTATAGTTATCGTTAATGTTTGACGTTATAGTTATCGTTATAGTTATCGTTAATGTTTGACGTTATAGTTATCGTTATAGTTATCGTTAATGTTTGACGTTATAGTTATCGTTATAGTTATCGTTAATGTTTGACGTTATAGTTATCGTTATAGTTATCGTTAATGTTTGACGTTATAGTTATCGTTATAGTTATCGTTAATGTTTGACGTTATAGTTATCGTTATAGTTATCGTTAATGTTTGACGTTATAGTTATTGTTATAGTTATCGTTAATGTTTGACGTTATAGTTATCGTTATAGTTATCGTTAATGTTTGACGTTATAGTTATCGTTATAGTTATCGTTAATGTTTGACGTTATAGTTATTGTTATAGTTATCGTTAATGTTTGACGTTATAGTTATCGTTATAGTTATCGTTAATGTTTGACGTTATAGTTATCGTTATAGTTATCGTTAATGTTTGACGTTATAGTTATTGTTATAGTTATCGTTAATGTTTGACGTTATAGTTATCGTTATAGTTATCGTTAATGTTTGACGTTATAGTTATCGTTATAGTTATCGTTAATGTTTGACGTTATAGTTATTGTTATAGTTATCGTTAATGTTTGACGTTATAGTTATCGTTATAGTTATCGTTAATGTTTGACATTATAGTTATCGTTATAGTTATCGTTAATGATTGAAGTTATAGTTATTGTTATAGTTATCGTTAATGTTTGACGTTATAGTTGGCATTATATTTACAGTCTCACATTTAGAGTCTCACACACACACACACACTCACTCATGTGAGCCCTCGTTTCGTTCCCTGATTATTATTGTTTCTCCCTCAGCCGAGTACAGGGTTCTGTGTCCCGGAGGAGAAGGATTCCGACCCAATCCGATCACGGTGATACTAGAGGGTAGATTTAGAGCACACACACACACACACACACACACACACACACACACACACGTTCTCCAGTGCTGTATGTTGACCGTTGTGTCTGTGTGTCAGATATCAACGAGTGTCAGGAGCTTCCTGGTCTGTGTCAGGGAGGAAACTGCATCAACACGTTTGGCAGTTTTCACTGTGAATGTCCGAAAGGTTTTGCGCTCAACGAAGACACCAGGATCTGTGAAGGTCAGTCAAGCTTCCTCTTTCACACACTCTTTCTGTCTCTCTTACGCCAGTTTTATTTACATATTTATAAAGTACACGGTACATTGTTTCAAATCATGAATCAAGTTAAGCATGAAGCTACAAAAATCTCAGCCGAGCAGGACTCATTTGCTGCTTAATATTCGTGGAGTGTGAATTTGGACCAATGAGATTCGGCTGTGGGTGTGGCTACCCAGAGCAAAGTGTCAGAATCACAAACCAAGCAAAAGACAAAATGTGCCTGTTTAAAATGCTCTTGAGTGAAGAGATGTGTTCGTTGTGTGTGTAGATGTGGATGAGTGTGAGCGGCCCGGCATCTGTGGTCCGGGTCAGTGTTACAACACCATTGGAAACTACACCTGCATCTGCCCGCCGGATTACATGCAGATCAACGGAGGAAACAACTGCATGGGTCAGTCTGCACACGCAACACACGACACCCATAATTACAGCTACCGTTAATGATCATCATTATAGTTATTATCTTATTATAGTTATTGTGGCGTCATGTGATTATGACATCATATGATTATGATTATGTGGCGTCATTATTATTGTAGTTATCAATAAAGTTATTGTTAATGATTGACATTATCATCGTAAATGATTATCTTTATAGTTATAGTTATTATATTTATCATTATAGTTATCGTTAATGATTAACATTATAGTTATTTATCATTAATCATTATCATTATATTTATCGTTATAGTTATCGTTAATGATTAACATTATAGTTATTTATCATTAATCATTATCATTATATTTATCGTTATAGTTATCGTTAATGATTAACATTATAGTTATTTATCATTAATCATTATCATTATATTTATCGTTATAGTTATCGTTAATGATTAACATTATAGTTATTTATCATTAATCATCATTATATTTATCGTTATAGTTATCGTTAATGATTAACATTATAGTTATTTATCATTAATCATTATCATTATATTTATCGTTATAGTTATCGTTAATGATTAACATTATAGTTATTTATCATTAATCATCATTATATTTATCGTTATAGTTATCGTTAATGATTAACATTATAGTTATTTATCATTAATCATCATTATATTTATCGTTATAGTTATCGTTAATGATTAACATTATAGTTATTTATCATTAATCATTATCATTATATTTATCGTTATAGTTATCGTTAATGATTAACATTATAGTTATTTATCATTAATCATTATCATTATATTTATCGTTATAGTTATCGTTAATGATTAACATTATAGTTATTTATCATTAATCATCATTATATTTATCGTTATAGTTATCGTTAATGATTAACATTATAGTTATTTATCATTAATCATCATTATATTTATCGTTATAGTTATCGTTAATGATTAACATTATAGTTATTTATCATTAATCATTATCATTATATTTATCGTTATAGTTATCGTTAATGATTAACATTATAGTTATTTATCATTAATCATCATTATATTTATTGTTATAGTTATCGTTAATGATTAACATTATAGTTATTTATCATTAATCATTATCATTATATTTATTGTTATAGTTAACGGTAATGATGTCATTAGAGATATAGTCATCGTTAACGATTAACTTTAAAGCGCTTTTCCTCAGTGCCGACTGTGACGTGTTTGTTGTGGTGTGTGTTCAGACATGCGGAAGAGCTTGTGTTACAGGAACTACTACGATAACGCCACGTGTGATGGAGAACTGTCCTTCAACATGACCAAGAAGTTCTGCTGCTGCTCGTACAACATCGGTCGGGCCTGGAATAAACCCTGCGAGCGCTGTCCCGTTCCCAGCACCAGTGAGACACACGTTTACATCTGCTCTCTCTCTCTCACACACACACACACACACACACACAACCGTAACACTGTTCTTTGCTGCAGATGAGTTCGCTGTGCTGTGTGGAAGCAAGAGACCTGGATATTTCATTGACATCTACACTGGACGAATCATTGGTAAACACACACAGATTGCTCACAAACATTCTTATCACACACTTGCAGACATTCAAACACATGAATGCACATTCCAGACATCGACGAGTGCCGTGAGATTCCAGGCGTGTGTGACAACGGCGTGTGTATCAACATGATTGGCAGTTTCCGCTGTGAATGTCCGATGGGCTTCGTTTATAATGACAAGCTGCTGATCTGTGAGGGTAAGAGCTCCAGCGGTGTCCCTGAAAGGTCATTTATGCTTGTCTGATTTTTGAGTCTCAAATTGGTAACAATGTCACAAAAGCTTCGTGCGATGGGTTCCAGATTAACAATGAGAGGCTCTGTGTGTGTGCAGATATTGACGAGTGTCAGAACGGGCCGGTGTGTCAGCAGAACGCCGTCTGTCTGAACGTTCCTGGAAGTTTCCGCTGCGAGTGTAAACCTGGATACCGGCAAACTCCCACCCAGCAATGTGTCGGTGAGTGCGTGTCCCATCTCATATTGCTGCTACTCGGATGTCAATATTAATATAACAAAAATGCTTAACAGGAAACCAGCAGTGATGCCTCCAGAAATATGTCAGATGACTGGAGGGAAATGTGTTCAGAACAGCCAAACTCAAAGCTCAGTTCTGCTCTCAGTCACATCGCACCTGACGTTAAAGTTCTG
>CM074278.1:34067208-34069708 GCA_037194245.1 Opsariichthys bidens
AAGGTTTTTTTTATTTTTTATGAGGGGATCAAGTGTTCACGGAAGAGATGAGTTTTCAGCCGTCTCTTGAATATTACCAGGGATTCTGCGTTCCTGATGAAAGTGGGGATGATCATTCCACCAGCAGGGAACAGAGAACGAGAAGGTTCTGGAGTGGAGAACATTTTTGTGTTAATATTACTGAATATCGTCTTTTTGGTCATGTGACATGCATCTCCATCAGTTTAAATCATCAGCAGATCATGTGTTGTGTGTGTAACTGCGCTCTCTCCGTCATCAGACACAAACGAGTGTGATTTGGGGAACCCGTGCGGAAACGGCACCTGCACGAACGTGGAGGGAGGGTTTGAATGCAGCTGTGACGAGGGTTTCGAGCCTGGACCCATGATGACCTGTGAAGGTCAGTAATGTGCTGCTGCTGCAGTTACACCTCCAGACCTGCAGATGGTCCTGTAGGCCCATTCACACTCGAGCCCAGACTGATCCGGTTCTGATTTGTCTTCAACACTCTAACTAGTGTTCCCACAGAACATGTTTTCCATTCTGTACCGTAAAAAACTATTTTTTCAAAGATTACTGATATTGTGATAACATAATAGCCATGATGATTGCTAAAACAATTATAGCGATAATGATAGCTTTGACTATAATAACTATAACAATAATAAATATGGCAATAATGATAGCTATATCAAAAAATATAATGATAACTATAACAATAATAAATATGGTGATAATAATAGCTATATCTATAGCAATAACTATAACAATTAATATAACAACAATGATTGCTAAAACAATAACTATAGTGATAATGATAGCTTTAATAATAACTATAGCAATAACTATGATAACTACAACAATAAATATAGCGGTAGCACCAATTATGACGATAACTTCAGCAATAACTGTGATTCTATAAGCAATGAAACTATGATAATAACTATAACGAGGACTAAAACAATCACAGTGGTAATAACTATAATGGTAATTACAACCATAACAATAGTGATAACTATATTAGTTGTTTATTAGTTGTCTGCTCGAGCTATTAGAAGTCAAAACAAAAGAAACGTCCCACGGCTTCCAGACAAACTGAGCGCTGATGTTGATGAAAGCGTATGATGTGTTTACAGATATAAACGAGTGTTCCCAGAATCCTCTGCTCTGTGCATTCCGCTGCGTCAACACGGTGGGATCGTACGAATGCAAATGTCCAGCGGGATACGTGCTGAGAGAAGACCGCCGGATGTGCAAAGGTAACACACACACACACACACACACACACACATCATTGTGCTTAAACACACCGTGTGCCGCTTGTGTTCATCAGATCAGAACGAGTGTGAGGACGGGCTGGACGACTGCGCGTCCAGAGGGATGACCTGTAAGAATCTGATCGGCACGTACATGTGCATCTGCTCGCCGGGATACACGAGACAGCCCAACGGAGACAGCTGCGTGGGTGAGCAGCGCGCGTCACGTTCACTGGCGCTCGCCTCAGAGCTCCGAGTCCTGACGCGTGTGTTTGTGCGCAGATCTGAACGAATGCACGGCCAAACCGGGCATCTGTGAGAACGGCCGCTGTGAGAACACGGTGGGCAGTTACCGCTGCGTCTGCGACCAGGGCTTCAGTCCCAGTCCCAGCAGAACCGAGTGCATCGGTAAGAGTGTGACCTCACTGTGACCTCACACACAGATTCAGACCAGTGAGAACTGACACTGAGAACTGTAAGCATAAATATAACGAAACTATAATAACTATAGCGAAAACTGTAACGATAACTACTGTAAATGGGCAAAACTGTTTGACCAAAGATGTGTTGCTGGTGGAGCTGGTTAAGCGCCATCGTCTTAAACGCACTGTATGTTTGTGATGGTGTGTGTGTTTTGCCTATCACAGATAACCGTCAGGGCTTCTGCTTCCTGGAGGTTCTCCAGACCATGTGTCAGATGAGTTCCAGCAGTCGGGTCAGCGTCCGGAAGTCCGAGTGCTGTTGTGACGGGGGCCGCGGCTGGGGGCCCAACTGTGAGCTCTGCCCGCTGCCCGGCACCACCCACTACAAGAAGATGTGCCCGCTCGGACCCGGCTACACCACCGACGGCCAGGGTAACTAACACACGCGCTGAATGTGTCCATTGAATGTGCTCAATTTTGTGTTGATGCATTAGAACTATTAATCAAAAACAGAGTGAGAACTGTGTCCATTCACACATGAGCAGCTCTTGATCCAGAGCGTCTCGGTTCACAGTAAATGCATGAATTGCTTACATTTGCATATGGAATATCCACCAACTATCTTCACACACTTGTAATGAGAAGCAGTTTTGAACAAAAGAGTTGCTTAAAGTGTCAGTTCACAATCTCAAAAATGAGATTTCAGTCATTAGTTCCACACCCGGAAGACCTTCGTTCGGCTTCAGAACACAAATGAAGATATTTTTGATGAAATCCGAGAGGATTTTTATCTCCCACAGAAAGCAACGTAATCACGTCATT
>CM074278.1:34074708-34167208 GCA_037194245.1 Opsariichthys bidens
TGTTTGTGCTGGAAAACAAGACAGAACGACTGAGTCAGATCATGTTTTTGCAGTGCAGTCACGTGAGCGCATTGATTCATGCACTGTAATAATCGTCCGCGGCTGACCGACGCTTTCTGTTCTCTCCTGCAACTATACTACATGTAATTTAAGTGTGTCTATACTGTAACCGTGTCACTTTGTTACTCGCGATGTAAACTAGAGGAACCCCTGGAACGGAGGGGTTTGTAATGGTGCTTGTTATAATGACCAACTACTTGTAAACTGTGTTTCTGTGACTCGATCCATGCACTGAGGTCTCACGGCCACACGCACTTCCACACACACGCTCACCGCGTCGTCGGCCGTCTGGCCTCGGCCTGGAGAACCACGCCGTTCTGTTCTGTGTTCACACTTGCGAGGGGTTTAGTTGTACATTCACAATAAAAACATATTTTTGGTTGTACGGGTCGACTCGACCGCTTGCCTTACTCCATTTCAGAATCGTTCGCTCTGTCGGTCCGTTCAAGAGCAACTGAAAAGTCACATGACGATTGTGTTGTAAACCAGTCAATAACCCAGTAAAGTCACAGTCAGAGGAAAGCGTTTATTTAACCGCCCCGCTATCGATGTGTGTTTCGGTGAGTATCATATTTGAAACATCAGGCTCGTGTAGTGCGAATATGGAGGAAAAAACTGCTCAAAAATATGCAGTTTGGTGCAGATTCTGATATTTATACGCACCAAAAGCCATGAAACTCTGATGCTTGTAATGTAAATCGATGAGATTTTTAGAACAGTATAGCAGATGCTGATTTGAAATGGAAATAAATATCAATATCTGCCAGTAATGTCTGAGTAAGATGATTTTTAGATGCTTAGTTTTATGATCAAAGCTCTGTACAAATAATAAACAAATAAACCTTCCTCAAAAGCCTGATAATCATATTTGATACTCATGATTTTTCCACAAAATCGTGTCTGGATAATCCAGTAAACCTGCTTCATTCCAGCTGAAACATGACTAACCATGTCAAAGTTATTCTAGTGTTTACTTGATGTGAATCGGCACAGATTTCACAGCAGAAAGACTCGAGCTGGAGGACGACGTTTGGACAGTTTGAGGCCTTAGAAATCTGCCTATCAAAGAGTTGCTTTTATTGGGGTTTTTTGGGTCTGATGTAATTTGGTTCATTCAGCACAGTATTTCAGTACTAAACACTAAACATGCTGGGTTAAAAACAACCCAAGTTGGGTTGAAAATGGACAAACCCAACGATTGGGTTTTTTTTAACCCAGAGTTTGGATTAAACATGGACAAACCCAGTGCTTGAGTTAAATATGGACAAACCCAGACATAGGGTTGTTTAAACCCAGCGGTTGGGTTAAATGTGGACAAACCCAGCAATAGGGTTGTTTAAACCCAGCGGTTTGGTTAAATGTGGACAAACCCAGCAATAGGGTTGTTTAAACCCAGCAGTTGGGTTAAATGTGGACAAACCCAGCAATAGGGTTGTTTAAACCCAGCAGTTGGGTTAAATATGGATAAACCCAGACAGGGTTGTTTAAACCCAGCAGTTGGGTTAAATGTGGACAAACCCAGCAATAGGGTTGTTTAAACCCAGCAGTTGGGTTAAATATGGATAAACCCAGACAGGGTTGTTTAAACCCAGCAGTTGGGTTAAATATGGATAAACCCAGACAGGATTGTTTAAACCCAGCAGTTGGGTTAAATGTGGACAAACCCAGCAATAGGGTTGTTTAAGACCCGCGGCGGCGGACTTTGTGTCTACACCAATGATGCGTGGTGTCGCGACACTGTTGTGGTCTGCAAACACTGCTCACCCCTGCTGGAGTTTATGACTGTTAAGTGCCGGCCGTTTTATCTACCGCGGGAATATACAGCTATTTTACTTGTTGCTGTATACATCCCCCCCAGCTCCAACAACAACAACAGGAGCGAGGCACTGAACAATCTTTACCAGCACATCAGTGAGCAGCAGACAGCCCAACCAGATGCTTTTCTCATCTTGGCTGGGGATTTCAATCATGCAGACTTTAAGAGTGTGTTTCCTAAAATCCACCAGCACATAGACTTCCCAACACGTGGAATCAACACCCTGGACTTTGTTTACACCTCACAGAGAGGAGCTTACAAAGCCTTTCCCCTCCCCCACCTTGGTGCTTCAGATCACATCACTGTTATGCTAATGCCAGCATACAGACCTCTCGTGAAAGCCACCAAACCGGTCCGGAAACAAATTCAAGTCTGGCCAGAAGGGTCATCAGAGGCTCTTCAGGACTGCTTTGACACCACGGACTGGGACATGTTTAAACAGGCTGCAACATACCACAACAACACAGACCTCCAGGAGTACTCAGAGACTGTTACTTCCTACATCACCAAGTGTATTGAGGATGTGACAGTCACAAAGACCATCACCGTCTGGCCCAACCAAAAACCGTGGCTGACAGGAGAAGTCTACAGACTTCTGAAGATGCGCAACACTGCCTTCAGAGCTGGAGATGAGACGGGCCTGAGGACAGCTAGGGCCAACCTGTCACGCGGCATCAGGAAGGCTAAGAGGCAGTACTCCAGGAGGATAGCCCATCGTTTCAGCGACAGCAGAGACACCAGGAGCCTGTGGCAGGGGATTCAGACCCTCACGGACTACAAACCCCCTGCACGGACCTGTGACAGCACCACCCCCCTGCTAAATGAGCTGAACACCTTCTTCGCTCGCTTTGAGGCACACAACAGCACCACTGCACAGAAGACTCCGCCTCCCACCGACGACCAGATGTTGACACTGTCCACGGGCAGCGTGAGAAGATCCCTCAGCAGGGTCAACGCACGCAAAGCTCCAGGTCCTGACAACATTCCTGGACGTGTACTGAGAGACTGTGCAGCGGAACTCGCTGATGTCTTCACAGACATCTTCAACACTTCACTGAGACAAGCTGTTGTCCCCACATGCCTCAAAACAACCATCATCATTCCAGTCCCTAAGAATTCATCTCCTTCCTGCCTCAACGACTACCGCCCAGTGGCACTTACTCCCATCCTCATGAAGTGCTTCGAGCGGCTAGTCATGCACCACATCAAGTCTGTCCTCCCCCCCTCCCTGGACCCCTACCAGTTTGCATATCGGTCAAACCGCTCGACCGATGACGCCATCGCCACTACTGTCCATTCTGCACTCACGCATCTGGACAAAAAGGACACTTATGTCAGAATGCTGTTCATAGATTTTAGTTCAGCATTCAACACAATCATCCCTCAACAGCTCACCCTAAAACTGTCTCAGCTGGGACTCAACACATCGCTGTGCAACTGGCTGCTGGACTTCCTGACTGGGAGACCTCAGGCAGTACGGGTCGGCGGTAACACATCCAACACCATCATCATGAACACTGGAGCCCCTCAAGGATGTGTGTTGAGTCCCCTCCTCTTCACGCTGCTGACCCATGACTGCACACCAACACACAACAACAACCTCTTCATCAAATTTGCGGATGACACGACTGTAGTGGGTCTCATTAACAACGGCAATGAGGCAAACTACAGGAGCGAGGTGAGCCGCCTGGCCAGTTGGTGCGGTGACAACAATCTCTCTCTGAATGTGGAGAAGACGAAAGAGATTGTTGTTGATTTCAGGAGAACGCACACTCAGCATGCTCCTCTGTCCATCAACGGTGTGACCGTGGAGAGAGTGAGAAGCACCAAATTCCTGGGTGTGCACATCACTGAAGATCTCTCCTGGACCAACAACACCACAGCACTGACCAAGAAAGCACACCAGCGGCTCTACTTTCTCCGCAAACTGAGAAGAGCCAGAGCCCCAGCCCCCATCATGCGCACCTTCTACAGAGGCACCATCGAGAGCATCCTGACCAGCTGCATCACTGTGTGGTATGGCGCCTGCAACGCGTCCTGCCGAAAGTCACTTCAGCGCATAGTGAGAGCAGCTGAGAAGATCGTTGGTGTCTCTCTCCCCTCCCTCCAGGTCATCTATGACACCCGCCTCACCCGCAAAGCCCTCAACATTGCTGGTGACCCCACCCACCCGTCACACAGCCTCTTCAGTTTGCTGCCATCAGGGAGGAGACTGCGCAGTCTCCAAGCAAGGACCAGCAGACTGAGGGACAGCTTCGTTCACCAAGCTGTCAGGGCCCTGAACTCCCTCCCGTCTCTTCCCCCTCTCCCCTCTTCTGCCCCACGCACATGACCTCTGTGACCCCCCCATACATCTACCTCATATCACGCACTGATATCATCATCACAACATATCACTGCTCTTAAAATTGCACTACCAGTTGATTTGCACTATATCGTACAATGCCACTTTACTTATTTATTTATTGTTGTGTTCATTGATATTGTTACGTTGTTATGTTTTATGTTGTGTTGTACTGTTGTGTTACCTGTAATCAACGAGGGTCTGAGAGTAACGGAATTTCAATTCTCTGTATGTACGTGCTGTGCTATATAGTAGAATTGACAATAAAGCTGACTTTGACTTGACTTAAACCCAGCGGTTGGGTTAAATATGGATAAACCCAGACAGGGTTGTTTAAACCCAGCAGTTGGGTTAAATGTGGACAAACCCAGCAATAGGGTTGTTTAAACCCAGCAGTTGGGTTAAATATGGATAAACCCAGACAGGGTTGTTTAAACCCAGCAGTTGGGTTAAATGTGGACAAACCCAGCAATAGGGTTGTTTAAACCCAGCAGTTGGGTTAAATATGGATAAACCCAGACAGGGTTGTTTAAACCCAGCAGTTGGGTTAAATGTGGACAAACCCAGCAATAGGGTTGTTTAAACCCAGCAGTTGGGTTAAATATGGATAAACCCAGACAGGGTTGTTTAAACCCAGCAGTTGGGTTAAATGTGGACAAACCCAGCAATAGGGTTGTTTAAACCCAGCAGTTGGGTTAAATATGGATAAACCCAGACAGGGTTGTTTAAACCCAGCAGTTGGGTTAAATGTGGACAAACCCAGCAATAGGGTTGTTTAAACCCAGCAGTTGGGTTAAATATGGATAAACCCAGACAGGGTTGTTTAAACCCAGCAGTTGGGTTAAATGTGGACAAACCCAGCAATAGGGTTGTTTAAACCCAGCAGTTGGGTTAAATATGGATAAACCCAGACAGGGTTGTTTAAACCCAGCAGTTGGGTTAAATGTGGACAAACCCAGCAATAGGGTTGTTTAAACCCAGCAGTTGGGTTAAATATGGATAAACCCAGACAGGGTTGTTTAAACCCAGCAGTTGGGTTAAATATGGATAAACCCAGACAGGATTGTTTAAACCCAGCAGTTGGGTTAAATATGGACAAACCCAGCAATAGGGTTGTTTAAACCCAGCGGTTGGGTTAAATATGGATAAACCCAGACAGGGTTGTTTAAACCCAGCAGTTGGGTTAAATATGGATAAACCCAGACAGGATTGTTTAAACCCAGCAGTTGGGTTAAATGTGGACAAACCCAGCAATAGGGTTGTTTAAACCCAGCGGTTGGGTTAAATATGGATAAACCCAGACAGGGTTGTTTAAACCCAGCAGTTGGGTTAAATGTGGACAAACCCAGCAATAGGGTTGTTTAAACCCAGCAGTTGGGTTAAATATGGATAAACCCAGACAGGGTTGTTTAAACCCAGCAGTTGGGTTAAATGTGGACAAACCCAGCAATAGGGTTGTTTAAACCCAGCAGTTGGGTTAAATATGGATAAACCCAGACAGGGTTGTTTAAACCCAGCAGTTGGGTTAAATGTGGACAAACCCAGCAATAGGGTTGTTTAAACCCAGCAGTTGGGTTAAATATGGATAAACCCAGACAGGGTTGTTTAAACCCAGCAGTTGGGTTAAATGTGGACAAACCCAGCAATAGGGTTGTTTAAACCCAGCAGTTGGGTTAAATATGGATAAACCCAGACAGGGTTGTTTAAACCCAGCAGTTGGGTTAAATGTGGACAAACCCAGCAGTTGGGTTAAATGTGGACAAACCCAGCAATAGGGTTGTTTAAACCCAGCAGTTGGGTTAAATATGGATAAACCCAGACAGGATTGTTTAAACCCAGCAGTTGGGTTAAATATGGACAAACCCAGCAATAGGGTTGTTTAAACCCAGCAGTTGGGTTAAATATGGACAAACCCAGCAATAGGGTTGTTTAAACCCAGCAGTTGGGTTAAATATGGATAAACCCAGACAGGGTTGTTTAAACCCAGCAGTTGGGTTAAATGTGGACAAACCCAGCAATAGGGTTGTTTAAACCCAGCAGTTGGGTTAAATATGGATAAACCCAGACAGGGTTGTTTAAACCCAGCAGTTGGGTTAAATGTGGACAAACCCAGCAATAGGGTTGTTTAAACCCAGCAGTTGGGTTAAATATGGATAAACCCAGACAGGGTTGTTTAAACCCAGCAGTTGGGTTAAATGTGGACAAACCCAGCAATAGGGTTGTTTAAACCCAGCAGTTGGGTTAAATATGGATAAACCCAGACAGGGTTGTTTAAACCCAGCAGTTGGGTTAAATGTGGACAAACCCAGCAATAGGGTTGTTTAAACCCAGCAGTTGGGTTAAATATGGATAAACCCAGACAGGGTTGTTTAAACCCAGCAGTTGGGTTAAATGTGGACAAACCCAGCAATAGGGTTGTTTAAACCCAGCAGTTGGGTTAAATATGGATAAACCCAGACAGGGTTGTTTAAACCCAGCAGTTGGGTTAAATGTGGACAAACCCAGCAATAGGGTTGTTTAAACCCAGCAGTTGGGTTAAATATGGATAAACCCAGACAGGGTTGTTTAAACCCAGCAGTTGGGTTAAATGTGGACAAACCCAGCAATAGGGTTGTTTAAACCCAGCAGTTGGGTTAAATATGGATAAACCCAGACAGGGTTGTTTAAACCCAGCAGTTGGGTTAAATATGGATAAACCCAGACAGGATTGTTTAAACCCAGCAGTTGGGTTAAATATGGACAAACCCAGCAATAGGGTTGTTTAAACCCAGCGGTTGGGTTAAATATGGATAAACCCAGACAGGGTTGTTTAAACCCAGCAGTTGGGTTAAATATGGATAAACCCAGACAGGATTGTTTAAACCCAGCAGTTGGGTTAAATGTGGACAAACCCAGCAATAGGGTTGTTTAAACCCAGCGGTTGGGTTAAATATGGATAAACCCAGACAGGGTTGTTTAAACCCAGCAGTTGGGTTAAATGTGGACAAACCCAGCAATAGGGTTGTTTAAACCCAGCAGTTGGGTTAAATATGGATAAACCCAGACAGGGTTGTTTAAACCCAGCAGTTGGGTTAAATGTGGACAAACCCAGCAATAGGGTTGTTTAAACCCAGCAGTTGGGTTAAATATGGATAAACCCAGACAGGGTTGTTTAAACCCAGCAGTTGGGTTAAATGTGGACAAACCCAGCAATAGGGTTGTTTAAACCCAGCAGTTGGGTTAAATATGGATAAACCCAGACAGGGTTGTTTAAACCCAGCAGTTGGGTTAAATGTGGACAAACCCAGCAATAGGGTTGTTTAAACCCAGCAGTTGGGTTAAATATGGATAAACCCAGACAGGGTTGTTTAAACCCAGCAGTTGGGTTAAATGTGGACAAACCCAGCAGTTGGGTTAAATGTGGACAAACCCAGCAATAGGGTTGTTTAAACCCAGCAGTTGGGTTAAATATGGATAAACCCAGACAGGATTGTTTAAACCCAGCAGTTGGGTTAAATATGGACAAACCCAGCAATAGGGTTGTTTAAACCCAGCAGTTGGGTTAAATATGGACAAACCCAGCAATAGGGTTGTTTAAACCCAGCAGTTGGGTTAAATATGGATAAACCCAGACAGGGTTGTTTAAACCCAGCAGTTGGGTTAAATGTGGACAAACCCAGCAATAGGGTTGTTTAAACCCAGCAGTTGGGTTAAATATGGATAAACCCAGACAGGATTGTTTAAACCCAGCAGTTGGGTTAAATATGGACAAACCCAGCAATAGGGTTGTTTAAACCCAGCAGTTGGGTTAAATATGGATAAACCCAGCAATAGGGTTGTTTAAACCCAGCAGTTGGGTTAAATATGGATTAACCCAGCGGTTGGGTTAAATGTTTGCCCAAGCCAACTATATGTCTGGATTAAAATGAACCCAAAATATGTTGGAAATTAAAAATGAGACATAATTACTAGAGGAAACAATAATAATCAAAAGTTGAACATTTATTAATAAGCAATTTAATATTTATTGGTTAATTATTCATTAAACTTATTGATAAATAATGAATGTTAATTTCCATCACCGTTTAGGTTCATTTTAAGCATAGTTGAGTTAATAAAACTACCCAGCAGGTCGTACAAACATTTAACCCAACCGCGGGGTGTGTCCATTTTCAACCCAACTTGGGTTGTTTTACCATGTTTTGTAAAGGTAAAAATAATGAGCATTTTATCTGATCTCAACAAAATCAAAACCTGCAGTACAGAAGAATCTGTGGATAAAGAGTTTTGTTGTTTTCATCATTTCAAAGGTTTGACCACATCAGTCTTAATCACATCGGCAGTAATAAAGTCCGTGAAAGACGTAGTGATCAAAACGTGACACAAATGAAACCTCTCATATTGTCTAGACTTCTGTACTTCAATCCAAAGCTCGGTCTGGTTTTGGCTCTGTCCCAAATGCCATTCTTCATGTGCACTTGCCGTCTTAAAATGGCCACCACACACGTATCCATTAAGTCCACAAGAAGGTCAGAGTGTCCGAACAGCTGAGCTCCAACTTGCCTAGAAGTTTCTAGTATTCCTAGTAAGACCTTGATCAGCTGCTCAATTGGGGTTGGAGCTGAACTCTGCAGGACTGGACATCCCATCGGTCATTTCTGTAGTGTGGACTGATGAGGGCCATTTGAGACAGAGCCTTCGTTCATTATGGCTGCAGATGTTTTTATAAACTGCCCTGTAGCGCCACCCAGTGGCTACTGAGCGACAAAAACCCTACAGTGAGGGATCATTTTTAACATTAGTCAGTGCATCAACTAATGAGCAATATAAATAACCTATTTTTAAATAATTTGTAAAAATGTTTATTTTATTTCAGTGTATTAACTACTAATGTTTTGTTTACTAATTAAGTTTAAAAAAATATAATGTCATATAAAACCACTCCTACACACACACACACACCAGTAAAACACACACAGTCAAATGTTCCAGTGGATCCTTCAATCAATCTTTATTGAATTCATTATGTAGAAAAAAGTTCTGGGTGACCGACTGCAGAACGTCAATGTTTCTCAGCATTTACCAATACATTTTCACTTTTTTTAGAAACTAACATTAACAAAAATGAACATCGCAAGAAATATATTGATTGCTAATGAATGCATTAACGTTAACAACAGTTGACGAAACAAAACGGCATGTAAAGAAACGAAACTTTATTGCTACATTTATTCCAGTCAGAGCGATTCAGTTGGTGCCGGTGGAGCCGAAGCCGCTCGCTCCTCTCTCGGTCTCATCCAACGTCTGAAACGAGGAAAGCATGATGAAAATCATGTTTAATCATGTTGATGATTTATCAGTTGATGAGGTTCACCTGTAACTCCTGCAGCTCCGGGTAACAGATCCTCTCACAGATCAGCTGCGCGACACGATCTCCTTTCTTCACTGCAGAAAGAAACATGTTGGATAAAAATCGTTATAGATGAAGTAAACGCTTCTCGTAATCCCTCAGAGATCTCGCTCACCTTCGAACGGCTCTTTGTTGAAGTTGAACAGCACGACTCCCAGATTCCCCCTGTAATCCTCATCCACCACGCCCGCTGCGGAGACATTAAACACGTGACATCACAATCAAACACGCGTCACATTCTGACGTCACGAATGTTCACGACACACGTACCGCCCACGTCGATGAAGTGCTTCACGGCGAGACCCGAGCGAGGAGCTGCAACACAAAACGGAGCGTTAAAGTCGGCAGGAAAGGGAAGTCGCGCTAGTCTTTTCCGCTCTTTTGAATCCCACGGGAAATGGCTTCCGAAAATGTAGGGCGGGGCTTCGTTTTGTCCATTGTGAAATGATGGTTGTGGTTTGTTTAAAATCAAAATTATGACGAACTTTTGAATCAAAATTAATCAAAACTGACACGTTCATAACTTCAACCTTTTTAATGTCATAATTTCGACATTTTAAATCTCATAATTGTCAATGTTACGTCTGTACAAAACTAGGGCATGTCAATTGACATCAAGTCATAATTACGAAAAACAATTAGTCATTGAAGAAATTTACTAAAAGAAATTGTCACGTGGAAATTTGCAGAAAAGTCATAATTATACAATTAAAAAGTCATACTTATGAATGTCATAACTTTGACTTTGTCATAATTAATACGGTTTAAGATCATTTCAACTGTCATTTTTATAATTTCGACCCTTAATTGTAAATTTAACCAAGCCATAATTTTGATTTGTCAATTTAAACTTTTACCTCAATTATGACTTAGCAGGTTATAATTACTTTATAAACCACAATTTTGATTTTTTTTTTTAAATCTCATAATTTATGACTTGTCAGTTTTAACTTTTTCCTCAATTATAATTTAGCATTTTATAATTATGACTTTATAAAGCACAATTTAGATTTTTTTAATCTCATAATTATGATTTATGTTATAGTTTGAACTTTTACCTCATAATTTTGAGGTTTACCAAAGCAAGATTTTGTTTTCTTGAGTGGCGGAAATGGGACTCCATAATCTTCCGGACTAACCGTGACTCTCGCTCACCTACTCTGCCGTAATATCCGTGCGGAACCGCGATCTGGATGTCAGTCTTGACCAGAGCTTTTTCCATCGGTCCGATGCTGTAGTCATATGCACTGAAACACACACATCACATGTGTAATCACATCATCACATGTTTAATCACACCATCACGTGTGTAATCACACATATCACATGCTAATCACATGTTTAATCACGTCATCACGTTTAATCAAATCATCACATGTTAATCACGTTTAATCACACCATCACATGTTTAATCACATGTTAAATCACACATATCACATGTTAAATCACACCATCACATGTGTAATCAAACATATCACATGCTAATCACATGTTTAATCAAATCATCACATGTTAATCACGTTTAATCACACCATCACATGTTTAATCACATGTTAAATCACACCATCACATGTTTAATCTCATCATATCACATGCTAATCACGTTTAATCACATCATCACGTGTGTGAAATCAGCAGTTACTGCTGCAAATCCAAAGATTTCAAACCACATTATTATGAGAAATCATCTGCAGAGAGGAAAAAATATGCATGAATGTAGTTCGAACGAATGCAGACGTGTGCAGAGCACCGAGAATCACCTGTATAGGTCGAATCCCGCGGCTCGGTTCGATCCTCGGCTCGGTGTCGTGGCGTTTTCTGTCAGTTTGGCGAATTTCAGCACTTTTTTCTCCTCGTGTCCGTTCACTGCATCACTCTTGCATCGTTTCTGCGGCGAAACCGCTTCTGTAACTTCAGAGCAGGGCATTTTACTGACGAGCGCGTGCAGTTCGCGGTAAAAGTGAGTGTGTGAAAGTAGACTTGAGCGCGGCAAAATCTCGCGCGCGCATCATTTGAACGACCCCACCGCGGGAATCGTTCTGAGTGGCGGGTACTGCTGCGTGACGTAAGACGTCATAACGTCGCAGGATTATTTAAATCAGTCGTCGTTACTAAATTTTATAGCGAAAATGTCTCTAAATGTACTACATTCACCATGCGTCCTTTATCAGCGTACCTAGATGCGATCTCACATTTCAGCAGTGCGCTGAATCACTCTTATCCTTGAATAAATCTGCGATTGAAAAATAGCCGCTGCTGAAATGAAGACCAGCGGCTGCAATCGGATATTAATGGCATATTTCGCTGCAGTTGCTATAAAGCTGCTGACCTGCGAACATAAACCAGTTTAAACCGCGAACAGCCGCGACTGAAACACCTCGACACAACATCTTCAACCGCCATTTGTGTTTGTGCAGGTGCATTCTGGGAGTTGTAGTTTCTTCCGTCGTGCTGTGTAGTTCTTGTTTTATTATTAATATGCTTGTTGAATATTAACAAAAATTCAAGTTCTTGGAGGCTGTTTGAACTCACTTTCCATCGCGAGTATCGAACGCTGTTCGGTTGATTCAAGATGAAGTGAAAATCATGCGAAAGTGAAACGGAGAAACTCGACACGATGACATCCTGTAGCGTTAAACACTCCTGTGAGATTTAATGACTTCTGATGATCTGAACATTCCTCCACATGCTGTAGTTATTCAGAATTATGAAATAAAACGATTAAGAAGTCGAACTTTTATGTCATAACTGTGACTATTTACGTCATAATTTCGATTTATTACGTCACAATTTCAATTTTTCATGAAATCATCATGATTTAATCGGGCATATCACACATCACATTCACACAGTGCAGTAACCTAAATATTTAAGGGAAAAACGCTTTTACTTTTGAGGCATTCAAATGCATTATCCAAAACAAAACAAAAAATAACTGAGAAAACATATTTATGTAATTGAATTTTAATGTAACATGAAATAATTTCACACAATCTTTCCCAGTACCATAGAAATATAAATAGGATTGGCAAGATAATATCATAATTAGTGAAAATATTTACAAAAACACGATCATTCTGAGTAATTTGACACTAAAGTGCTTTCACGCTGCTCTATTGTTGCTATGGCTACACGTGTCCAGTAGAGGGCAGTATAGAGCAGCATGATATTTCAATCGGTGGTGTGCAATTTATATCGCATTATGTTGCATGTTAAATTCAGTGCATGGCTTTTATTTTGCATTTTTAATAAATACAATGGTCTGATCAGTCAAGAAATTGATACACATACAATATGTACTTTGGTAGTATGGTGTCAAACACGGCGTGTGTTTTATCAGGTTTGTTCAGGAGTAGTAGGTCAGAACACTCTGGTGATTTCCACGGATCAGGATAGTTGGCGGGAGATTCTTTGTGAGCGCTTCCAGCCAGGACATGTACAGATGATCCGAGACGGAGCCTTTACGGGCGATGGGCATGCTCCTGTAACACACACACACACACACACACACACACTGAGTTACTCTCATGATAACACACACACACACACACTGAGTTACTCTCATGATAACACACACACACACACACACACTGAGTTACTCTCATGATAACACACACACACACACAGTTACTCTCATGATAACACACACACACACACACTCAGTTACTCTCATGATAACACACACACACACACGTGATGCTGGTGAGGATGTGACTTACAGCACCACGAGTTTGGCGGCCCTCGAGCTCTCCTGGAGAAGCTCGTTCAGACGCACCTGCCGGATTGTCTGTAGATGGTAAAACACTGACGGTTATTTGACGCAGGAGGATAAAAAAAAGTGAAAGTGAAAGTATTGTCAGGTATGGTGACCCATACTTGAAATTTGTGCTCTGCATTTATCCCATCCAAGTGCGCACACACACACACACACACAGTGAACACACACCCGGAGCAGTGGGCAGCAATCAGGGGTCAGGTGTCTCGCTCAAGGTCACTTTAGTCATGGTGTTGAAGGTGGAGAGAGTGCTGTTCATTCACAATCCCCACTTTCAATTCCTGCCGGCGTGGGAATCAAACCAGCAACCTTCAGGTTACAAGCCCGACTCCCTCACCACTAGGCCACGACTACCCAAACTGAGGAGCTCCTGATGAGGAGTCAGTGAAACAAAAATTAAAGTGTCAGTTCACCCAAAAATGTCATTTCTGTCATGTGGTTCCACTCCTTCGTTCATCTTCAGACACAAATGAAGATGTTTTTGACGAAATCTGAGACGTTCGTGACTCTATTAACGTCGCAGAGCTTCCGTGTTGACGTCCGAACGCCGGCTCAGTATTGGCCGAAGCTGATCACGTGATCAGACGCAGGATTCTGACGGAGAACCAGGAAGAACTGGACGTGAACAACGTCTGAGAACGACACAGAGGAGATCGTTAGAAGTTGTTTTTGCGCACAGAAAGTATTGTGTCTCTTGATCCACTGCATCGACGCTTTTAACCACGTCTTTACTTCCTTTCTGGAGCTTGAAAGTGTGGATTATATTGCCGTCCTCGTCAAAAACATCTTCATTTGTGTTCCGAAGATGAACGAAGGAGTGGAACCACGTGACAGGAATTACTGACACTTTAAATATGCAAATCAATGAATAAAACCAAATCATTCTCTCTGTCATTCATTGCATTTTGACGTTCACAAGCACGGATGCAGCTCTCAGGACCTTCTCCTCGAAGGCGTCGAGCTCGGCGTCTGTGATCTTCCAGGGATGCTCTTTCCTCAGCGCTTCGGCCTGCGTCGTCTCCTTCGAACCCTCGTGCAGACGGAACGGCTCGATCATGTCCTGGAAGAGTTTTCCAGCTAACACACAGTCAGCAGTGAGTGGATGCATTCATGGATTAAATGAGGATTAAGTGTGTGTTCTTCACTCGTACCTCTCTGCGCTGGGCCTGACGCTGATGTCTGTGATGACCGTGATGTCTTCGCATTTGATCCTGAACTTCTTCATCAGCAGCTTCATTCTGACACACAGTGACAGTGAAACACGTGAGTCCATCTTTCAGAAGTTGTTGTGTTAGAATCAGCGCCACTGTAGTTCTGCAGCCTCGGTGTCATGTGACCCGAGCGATTTAAATATGCTAAAAATACATGCATATAATTGCTGGAATGAAACTCATATATTTTACGTAATGATTACTCATTTTGAAATAAATCATTTGAAAATTAATTGCATGAATTTTTTTTTTTGAAAACTTGAAACAAAAATTGAAATTGGAATTCTGATGCGCTTTCAAAATAAAAGTCACACACTATGTCAAAATAAAAGTTGAAACATTAGCCAAACAGAAAAAACTTATCAGCCAATGTCAATATATATATATATATATAAAATGTCAAATATTGGCCTCGGCGATATATACGTCAACCACTAATATTTACTAAATTAGAAATAATTCATTTGAAAATTAATTACATGATTTTTTTTTTGAAAACTTGAAACAAACATTGTGAAATAAACACTTATACTTTAGATGGCAACTTCTAAAAAAAAAAAAAAAAAAAAACATAAAAAAGTGACCCATCAGCAAAACAGAGAAACTTATCGGCCAATGGCGACATATAAAAATGCCATCTGATGTATCGGTTGGCCGCTAATATTTACTGAATTAGAAATAATTCATTTGAAAATGAAAATATAAAAAAAAAAACTTGAGGACTTGAGACGGTACACTAACGAATGGGAATAAAGAATGAGAATTCTGATGCCGTTCTATGCGCTTTCAAAATAAAAGTCACACACGATGTCAAAACATTAGCCAAACAGAAAAAACTTATCAGCAAATGTCAATATATATAAAAAATGTCAAATATTGGCCTCTGCGATATATACGTCAACCACTAATATTGACTAAATTAGGAATTATTAATTTGAAAATTAAAATATAAAAAAACTTGGACGTCAGACAGTGAACTAATGAAGATAAAGAATACGAGTTCTGATGGGGTTTTAGCGCTTTCAAAATAAAAGTCCCACACTATGTCAAAATAAAAGTTGAAACATTAGCCAAACAGAATCAATAATTCAATAATCGCCCAATATCAGCCGATATCGGTCGACCGCTAGCTGACATACTCGTCTTTGTCCTGGTCGATGCGTTCAGTCTGCCCGGCGATGAAGATTCTGAGTTTGCAGTCTTTCCATTTCTTCCGTGTGGTCAGAATGTGAGGCAGGAGCAGCGTGAGACCTGCACATGAGCAACATGATCCATCACACCTCAAAGCTCACAGAACAGAAGAACATGTGAGGGCTTCTGCTCACCTCCGTCATCAAACAGCCACCACACGTCGATCGTCCCTTTGCCCTGTTTCTTCTTAAACTGGCTGCTGGCCTCCACCAGACGCTGGTTCATCTTCGCCAGATCTGATGTGTGAGGAACATCCAGAGAAACTGAAGAGAGAGAGAGAGGAGACGCTGAAGATCAAGCCTGGTCAGATTTATTTCTATAGTGTTTCAAAGCAGCTTCACAGTTATTAACCGGAAAATAACGGAATCAATGATGCAAACTTCATCAAAATGTCCAAGAACTTTTTGTCTTTTTATTGTTATGTGTATATATATCCAGGGCTGGGTGGGTTACGTTTAAAATGTATTTCACTACAGATTACAAAATACATGCTTTAAAAGTCGTTTGTAACGTATTTCGTCACATTACTCAAGTTTAGTCACTTCATCTAAATACTTTAGAATACTTTGGAATACTAATAAGTGTGAAACAAACACAAAAAAGGTCATTGAGAGTTTTTATCTCACAATTCTGACTTTTTCCCTCAGAATTGCGTGATATAAAGTTGAAATTGTGAGTTATAAAGTCAGAATTATGAGATATAAACTCATACTAAATTCACAAATGCAAGTAAAACATTAGTATTGCAAGTTTATATCTCCCAATTCTGACTTTATAACTTATAATTGTGAGTTTAAATCTCGCAATTGTGAGAAAAAGAAGTCAGAATTGTGAAACACAAACTCGCAATAGTGAGAAAAAGTCGCAGTGACGAGTGAATTATAAAATGACTCTCAAAACATGAAAACAGTGAAAACATGAAACTGAACTCGTCTTTTTCAGACGGTCAGAGTCAGAGAATCACCAATCGCTGTTTAAATGACATTAAAACTCAAAGTAATCACTTTGGTAATCTAAAACACTGTAATCTGATTACCACCCATTTCAAATCAAACACAGTCACTCAAATCTTGTATTTTAAACACGTAACTGAGTATTTCGTTACTCCCCGACGCTGCAGATACACACATACATAAATGCATTATGTATCTTTAATTTTGGCTCAATTATCCAAGTACTTTTCTGTGGTTTATTAGACCGCAGTGGGCCGGTGATTTCAGACATCGGCACAAAACACCAACAAATTAGTGTTTAATGAGTCGTTCGTCTGCCAAACGACATGTGACCGAATGATTGAATCTGTTTCGGAGGAGGCGGTGAAGATAAAGATAATGGTAAATGCAGGAAGACCTGAGCGTTTGAGCCCATTAAGACACTCCGTCCTATTGAAAACGTTCCGGGACGTGTGCGAGTCGAGAGACGGAGCGAGAGTTCAGGCCAGAGACGATTAGATTATTCACATCTAATCAGGTTTTATTAGAGTGCCGGAGAGACGGGTCGTACCTCTGCTGGTCAGCTCTTTTTTGGAGGTTTTCTTGCACCTGTTGAAGAACCCTCTTCCTCCGTGCGGCTGAAAGTCGTTCTCCTCCATCTCCAGCGCCTGCTGCTCCATGATCATGCGCTCCATTTCCTCTGACAATCACACAACATCATCTCTTCATCACTACATGTGTTTCATATTTTCAGATTTTGGGATATTGCATAAAAAACTGTGGATGGAAACACTAAGCAATTCTAAACATGTGCACAAGAATGTTTGCACTCAGTTGAGGATGTTTTTTGTGTGCGTTAACTAAAAAATTCTGGACGGAAACGCCAAGAGACGAATAATTTCGTATCCTATAAGAAGATGAAAACACATTTACTGAATATATCCCTCAGAGGCTGTGATTGGATCACTGGACTAACCAGCAGACCAATCGCATCGCAGCGTCTCAAATGTTGGTTCGGTGGTTCTGAAAGTCATCAGAATGATTTGGTTCGATTCACACGATTGTGTTCCCGAACGCCAGAGAACGCAAGAGAACATGACAGCGTTTCCTCTGACGCTCTGAGACTCAGAAGAACAACTTACATTATTACTGATGTTTTGCACTGAAGTGATGATTTAGTTCTCTTGAACACGTGGGATGAACCACAGCTTTATTAGCTAATGTTTTATGCCATATTCCACGTTAAATTCACAACTTTGGATGGAAACGCACCGTCTTGTGATTCTCAGAGTTTGCCGTACCTTCTGCTTTGAGGATGTGCGAGATGTCCATCCCCTGATTGATTCTCAATATCACGGTCCCGTACTCGAAATCCAAGGCGTCACTGCGGGGAGAACAGAACCCTCGTGTGAGAGCGAGACGGACGCACGCAGATTCAGAGAGACGGTTTGAAGGACTCACTGTAGGATTCCCACGTAGTTTTGAACTTCACGCAGTTTGGCGGTTCTCCAATCACGCTTGAATCCCAGCATCACCGTATTCGGCTTCATTCTGCCCAGTCCTGACGCCTACACACACACACACACACACACACACACACGCACGTTTGTTTCATCTATCCATCCTCCATCCAGCCATCCATCTATCCATCCATCCATCCTCCATCCAGCCATCCATCTATCCATCCATCCATCCTCCATCCAGCCATCCATCTATCCATCCATCCATCCTCCATCCATCCTCCAACCATCCTACATCCATCCATCCTCCATCCATCCATCTATCCATCCTCCATCCAGCCATCCATCTATCCATCCATCCATCCTCCATCCAGCCATCCATCTATCCATCCATCCATCCTCCATCCATCCTCCAACCATCCTACATCCATCCATCCTCCATCCATCCATCCATCCTCCATCCATCATCCATCCATCCATCTATCCATCCTCCATCTATCCATCCATCCTCCATCCATCCATCTATCCATCCTCCATCCATCATCCATCCATCCATCCATCTATCCATCCTCCATCTATCCATCCATCCTCCATCCATCCATCTATCCATCCAACCATCCTCCATCCATCCATCCTCCATCCATCTATCCATCCTCCATCCATCTGTCCATCCTCCATCCATCCATCTATCCATCCAACCATCCTCCATCCATCCATCCATCCTCCATCCATCCTCCATCATCCATCTATCCATCCAACCATCCTCCATCCTCCATCCATCCAACCATCCTCCATCCATCCTCCATCCATCCATCCAACCATCCTCCATCCATCCTCCATCCATCCATTCTCCATCCATCTATCCATCCTCCATCCATCTATCCATCCTCCATCCATCCATCCTCCATCCATCCAACCATCCATCCATCTATCCATCCAACCATCCTCCATCCATCCTCCATCCATCCAACCATCCTCCATCCATCCATCTATCCATCCTCCATCTATCCATCCATCCTCCATCCATCCATCTATATATCCAACCATCCTCCATCCATCCATCTATCCATCCTCCATCCATCCTCCCTCCATCCATCCATCTATCCATCCAACCATCCTCCATCCATCCATCCATCCTCCATCCATCCAACCATCCTCCATCCATCCTCCATCCATCCATCTATCCATCCATCCATCCATCCATCCTCCATCCATCCTCCATCCATCCATCCATCCATCCATCCAACCATCCTCCATCCATCCATCTATCCATCCAACCATCCTCCATCCATCCATCCTCCATCCATCCATCCTCCATCCATCTATCCATCCTCCATCCATCTGTCCATCCTCCATCCATCCATCCATCTATCCATCCAACCATCCTCCATCCATCCATCTATCCTCCATCCATCCAACCATCCTCCATCCATCCTCCATCCATCCATCTATCCATCCAACCATCCTCCATCCATCCATCCATCCAACCATCCATCTATCAGACTGACCTGCAGTAGAGCTCCAGCTCCGTCTCTCAGGTTCTCACTAGCGACAGGCGTGTAAAAAGCTTTACGCTTCTGCTTATTCAGCCAGATCTGGTTCTGCTGAACGGCAGCGCTCATGTCTTGCAGATTCTTGTCACGGGGACCCTGAAACACACACACCGATTCAGTTCAACACATGATGCTGCCACGTTTGTGTGTGGAGATTCATTCGTGTTTGTTCTGCTCACCACGAACACCTCACAGGTCAGACACAGCCCATAATTCTTAGTGAGCGAATGCGCCACGTCCAGCAGTGCCGGTCTGGCTCTGGGCGATCCTGTCATCACGAGACACTTGGGTCTACAACAGGACAGGAGGAGTGAAACTCTGAGAATATCTGCTAGAAGCCGTTTATCTGTTCAGACCTGCGCGCACCTGAAGTTCTTGATGTGTTCGTCCACGGTCGATAACGTCAGAGCGTTGTTCACAGCGTTTATGAACGTCACGGCTTGAGTGGACGAACCCCAGTTCACATCTGGGAGAAGCAGGAGACGTCAGGTGTCTGTGCGCTTTTTTATTTCGTTCATGTTTGCGTTTATCACATGGCTTTTTTGCGGGAGCAACTCATGTTCACGTACCTGGCTTCTTCACTGTCACGTAAATGTAGAGGAAGAACTCGATGCCGTAGGTGACCAGTGCCGCCCACCAGTTGATCACGAACATCACGGCACAGCAGAGCACGGCTCCGAACAGAGACAGCCACATGTTATAGTACTTATACGCCGGTCTCCAACCTGCACATAAATCACACTTCATTTAGCGTAGGGTGTGTTTGAAGCTCTGCTCCAAAACCTCATGACCAAACATGGGAAAACAAAACAGAAATACCGAGGAAGAACATCATTTGGGTCGTGGAACAGAGCAAGTGTGTGTGTAGAAGACTGGACCGGACCTGGGGATTTAGCGTATGACGCGTGGAAGCAGGAAAAGTTGATGAGGGCGTATGAGGCCAGGAAGAAGTTGGAGATGACCGGAGCGATGGTGTTGAGCTCAGCTGAGACAGAAACAACCACGGTCACACGATCACTCCTGTCACACTAAATCATTTAATCACGGTTATATATTCACCGATGAGGATGAACGCTACAGCGATGATGAAGGTCAGGAGGTATCCTCTAATTGGCTCGTTGTTTTTCCCGTGACCTTTGGCGAAGAACTTGAGGGCCTTGTAGATGTTGTCTTTGCACAGAGCCTGTGAGTCAAATGAAGGTACGCAGATTAGGGAAGTGAAAAGTAGAATACGGGCTCGTTCACACCAAGGACGATAACTATCACGATTGAGATGAATTGTTTGATTGAGATAGATTGTTCTAAATGTCAAAGAATAAGAGAGTCCACCACAACGATACTGTGAAGTTTCAGCTCAAAATCCCCCACAGATCATTTATTAGAGCTTGTCAAATTTGCCGTTTTTGTGTGTGTCCCTTTAAATGCAAATGAGCTGCTGCTCCAGAAGAGGGCGGAGCTTTAACGGCTCAACAACAACAAAGCTGGAGAATCTCACGCTGACAAAATGAGGAAAGTGTTTCTGAACGGTTCGTGGATAAATTGATGTCGTCGCTGTGGAGTTGATCAACTCGTCACTAGCATAAAATTCATCTTTTTTCCTCGAATCGACCCTCGTTTGTGAAGCGGTCCGGCGTAAAATGAACAACACTCGACGACAACAACTCTTCCTCTTCTCTAAAGCGGCACGACATGGCCCCGCCCCCTTTGTTGAGTGTTCTCGGGGGTGGGGTTTATGTAAATTGTAGGGTTTGTGATGTCACTAACTCAGGAAGAAGCTCCTTAAACAGCAATTTCTGTAAAAGAAAATATCTCCCTTTGCATTGAACTTTGAGCGTCGTAAATTTACAGAAATTATAATCGACCTCCTCTTTGAGGCTTCATCCACATTAATCCAGACACATTTGAAATGTTACATTTGGCCTTTTGTCCACACTGAGATGGATGCTCTCCAAAGTGGAGAAAATTTTTGCATTGAGGTTTGGACTGTGAAAACTGAGGTATCTGAAAAGATTTTAAAATTTTTAAAATCTGTTTTATGTGCTATTTAGTGTTAAATGGTACAAACCTTTATATTACATTCCTGCAAAGATAACAGAAAATTTACTTGTAATTGCCGCTTCAAAACATGCTTAATGTTGATGTTTAAGAGATTTTTAAGAGCTTCTTTACAAGGCCATCCAGTCTTTTACTGTTTACTGTGTTTTATATAGTATTGTAAGATCGTCCTATAAATGTCTAAAACTGATCAGGCATATAGTGAGTTTAAAGTTTGCATGAACTAGAAGCTGCACTAGTCTTTTCTTCCCTATTGTGATATAAATCCATGTGAAATGGCTTCGCAAACAAGAACAAATGTAGGGCGGAGCTCGATTTTGTCAATTGGATGGTTGTGGTTTCGTATTGGTGGATCTCATGTGAGTGACAGGTTGCCCCGCCCTCGTCATGAGCGGAGAGAAGAGATGTTATTTTGAGTCCTCATCAAAGTGGATTTGCTTTGTTCGTGGCGTCTTCTCGACCAACTTTCCAGACCTTTTACTTTTACAAACAGCTATAATACACACTACATGAAAGGTAATATCCCTAAATGCATAATAGGGGCACTTTAAATGATCTCTGACCTGGAAGACTTTGGGCGCGCTCACTAGAGACGCGAGAGCTGAGGAGAGCGTGGCCGAAAACGTTCCTGCGGTGATGAGAGGTCCGAACCCAGACACGAGAGTCATTACCTACACAAACACACAGTCTCGCTGTCAACAACATGTACAGGTCAAGAGTTTCAGCTATTGATTTATTCCCTCAGATCACACCTGGAAGTTGTTCATGAGGCCGTAATTGCATTTGGTGGTCTGGCAGATTGAGAAGTCGTAGCCCAGATTGCAGGCCGAAGAGAAGTTGCAACTGGAACCCACTGGAATCGTGTCGTTGCGGCTCCCCGTGGCGTCTCGAACGACCGTGACGGCTGCCGAGAATCAATCGCTCTGTTAGACGTCCAGACTGAGACTGGAGAGAGTAATAACAAGTGTGCGTTCAGGACTCACAAACAACTAGTGCGACGCCCAGATACGTTATTCCTGTGATGAAGATGGCCAGCAACGTTCCTTTGGGAAGAGCTGCCTGAGGATCCTGAAAAAATCAGAGGCGAAAATGTGTGAAAATGTTGAGCCAGCATCTGATTTATAAATGTCCCAGACACTCGCGCTTACCCTCAGATCGCCGGAGATGTTGGCTCCGGCCAGGATGCCAGTGGCTGCCGGGAAAAAGATGGCAAAAACAGAGAAGAACGTTTCTCCATCCCGGAATTCTGGTAGAAAGTTTTCCTTTGCGATGGATTCTGTTTCAGAAAGAAATGAGGGCCTCAGATGGGAAAATAGGACTCTTCATTCCTCAAACTGGATGTCAGATTCCTTGGATGTCTCACCTTGATAGTTAAAGAAGCCTTTGGAACGCTTGTCTTGCGTGGAGGGAATCACAGTTCCCACAAAAACATTGGCGATGGCCACCAGCAGGATCACCAACAGACCGACCTGAGCCTACAGAGAGAGAGAATGTTCTTCAACCGCTGTCAGGACAACCAAAAACTCAATCCCAGCATGCATCTGGTCTTACCTTTGCCTCCCATTCCATGCCGGCCACCGTGATGCCCATCAGCAGAACCACCGTTATACAGCCGATGATCCTGATGTCATTCATTGGATCCATTATAAGGGCGTCATTCTCCTGGAAAGAGAGCATTGATTTGTTGAGTTAGACCGGCTGAATTTCCATCCATCTACACACAGACTGACCATGTTTTACCTTGAGTATCTCCACCACAGTTTCAGCAAACCCGACGACATACATGGCCACGGCCACGGCGTTGGCGAACGCAAAGATCAGACCGATGGAGCCGCCGAACTCGGGGCCCAGACTGCGGGAGATGAGGTAATACGCTCCCCCTGCGACACAAACTCACTCGTGAGCTCAGGATGAACACGGGAATCTGGTGTTGCTCGTTTAAAGTGTGTTTTACCTCCTCGCACCACTCCGTTGGTACATATAGCCGACATGGACAGACACGTGACGCTGGTCACCACGATGCTCAGCAACACGACCACTATTCCCAAACCTGAAACGCACACTCGATTTGTCAGATGGCATGAAATAATCTTCATGTGATGATTCGATAGGACTTGATCTTCTTCCTCAGTCGAAGTACAAATATCAATATCCTTAAATCAAGATGCAAAAATGCAGCAAAATGAAGTGAATCTCGGAAAACAAGATATTTGTTCTTGGTTTGAGCTCAAACTCACTTCATTTTGATGCGTTTTTGCTTCTCCGGTAAATGATTCTTGATTTTAAGAATGTTGAGATGTTTGTGCTGGAAAACTCTGAGGAAGAACCTCACATCCTGAACACATCGTGACAAACATCTGTTTCTTTTGTTTTCCACAGAAATAGGAAAGTCTCAAAATATGCACTCAAAAAATATTTTTAATAAAACATAAGTTTTATGTCATTTAATCACATTTTTCCATCCATTTGGATGACATAGTTTGAACATAAACTAATAAACTTAATGTGATTCATATTTGTCAGTCATACGTAAATGAAATCGGTCAGATTTATGTAATAGTGAGAGATTAAATGTCTTTTATCTTCAGTTGATTTCATCAGTTGTAGTTCTTGTGTTTCTCTGTCCTTCAGTGATTCTGCTTGTTAACAGCAGGTGTTCATCATTAATGCTCAATCATCTCTTAATGATCTCATTAACTCTGACGCTGCTTCAATGGTGCTTTAACTCAGTAGTGCGCACACACATGACCACTAAACAGTGTTCATTAACCTGTGAACTATTACATAAATCTGACCTGTTTCATTTACGTGTGACTGACAAATATGAATCACATTAAGTTTCTTTATGCAACTATGTCATCCAAATAGATGGAAAAATGCTATGTAATTAAATGACATAAAACTTATGTTTAGACTGAAATATTTTTTTGAGTGTGGTGAGTAAATGATGACAGAACTGATTTATAACTCACATTATACAAACACACACATGTTTGATTATGAGATCTTCTCACAGACGTCTATCATCAGGTTTCTAGGATTTTCTAACCTGAAAGTAACTGATCAAAGTCTCTGTTTCACTATATTATCGGGGACATTTTCACTAGTATAGTCCGCATGTATACTCTCTCAGTACATTAACTCAGTCGTGTGTTTGTTCGGCGCTGTAATGGGCTCATTGAGGAATAAAAGCACTCATGGCCTGCAGTCACTCACACCTCATAAAACGCGTGACGGCAGTGAGTGTCTGATGGCCTGTAATGTGTTTGGCCCGCGGCTGGAGGCGTCTGACTGGAACTGAACTTCTCAGAACCGTCACAGAAACTTCTGATGCGCTATTAGTTCCACACCATAAACGTCGGCGCTGACCTTCACACATCCTGAGACTAAAGTAACCTGTAGATTGTTCCAAAACAGACTTTTGAAGCGGACCAAAATGTGTTTATGCGAGTCACATGTGAGAAAACTGACCAGTTCCACAAGCTTTATCGAGATGCAACCGAACCGAGTTTGTTTTCAAGCGGGCCGAGAGATTGTTTTGGTGTGGATTGCCGTGTTCAGAAACGCCTAAATGAACCAAACTAAGGGAGAAGAGAAACAAACGCTCAAAGTGAGCCAGATCTCAGATGTTTCTCCTCACCAATAATCTCACATGCGAGTTTGAGAGGAGAAATGTTCTGAGACGAGACAATATGATACCAAACTACGTTTTTTTGCACGTGGAAAAACTCAAAATGTGTTTGTGAGCTGCTCTCTGCATTGTGTTTCATTCACTCATTGTGTGTCGCTTGTGTCTGTTTCTCCACGAGGGAAACGTTGATGCTTCAATCCTGACGGAGAACTCCATGAAATCTCCTGAGGTCTGGACGAGCATCTCTGAGTAAGTGTCATAAAAATAAATGTAATAAATATTAAGATTCACAGCTGTTTTCCGTTACACAAAAGGTGGTTTATAGTTATCTAAAGCATTACCTCAACTGAAGTAACAAATGCTACGTTTTTTCCCGCCGAAATATATTTACAAAATCACATATAACGAACATCGGTTCAAGGAACGTGTTTCTAACATTCCCATTAAAAGGTTATTTCTGAATGTTCTCTGAAGGTTCAAAGTGGGACGTTATGCAAACGTTATGGAAACGTTACTTTTGAATGTTCTCTGAATCAAATAGTAACATTGAAACAACGAACGTCCAACTAGAAAAGAGCTCTATGAATGATGTATAAATAACGTTTTTGAACGAACGTTCTATTAACGTTACTGGAAGAACATTTGTTCGTCAACCATTTTTATTCACCAAAGAATCTTTCAGTGATCATTTCTGAAAAGAACCACTTTTTCTTTTGGTTTGAAGAACATTTGAATAACTTTGGTTCCAGTTGTTCAAAACTAATGGGATTTTGGCTGTCGGGCTGATCAAATCTTGAAAACGGTTCATGTTCAAAACGGAAAAAAGGATTGAAAGCAATTTTGGTTTTGATCAGAATCATCATTTTGTGTCGGACTTTCTCGTAAGACTGAGATAAAATCTGGATTGTTCTGATCCCATCAGAAGGGTGGATTTCAGGAACGGAAATCTAATAAAACTGGTCAAAAAATACATGTGATGCACATTATTTTGTTATTTTGCTCTTGATTAGTTTGACTGTTAAAGCAATAAATTAAAAGTAGACATTATAATATTTAGCCTTTCGGTAACCGACTGTAAAGTAAAAAACGTCAGACGAACGTCCAACTAGAAAAGAGTGATGTATAAATAACGTTGAACGAACGTTCTATTAACGTTACTGGAAGAACATTTGTTCGTAACCTTGCCAGAACGTTCTGAAACATTCCCTGGGATGTTCTTCACACTTAGTCAATATGTGAATTGTTGACTGAAAGCAATTTCTAAGGGCGTCGCAGTTTTCTGTCCTGTTGTGTTCTGGGAAGGTTTGTGATCGTCTCACCGATTCCTGCTTGTCCGAACACCCACGACAGCCGGATGAACAGCATGACACCCCAGATATTCAGCATGCATCTCACCTGCGAACACAAGCGTACGGCGTCAGAGCGCAGGTGCAAACGTCACGAACGTGTTCCGTGTCGACAAACTCACCAGAACTCCTTTGATCCAACCGAACTTCACCACTCCTCCCGTGTCCTTCTCCTCCAGCGGGACGACGGACTCCACATCGCCCAGCGTCGAGTCGTCCGCTCGCTCACTGTCCTCCACCGTGCTGGGGATATCAAGACCTCCATTCTGAAGAAGGAGTTGACACACGTCACACATGCGGCTCTTATGAGCTAAACGTGCTCTTGCTGCAAAACGTACTTCAGTTTCTTTTTCTGACTCCATCGGCAGATATTTGTTCGCTTCATTATGCATTTTTTCAGTCATTTTGTTTCTCCAGTAAATGATTCTTAATTTAAGAATGCAAGACAGAAACATTGAGGAAGAACTTCCTTTTTTTGCAGTGTTGCATGTCACTAAACCAAACATCAGCGCTGTATTTCACTACAGATTACAAAATACATGCTTTAAAAAGTCATTTGTATCGTATTTCGTTACATTACTCAAGTTTAGTCACTTCATCTAAATACTTTAGAATACTTTGGAACACTAATAAGTGTGAAACAAACACAAAAAAGATCATTGAGAGTTTTAATCTCACAATTCTGACTTTTTCCCTCGGAATTGAGTGATATAAAGTTGCAGTTGTGAGTTATAAAGTCAGAATTATGAGATATAAACTCACAATATTGAGAAAAGTCAGAATATGAGATATAAACTCAGAATATTGAGAAAAGTCAGAATTATGAGATATAAACTCACAATATTGAGAAAAGTCAGAATTATGAGATATAAACTCACAATATTGAGAAAAGTCAGAATTATGAGATATAAACTCACAATATTGAGAAAAGTCAGAATTATGAGATATAAACTCACAATATTGAGAAAAGTCAGAATTATGAGATATAAACTGACAATATTGAGAAAAGTCAGAATTATGAGATATAAACTGACAATATTGAGAAAAGTCAGAATTATGAGATATAAACTGACAATATTGAGAAAAGTCAGAATTATGAGATATAAACTCACAATATTGAGAAAAGTCATAATTATGAGATATAAACTCACAATATTGAGAAAAGTCAGAATTATGAGATATAAACTCACAATATTGAGAAAAGTCAGAATTATGAGATATAAACTCACAATATTGAGAAAAGTCAGAATTATGAGATATAAACTCACAATATTGAGAAAAGTCAGAATTATGAGATATAAACTCACAATATTGAGAAAAGTCAGAATTATGAGATATAAACTCACAATATTGAGAAAAGTCAGAATTATGAGATATAAACTCACAATATTGAGAAAAGTCAGAATTATGAGATATAAACTCACAATATTGAGAAAAGTCAGAATTATGAGATATAAACTGACAATATTGAGAAAAGTCAGAATTATGAGATATAAACTGACAATATTGAGAAAAGTCAGAATTATGAGATATAAACTGACAATATTGAGAAAAGTCAGAATTATGAGATATAAACTCACAATATTGAGAAAAGTCAGAATTATGAGATATAAACTCACAATATTGAGAAAAGTCAGAATTATGAGATATAAACTCACAATATTGAGAAAAGTCAGAATTATGAGATATAAACTCACAATATTGAGAAAAGTCAGAATTATGAGATATAAACTGACAATATTGAGAAAAGTCAGAATTATGAGATATAAACTCACAATATTGAGAAAAGTCAGAATTATGAGATATAAACTCACAATATTGAGAAAAGTCAGAATTATGAGATATAAACTCACAATATTGAGAAAAGTCAGAATTATGAGATATAAACTGACAATATTGAGAAAAGTCAGAATTATGAGATATAAACTCACAATATTGAGAAAAGTCAGAATTATGAGATATAAACTCACAATATTGAGAAAAGTCAGAATTATGAGATATAAACTCACAATATTGAGAAAAGTCAGAATTATGAGATATAAACTGACAATATTGAGAAAAGTCAGAATTATGAGATATAAACTGACAATATTGAGAAAAGTCAGAATTATGAGATATAAACTCACAATATTGAGAAAAGTCAGAATTATGAGATATAAACTCACAATATTGAGAAAAGTCAGAATTATGAGATATAAACTCACAATATTGAGAAAAGTCAGAATTATGAGATATAAACTCACAATATTGAGAAAAGTCAGAATTATGAGATATAAACTGACAATATTGAGAAAAGTCAGAATTATGAGATATAAACTCACAATATTGAGAAAAGTCAGAATTATGAGATATAAACTCACAATATTGAGAAAAGTCAGAATTATGAGATATAAACTCACAATATTGAGAAAAGTCAGAATTATGAGATATAAACTCACAATATTGAGAAAAGTCAGAATTATGAGATATAAACTCACAATATTGAGAAAAGTCAGAATTATGAGATATAAACTCACACACTAAATTCACAATTGCAAGAAAAAAAAGTCAGTATTGCAAGTTTCTATCTCCCAATTCTGACTTTATAACTTGCAATTTGTGAGTTTAAATCTCGCAATTCTGAGCAAAAGAAGTCAGAATTGTGAAACACAAACTCACAATTGTGAGGGAAAAAACAAATAGTGAGAAAAAGTCACAGTGACGAGTGAATTATAAAATGACTCCCAAAACATGAAAACAGTCGTGGATCATCAGGTCATGACAGGACAGGTCAGTTGTTTTTATAAATTCAGTCATTTTGTCTTGTTCAGGACAGAACTAAATAAAAATAACAACATTTTTATGATCCTCTTAAAAGTATTAAAATGTTGATGAAACTGAACTCGTCTTTTTCAGACGGTCAGAGTCAGAGAATCACCAATCGCTGTTTAAATGACATTAAAACTCAAAGTAATCACTTTGGTAATCTAAAACACTGTAATCTGATCACCACCCATTTCAAATCAAACACAGTCACTCAAATCTTGTATTTTAAATACGTCACTAAGTATTTCGTTACTCCCCGACCCTGTATATATATATATATATATATCATAACGCTCTGTAGATCTGAAGCAGTGACTCCTGCTTGAGATCATTTAGCGAGTGACTTTGCTGTTTTCCTCCTTTCTTTCTTGCATTAGATATTTGGAGCAAATGAATTGGAAACATTCTGCAAGGAAGGAAGTTTGTCCGACGTCAGGACTGCGTGTTTTCTGGATCAGCGCAAACTTTTTAGCCCTTGTTTGCATTAATTACCCCGTTTATGGCCAGCGGATCAATGCATTAGCCGCGGACGATCGTTACTCATAAACCAAGTGCTTTTCTCTCTGGCTTTCTCATTAGGTGGGTTATCGATCTTGTCTGCGTCGGGTCAGCGCCGGGCCACCGTCAAACACACTGAGACGGTCTGAACCCAGAGTCATGAGTCATGCTTGCATTTGTGTTGATAAAACATCACATCCGCCTCATCCGTGAGCTTGTTTGTCAAACAAAACTTATTTTGTGAAAATTTTAGCAGCTTTTGCTTCGTATTTGGAAATATTATATGTATTAACCCAGAATGTTCTCTCAACGTTCTTCCTGTAACATAATGTTCTCAAAACGTTTTTTCTGAATCGTTTTAGTTGGATGTTCGTCTCACATTTTTAAGAGTTGCTACTTTTTTAGAACATTCAGGGAACAGCAAATGTTTACAGAATGACAGAATGGATGTTCACAACACTGGAAATGACGTTTTGAACATTCGTTAGAAACATGTTTTATATGCCAATAATAACTCATACTTTGTGTGGGAAAAAAAAAGAGCATAGAATGTGTTCAGTCTTAAAAATAAAGTTTAGAAGAGCCATTTTGATTCACCAAAGAATCTTTCAGTGATCATTTCTGAAAAGAACCACTTTTTCTTTTAGTTTGAAGAACATTTTAATAACTTTGGTTCCAGTTGTTCAAAAGTAATTGGATAATAAACATCGGTTCAAGGAACGTTTTTCTAACATTCCCATTAAAAGGTTATTTCTGAATGTTCTCTGAAGGTTCAAAGTGGGAACGTTATGTGAACGTTATGGAAACGTTACTTTTGAATGTTCTCTGAATCAAGTAGTAACATTGAAACAACGAACGTCCAACTAGAAAAGAGCTCTATGAATGATGTATAAATAACGTTGAACGAACGTTCTATTAACGTTACTGGAAGAACATTTGTTCATCAACCATTTTTATTCACCAAAGAATCTTTCAGTGATCATTTCTGAAAAGAACCACTTTTTCTTTTGGTTTGAAGAACATTTGAATAACTTTGGTTCCAGTTGTTCAAAACTAATGGGATTTTGGCTGTCGGGCTGATCAAATCTTGAAAACGGTTCATGTTCAAAACGGAAAAAGGATTGAAAGCAATTTTGGTTTTGATCAGAATCATCATTTTGTGTTGGACTTTCTCGTAAGACTGAGATAAAATCTGGATTGTTCTGATCCCATCAGAAGGGTGGATTTCAGGAACGAAAATCTAATAAAACTGGGCAAAAGATACACGTGATGCACGTTTTTTTTTTTATTTTGCTCTTGATTAGTTTGACTGTTAAAGCAATGAATTAAAAGTAGACATTATAATATTTTCGGTAACAAAAGATTTTGGTGCAATAAAATAATCCCCAAACAAAATTTGTTTGTAAACTACATTCTTTTTTGGGGCTCCGTAGAATCCAGAAAAAGTGTGTATCTGGATCAGGTTGATCAATCCAATTTTTCATTGGAAAAATGGAAAGCAAAACATGGGATTTCCAAACCCAGATCATTCTGACCCAAAGAACCCGGGAAGGTTCAGTGGATGTTAAAGGTTCTTCGCCATCGATCGCCAACGAAGCTTCGTTATTTTCAGAGCGAATCGTGTTTTTGCGTTCAGGTGCGACTCACCTTCTGGAACACGTCGTGCAGCTCCTGCAGGGAAGGTCTGATGGCTCTGTGTCCGCTGATGCTCGCCGCGTTACGGTAGAAGTCGGCGTTCGGCACCCGGTCCAGAGTGTCGTGCCCGAAGGCACTGACCACAGATGACCGCACGGCTCGCCGTTCCCCGTTCCCGAAGCCGTTGCTGGAGAGAAAGACGTCTCCTCGTACTGCGGAGGGTCGTCTTTGGATCTCTCGAACCCTGGATTCTCCATCAGGAGTGAATTGAGTCAAGCAGTGAAATAGATGGAGTGTCCGTTTGGGTTGCGTGTTTGTGCGCCGCGCGTTATAAAGCCGCCGGTGGAAGCTCATTGGTCCGTCCTGTTGTGATGGGGGTGAAAATGTTCTCGCTCCATCAAAGGAGAAACGCTTAAATATTAACCGCCCGAGCGGTTTACGGTCGCGGGTGTCAGAGATGCTTCGCCTGGTTTAATGTGTGACGACGGTTTCATTCCGGCACGTTGAAAAAGACGCTTTTATTTGCGGCCGATTATAAGAGCGGATCGACGTGAAAAATGACACCTTGTGTTCTTGTAAAAACGTCCTCGGTGTCTCTTTATGGCGTCGGAGGTGTGATGGCGGGTCATGTGAAGTGTTTCTCTGTTGATGAGGTTAATGTAAAGCCAGCGATTATGGGAACTTGCTCTGGGCTCTTCTGACACAAATACTTCCTTATGACCGATAACTCATACTGCTGCAGAAACAGCTGTCTGCTCGACCTTGGAAAGGTTTCGCTCCAGTGGGATTGATGGGAAAGGTCGCCGAGTGACCTCTGATCGAAGGTGAGGTGGGTGTGGTCGTTTGACCTCTGACCTTGAGCAGAGTGGCGTTCTGGATCCGTTGGATGTGGTTTTAGGCCGTTCGTGTGATGTGAGGCAGGTTTGACTCCATCAACTGAGTGCTTTGATTTTTCTGTCCTTCACGTATTCCTCAGTGTGCCTCGAGGAGAAGATGTGTGTGTGTGTGTGTGTGTGTGTGTGTGTGTGTGTGTGTGTGTGGGTATTCCCTACATTATGGGGACCAAATGTCCCTACAGGTACAATGACCCCATAAACCATGAAAACACAACATTGTGTGTGTGTGTGTGTGTGTGTGTGCGTGCGTGTGTGTGTGTGTGTGTGCGTGCGTGTGTGTGAGAGGGTGTGTGTTTGTGTATGTGTGTGTGTGTGTGTGTTGTTTGAGTGTGTGTGAGTGTGTGTGTGTGTGTGTGGGTATTCCCTACGTTATCGGGACCAAATGTCCCCACAGGTACAGTAATACTAGTAAATTTTGATCTTGTGGGGACATTTTGTTGGTCCCCATGAGGAAACAAGCTTATAAATCATACAGAATTATCTTTTTTGAAAATGTAAAATAGCAGAACATTTTCTGTGAGGGTTAAGTTTGAGGTGGGGGGGGGGGGGGCAGAATGTACAGTTTGTACAGTATAAAAACCATTACGCCTATGGAATGTCCCCATAAACCATGAAAACACAACATATGTGTGTGTGTGTGTGTGTGTGTGTGTGTGAGTAAGTGTGTGTGTGTGAGTGTGTGTGTGTGAGTAAGTGTGTGTGTGTGTGTGTGTGTGTGTGTGTGTGTGTGTGTGTGTGTGAGTGAGTAAGTGTGTGTGAGTGAGTGTGTGTGTGTGAGTAAGTGTGTGTGAGTGAGTGTGTGTGTGTGAGTAAGTGTGTGTGTGTGTGTGTGTGTGTGTGTGTGCAGGATTCTCTGTAAGTCTGTCTGGAAGCAGTTTGCCATCAATATGATTATAAACAGCCATCACCACAATACAGACACAACCAATGGACAATCGCTATGGACACAGACGGCGGTCACTATGGTTACGGACCATCTCATGCAGGCTAAAGATGATGTGGACACGTCTCAGTCTGACATTCACCACATCCAGCAGCACGTGCACCGCAGAAACCACGTTCCTCAGTGTTTTCCAGCACAAACATCTAAACACTCTCAAATCAAGAATCATTTACTGGAGAAGCAAAATGAGAGACGAGATTAATGACAAATGCATCCAAATGAAGTGAGTTTGTGCTTAAAACATTAACAAACATCTGCCAATGGAGTCAGAAAAATAATCTTGTTTAATATAATTGGCTTCATTGTTTTATGATTCATGACACTTTTATTTGTGTAATATGATGCATTTCTGAGTGCAACAAGAAAAAAACGGTAACTGTGTGTTTCAGACGTCCTGAAGCTCCACCGACACACACACTTCTGACGAGAAACAAACACGCTTTTGTCCCAAAGGTGAGGCTTTTTTCCATCTGTCTTTATTTATAGCTTTTATGTTAAATGTTAACCTGCATTAAATGAATGTGTGAACTATTGACATGATTGAAATACACCCCCTCCACCTCCACCGTGTTTTCCATCGAAACGTTCATAAATCAAGATACTTTTACTGGACAAGACGATATTAAATCTTGTGTCCTGAAAAAGAAATGTTTCAGCATTAATTTGAAGATTGTTTTTAAGCATAAATTCGCTTTATTTGTAACCCCCCCCCCCCCCCCCCCCCCCCCCCCCGAAAATTAATATCTTAAGTAATTTTGCTTCTCAGGTAAATGCATCATAATTTAATATTAGACCGTCATTATTTTCCGTGTACGATTCATTCACAATAAGATGTTTATAAAGTGAATTTCGATTTCGTGTTTTAGGAAATAAACCGACAAGCAAAAGGAAAAGATCCATCATCGTTTTATTCCAGCAGACGAACAAACACAGACCATCATCAGAGAAACACAGTGATCTTCATCATCCTCACACACACACACACACACACACACACACGGATCGCTCCATGAGAGAGATGCTACCGTCGCTAAATGAAGGCACAGAAATCCAGTCCGAGGAACAGTAAGGCAGAGTCACAGCACTAGAACACTGGAGATGAGCTTCGCTTTCATCCGTGCATCACTCGGATCCGCCTCGTGTTTTTCTGCTGTTGTCATGGCGACACACCCTTCCTCTGTCACGCAAACAAACAAACAAACAAACGTGGCACTCGTGAATCTTCACTCTTCGGTCTCTGCGGCTTCATGTCTGTGCGGAGGTGTTTTCGTAGGCAGTAAGTGACGAGAGGCCGATTGCAAATATGTGCTAGAAACACAATCCAGCAAATGTGGAGAAAAACACACGATGTTTGCACTGCTTTAAGACTTCACAGCTTCAGAAACAGCAGGTTATTTTAGTTCGATTGTCCTCAGAGACACAGATCACAGTAAACAGGAGAGTTAGGCCAGAAATGTTCTCTACGCAAGTATGCGAACTGCAGCGGGAACGTACTTCAGTGGTGAACGAGAGACGGGCGGCACGAATGAGAGGGTGAAATTACCCTGTTCACATGTTCACATCTTGTTTTCTTCTAGTTCAAGTCTTTTCTCCTCTTCCCTGAGATGCCCAGTGGCTAAATGGAGTGACATCGTACTCAAAATTCACTGTAAAAAAGGATGTTCTTGCTTTCTGTCTTGTTTTCCAGCACAAATATCTAAACATTCTTAAATCAAGAATCATTTACTGGAGAAGCAAAATGAGTGACGATATTGAGTCTTGTTTAGTGAAAAATGCATCAGAAGGAAGTGAGTTTATGCCAATATCTGCACATTTTTTTGTAATGTCTCTCAGGCATCACTCTTTCTACAGTGTTTCTTCAAACGTTTCTCTCCTCCTCTGTTATGAGTGGACACGCCCACTACTCCTGATTGGCTCACCCCCCCCCCCCCATTATGAGTGAACACGCCCACTACTACTGATTGGCTCATTTTCTCTCCTCCCCCAGCATGAGTGGACACACCCCCTACTGCTGATTAGCTCACTCTCTCCTCCCCCTTTATGAGTGGATACGTCCCCTACTGCTGATTGGCTCATTGTCTCCTCCCCCATTACGAGTGGGCACGCCCCCTACTCCTGATTGGCTCACTCCCCCCCCATTATGAGTGAACACGCCCACTACTACTGATTGGCTCATTTTCTCTCCTCCCCCAGCATGAGTGGACACACCCACTACTACTGATTGGCTCATTTTCTCTCCTCCCCCAGCATGAGTGGACACACCTCCTACTGCTGATTAGCTCACTCTCTCCTCCCCCATTATGAGTGGGCACGCCCCCTACTGCTGATTGGCTCATTGTCTCCTCCCCCATTATGAGTGGGCACGCCCCCTACTGCTGATTGGCTTGTTTCCTCTCCTCCCCCATCATGTGGACACGCCCCCCACAGCTTATTGGCTCACTGTCTCCTCCCACATTATGGGTGGACACGCCCCCTACTGCTGATTGGCTTATTCCAATTCATCATGTGTGTAAACGCCTCTTACTGCTGATTGGCTGCTGGCCAGTCAAATTTCAACAGCATTCTTCATAAATCACATATTGCACCTTCAATTTTGAGGAATTTTTCAGAAAACAAGTAATATAAAGTCTCAAGTGAATGCATCTTGATTTAACAATTTCTAGATATTTGTACTGGAAAACAAGACAAAAATACTGTCCGCATATGATGTAGCAGGTTTCGATGAATCCTGACACTCTTTGGGGACGTTCGCGCAGGACGCGTTATTGTGATCCATCGCCGCTATTTTGCAGTTGTGTGCGCATGCATCAAGCAGTCGTCTTTGGCCATTGCATCACTGAACATTAGGCTTTCTTTTAGAACGGCGAGTTAAAAAACATTTTACATCTCAGCGTCTAGAGCGCGTCCCGTGTTTACGCCCCCGCGTGGTGTGAAGGCTTTATGACTTAGAGGGCTCTAGAATGGATTGGAAACGTGGTCTCAGGTAAGAGCGTATTCAAACGTCCCTTTCTCCAGCCCCTCCAGCCCATCACCCCAGCTGGACGACGGCATGCTACTGTAGGGGTCCAGCAGGATCCTGAAACACCTGACGATCAGCAAGCCGAGGAACACCAGCAACATCCCCACAAACGCAAACGCCGTCTTCTGCTCCAGGCTCAGAGAGTAGGCCATGATGTCGCCGCTGCTCATGGCCGTCAGGCTGTGGTTGTAATGAATGCTACACATGTTCCCAGACGAGCCCCGTCATCCTGCGAGCGTCGATAGGTTGAGGATCAACACGGATGGATGGACTCCTGTGAAGGTAAGGGATATTTTATGGAATCAATCAGACAAGGGCAGCACTATTTCCATGTTCATCTTTCTGTAGTGTGTAATGTTGCTGTCTGATGAAAAAGTTCCACCAAAGTCAGTTATTATTATTTAGTGACGTAAATGCTTTTCCTTTGCATTTTTCATGAACAAAAGACACGAAAACGACTAAAAACGCTTCATTCTGCTGCCTGGCCAGGAGATGGCGATGTCACTTTGTAAAGTGTATAGACTGAACACGTAATACCCGTTTTAAAAAGTTTGCTTTTTCAGGCCCCCAAAATGCCATTGTCGAGTGAATGAACGGCCAGAACGTATAAAAAGTTTTGTTTTTAGTTGAAAACGATGTCGTTTAAACGGCCCCCATATCAGCGTCCGTGTTTCTGAACTCCTGAAACGCCTCCATCTTGAGTTTTCTTCACAATATTCCTTATTTAAATACGCAGAATAAAAGTAATATTGTACACAAAATGCCAAAACAGATTTTTGGAAACAGACTCCCATGAACAACATGACATGAACAAATAACACACTCATCAACATATACTAATTTATCTAATGAGTAGCCAATGACTGTAGCCATGGACAAACGTACAGTTTTCAACCAGTACCAGTTCTAGAATCGGATTCTAATGGTCAGGGATTGGATACTTGTAATAAAATTTCGATTCCACTTATCGATTCCTGTGTGCGCATTTTAATGTGATTTCAAACCACTTCCAAGCACAAGGAGAAGCGAATGAGAACTCATTCAGTCTTAAAGTGACAGCAGCCTAATAAACCTGCTACTGTCTGATTAGGAGATTTAAATATTGTCAGTTTTGTTCGAGTAGGAGATTTAAATATTGTCAGTTTTGTTCGATTAGGAGATTTAAATATTGTCAGTTTTGTTCGATTAGCTGATTTAAATATTGTCAGTTTTGTTCGATTAGGAGATTTAAATATTGTCAGTTTTGTTGGATTAGGAGATTTAAATATTGTCAGTTTTGTTGGATTAGGAGATTTAAATATTGTCTGTTTTGTTCGATTAGCTGATTTAAATATTGTCAGTTTTGTTCGATTAGAAGATTTAAATATTGTCAGTTTTGTTCGATTACGAGATTTAAATATTGTCTGTTTTGTTCGATTAGGAGATTTAAATATTGTCAGTTTTGTTCGATTAAGAGATTTAAATATTGTCAGTTTTGTTGGATTAGGAGATTTAAATATTGTCAGTTTTGTTGGATTAGCTGATTTAAATATTGTCAGTTTTGTTCGATTAGCTGATTTAAATATTGTCCGTTTTGTTCGATTAGAAGATTTAAATATTGTCAGTTTTGTTCGATTAGGAGATTTAAATATTGTCAGTTTTGTTCGATTAGAAGATTTAAATATTGTCAGTTTTGTTGGATTAGGAGATTTAAATATTGTCAGTTTTGTTCGATTAGCTGATTTAAATATTGTCAGTTTTGTTCGATTAGAAGATTTAAATATTGTCAGTTTTGTTGGATTAGGAGATTTAAATATTGTCTGTTTTGTTCGATTAGGAGATTTAAATATTGTCAGTTTTGTTCGATTAAGAGATTTAAATATTGTCAGTTTTGTTGGATTAGGAGATTTAAATATTGTCAGTTTTGTTGGATTAGCTGATTTAAATATTGTCAGTTTTGTTCGATTAGCTGATTTAAATATTGTCCGTTTTGTTCGATTAGAAGATTTAAATATTGTCAGTTTTGTTCGATTAGGAGATTTAAATATTGTCTGTTTTGTTCGATTAGGAGATTTAAATATTGTCAGTTTTGTTCGATTAAGAGATTTAAATATTGTCAGTTTTGTTGGATTAGGAGATTTAAATATTGTCAGTTTTGTTCGATTAGGAGATTTAAATATTGTCAGTTTTGTTGGATTAGGAGATTTAAATATTGTCAGTTTTGTTCGATTAGGAGATTTAAATATTGTCAGTTTTGTTGGATTAGGAGATTTAAATATTGTCAGTTTTGTTCGATTAAGAGATTTAAATATTGTCAGTTTTGTTCGATTCAATCAGTCAATCAGAGAACAAGAGAAAAAGAAAATGATCCAATCTTGACAGAGTAACTTTTGTAAGGATTAATCTTCATAAAAGGAAAACTTGAAAATTTGATTACAATTTCAGATGTATTAATTAGGTGCTATTGATGATTTGTTTATTTTGTTACTGTTTACTTGTGTCTTTGAAATGTATATTAGTTAGTCCAGTTGAGTTTGCTGTGGTATTCTTGTTAAAGCTGTAGGAAAATGTTAGTGTTCTTTAGATATTTTAGCTGAGATTCAAACGAAACCCAACACTTTTAATGTGTGATGTGCATGTAAACGTTACGCAACACTCAGGAGAGATCTGCTGTGACAGCAGGACGTGGCTCCAGGAATTGTTTCTTGAGGATTTCATTGTAAACCGGTGGGATGGAAAATGAGATTTGCAGACTCTCTTGTGCTCCATTAGTAACCAGCAGCACGCGCCCGTCTAATCACAGGTGATATGAAATGTCTCGGCAGCACAGAACTGCAGCAGAACTCCAGCAGAATGCAGCAAACATACTTGAGGAATCTCAGGACCGATCGCTTTTGCAGAGTCAGAGCTTGCAGCACGCAGGCGACATCTTTAATCGGAGCGGACGCTCGAGTCAGCGCACGCACGCGGACGACCTGTTGCGTTCCAGCTGAGACTCGACTGATAATCGCATGTCGTTCGCATGCATGGCAGTTTGAGAAGATGAGGTGGGTGTGGATGAGCAGCAGGTGGCTGAAGAGCGACATGCATTTGAGCTCGAATCGGAAAGCATCTCACCTTCATTCTGTCAGACCTGGTCAGTCTGTCATTCCAGCGGGTGCCGTGGCTCCTCTCATCTCTGCGCTGGCTCGGCTTCCCACGGGCTGCAGGAGGGAGTGAGAGGCAGCGGCGGGAAGACAACGCTCTGCCGGTCCTCCTGCCTGCGCCTCCTGCGCTCTGTGTGTACCTGCAAACACTCTCTCTCTCTGCCGCTCCCGCGGATCGGCAACCACTTGTTAGCCTCGGCTGGAGATGCTCTCTCTTGCGCTCACCTGTTTTTGTCAGGTCTGTGAACACTCCCCTGAAATGTGACGGGAATATGACTGTTCTGCGTCGAGATGAGCGCAGAGGTGGGCTGGCACTTTCTGTGTGTCAACTCAATTAGACCTTCTTAAAGCATCATTAGATGCTCCAGCATGGCTGATGCGGCTCAGCGTGCTTTTAAAGGCACAGCGACGCCCTTTAACCAAACATGCCACCAATTCCTTATCGCAATACAAGATTATGATGAACATGTGAGTGCAGTGCAAAATGCACCACTGGTGGTTGCCAGGGCGTTGCTAGGTGGTCACCAGGGTGTTGTGGGTGGTTGCCAGGGCGTTGCTTGATGGTTGCCAGGGTGTTGTGGGTGGTTGCCAGGGCGTTGCTTGATGGTTGCCAGGGTGTTGTGGGTGGTTTCCAGGGTGTTGCTAGGTGGTTGCTAGGGTGTTGTGGGTGGTTGCCAGGGCGTTGCTTGATGGTTGCCAGGGTGTTGTGGGTGGTTGCCAGGGTGTCGCTAGGTGGTTGCCAGGGTGTCATCAGAGAGTCTGAAGGTTTTTGTTAGGGCAGGAGAACTGGGGTTTGTGGGGCCGCTTTGCTGCAACAAATGTAAAAAATAAATAAGATAAAAATAAATACATTTGTAAAAAGGATAAATTAAAAAAAATACATTTATTATGACTGAAATAAATAATATAAAATTACATTAAACTAAATAAAACATTTGATTAAAATAATAAATAAGACACATTTATCTAAATAAATAAATAATAAATCAATACTAAAACTAAATTCAAAATTAAATAAAAAGACAAATTGATTTAATATATAAATTTAAGGTTAAAATAAATAAATAAATGATTAAAATAAAAATTTGATTAAAAATTAAATACATTTTAATTCATTTTAAGTTTATTAATTAATAATAAACTTTTTCTTATTATATAAAGTAAGATGAAACCATACGAATAAAAATGCATTTGATTAAAACAATAAATAAGACACAATCGAGCACACAATAAAACAATGATTAAAATGATTTTAAAAAAAAATTTTTTAGACATTAAATAATAAACTTATTTTTCAAAAGCAATATAAAATAAGATTAAACTAAATAAATGTAAATAGACAAATTGATCTTAATAACAAAAATTGAAATAAATAAAAGTTTATTAAAATATCAAAATAATAAAACATCTAACAGTACTACAGTGAGTAGGAAAAAGTAAACATTTAATATAAACTAAATATTACACATTTATATTATTAATATTATATCACAGTATTTTAAGTCGTATGATGGCGGTCGAACGAAGATCATCTTTTTTTTTCCATCTGTTTTTTATGTGAAATGCTCTATTGACATTATAAAACTTGTTTATTGCACGGTAGTACCAGAATAACTCTCACTGACTTTTACTTTTAGTCATTTAACAGACGGTTTTATGTGAAGCGACTTTGAGGAATACAACAAGTGATTCATCTTAAAGAGGCAATAAACACGAGAAGTGTTTATTTCAAGATTCTGGGTGGATTATTGATTTTACTCAAGGACTGTGTATACAATTTAAAGTCACCATGAAATCAACATTGAAAATTCCTATTTTTTTTTTTTTTTAATTTTTGTATGTATGTAATATTAAAATTTGCGCACATCATCGTTATTGTTAAATTAATGTTCTTGGTAATCTTGAATCAGAATATCTTCTCTTCTCAGATGACGAGGGCGGGGCAACCTGTCACTCACATGAGATCCACCAATAGCAAACCACCACCATCCAATCAATTCCCCACAGACACAATCAAGCCCCGCCCACATTTGTTCTTGTTTGCGAAGCGCTCGTGACATTACGCGTTCATTACACGTAATAAATCATTATGAGCACATATAGAGATCTAGTTTTTGCTAAATATAAACGTTTGTCTCGTTTTTGATGAAGTTTGTGTCATTATTTTCCTCATAATTACTCTGAAGCTGCTCTGACACTGTTTCGTATAAAGTGCTATAGAAATAAAGGTGACTTTGAAAGCTAGATAATGAGGTTAAGTCAGAATAGACATATTTACAGATTATGAACAGTATTATGGACACTATGACTGAATAGGAGTGAATTTACTAGATGACTCCAAAGATTACACGATGGCATTTTTTCATTGTTTTGTAGTTGCTGGAGCTACAAGATTGTCCAGATAAGATTTGAGCGGAAAAGAGATAATGACATTTCAGCACACCGAACTTGTATTGTGTCAAAAACTAGAAATCGCTCATTCTGAGGCTGACTCTCAAACGCCATTTTACTCTCGCGATAACTGAGCGCGGGCGCGCGCTTGAGAGCGAGCAGCAGTGATGGCGGACGCGGAGCTGGCGCTGGATCTGACTGACATCAAGCAAGAAGAATCAGGCGATTCTCCGACTGACGAAGGAGAACCGGAGCCCCAGCAGACACAGGAGAACACGAATGGCGTTAAAACGTAATTTGAAACTCCTTTAAATCACACATCCTGCGTGTTTTGCGTCTATCACGAGCGTGTTGTTTGCGCGGCCTGCGCGCGTTCACAGAGATAAAGAAACGCGTTTGTTTGTTTTTCTTAAGATCAGTCTCCGCTCGTCGTGAATGTATCTGAAGATAATTCCTATATGTTTCCGTCCCTCTCAGCTCGTATTTGTCTGTCGTTTGTTTGTTTTGAGTTCGTTAGTGGCGCGCGCCAATCAGAGCGGTAACCCATAGCAACCGCCCCCATTATCAGCGATGGACCCTGTGATGACGCGTTTCCACAGCTTTCAACATCGCACATTTAGTAAAGTTTTTAATATTTTTATTTATTTTATAAATTTATGACGCTATACTTTGTGTTAAATTACCTTGGCAATAACTGTTAAATGACAAAAAATATATCAACGCGGCTTCGACGACAAAATTTCACTTTTTAGTTTTTCGGAATTGTTTTTCCCATTTAGTCACTTTGAAATCAAAATGGATAATTCTTGTTTTTTTTTTTTTTTTTTTTTTTTAATGGAATATTGCAGCAAACCACAACCATCCAATCAATTCCCCTCAGAAAAATCAAGCCCCGCCCTACATTTGTTCTTGTTCTTGATTTCATTCGATATACGATATAGTTTCATAGCGTTTCATTAAAAAACGTAGCATTAATTTAAATATGTTTTCAGTTTTTTTTTTAATTACTAACAATTTTATGTATAAATGCATATATAAACGGACTTATTTTAATAGAATTGGCAGTTTTAGATAACATTAGACAACGTTTTTATTCAGAAAATATTTGAATCTTTAAAAAGGTCTCCTGGCAGAATTCCTGCATTTTTATCACAAAGACTCCATATGATATTTTTAGTGATGTTGTTTGTTATTATAGCGTTCGCTAATGACAATAAAGCTACCGTTTTAAAAATCATTCCAAATATCGCTGGAATCAAGAATGATAAACATTGACAGCCAATCAGAATTCATCCACGGGCATTTAAAGCGGCAGAAACGTATAAAAAACAGAACGATATCGTATAGTTATCGAACGAACTGGCTGTACACTGAATAATATTTTGCGTTTTTCCTATTAAAAATATTTTTAAATGATCATTTGCACTGTTGTTTAAATATTTGGAGTTTTTGTTTCGTCTTACTTATTTAATTAGTTCCCTAAGAATAGAGTAGAATCTAAAATATGTGACCTTCTGTAAAAAGTACCTAAAAACGTTCTTATTAATATGTAAATTTTACGTTAAAGGGGTCATGACATGAGAAATCAAATTTGCCTTTGAACATATGAGGTTTTTACCATTGAAAAATCCTGCTTGTTTCAGAGCTTAAAATTCCCTCATTATAAACAAAGCATTTATTTAATCAAGCTCCAAAAACATCTTGTTCTGATATTGAGTCTGTGAAGTCACATGGGCGAACACATTTGCATATGACTGCGTCCAGAGCGAGACGAGACAAAGTATTATTGAACGAACTGTCCATGTAGTTGAATTGCTTTGTACTAGCTAATTTTCAAGCCAACTTACTGAAATGCTATTTCAACTTATTATTCTTCTTAGACTAAAATTTTTAACTCTACATACTCCAAACTCGGGTCAGACCTTCAGACTATTGTGACTTGGTGTGCTATATCTTATCTATTAATCATCATGAAAATCCCATTGACTTTCATTGAAGGACTGTGAAAATTAGCCCATTAGACTCTAAAGTGCCATTCTATGTACTTTTTCTAAGCCATTTAAACTCATCTATCTATCTATCTATCTATCTATCTATCTATCTAATTTTTCTAATCAATCATCTGAATTGATCTATCTATCGATCTAGAGTAAAACTTAAACTACTTCAAACTTTCTGACTGGGCTTTTTCAAGCCAACTTGAAGTTTGTTTCAATGAACTTTTCTATCTAGTCTGTCTTGTTTTTGCTCGAGTTAACGGCGCTTCCTCTCCGCGTGTTTGCAGCGACGCCGAGGAGAAGCCGGAGCCCAAAGAGAAGAGCTCCGGGGGCCGGAAGTCGCACCGGTACCATCCCTACAAAGAGCGGCACGGCGGCGGCGGCGGCGGCGGCGGCGCAGACAAGAAGGCCGCCCACAGGAACCGGGTGTTCATTAGCAATATCCCTTATGATATGAAGTGGCAGGCAATTAAAGATCTAATGCGCGAGAAAGGTAACCCACGCAGAGAGCGCAGCGTCACCGTCCCGTCCTCTCCCTCTCTCGTATCTGTCATGTAGCAGACTGTAAAGAATGAGCGTTTCCTCGGCCGGGGAGTTGAACGCCGTTCTGGCTGGTGTGAATATATGTTTTGACTCTAGGCTATTCTGGTATTTGCTGTAGTCACTCACTGTAGCTTGATCTGAAGGATTGTACAGGTGGGTGGTCAAACCTGTGATTTTTCATTCAATGACTGTAGCGGTAGATCTGCCTGGTTGGAGGCGCCGCTCGTGAGGAGCGGGCCGCAGGGTTCAGGTGTATGTGTTCCTGTAGCGTTGTACCCAGGGCGACCCACTGGTGATTTAAATGCCTTGTTCTCTGTGGTATTTTCCCTTTGTATGTCTCATGTAGTTGGTGAGGTTACATACGTGGAACTCTTTAAGGATGGAGAAGGAAAGTCAAGGGTAAGTGTTGGCGAATCTGCGAGGTTCACATCGCATTTGGTTCTGCCGGTAGAGCCGATTATACTGTTGTACCTTTGACCTTGGGATGGATGGTGTGTTGATGTTACAGTAAAGACCATTATGATGATGATGATGATGATGATGATTTGGATGTCCTTTAAATTGGTGGTGACCCGTTTGGCTGGGGTCCATCTGTCTCACATCTGATGATTGCTTAGGTGTTTTTGATTTGGAATTAAGATCACGCCAACTGACCTTTACGAGAGTCATCTGTCAGGTGTCTTTCCTTAAACCCCTTCATCCATCTGTCCGTTTGATCCGTTCTCTCTCCCGTAACAACGAGATCCAGTTTCATTTGCCCCTCCCGAGTTCATTTGCTCTCATTTGTCCATCTCACCGTAGCCACGTCCAAACGAAATGTTCAAAACGAGCTCATTAAAACGCTCTCGTATGTTCGTGAGCATGTGTTGTGAAATGATCTCTCTCAAGCACTAATGATTTGAGTTGTCGGACGTGATTCTGATGATGTTCTTTCTTCTCGTTCTGCTCTTCCTCCTCCTCCTCCTCCCGGGACGTGCTCCTGCAGGGCTGCGGGTAAGAACCGCCTCACAGCATCTCAAAACAGCAGAACCAAATGAATTCGTTCAGCAAAAACGAATGAATCGAACCCGTAACCCGTCGGCATTGCATTGCGGCACTTCACGCTACAGGACTGTATTGAAATGAAGTGAATGGTTAACGCACGTCAATAAATTAATATTTCAATGAATTAAATACGCAATGGAATGTTTCAGGTTTCTGACAGCGGCATCGAATATTCAAGTAGCAATTATTATTATTTTATATTTTCCCAAACGTTTGAAAATGGAATCAGTTGTGAAATAAAGGTGGTTAAGTTGTTATTCATTTTATTTATATTTTTTCAAGCATTTTTTATTATTATATTCTCCAAATATTTTAAATAATCAACTGCGAAATGAAGGTACTTAAATTGTTTTAAAACCCAAGCATTGAATAAAGGTGCTTTAATTGAATTAAAAGTAAATATTTATTAAAATAAAGTACAAATGAATAAATTAAAACAATGGAATGTGTTCTTCAAGAATTTCTTCAGGTTTCTGACCGCAGCATCAAGTATTCAAATTTTTTGTTTTTATAATTATTTTTTTCTATTTTGAAAGGTGATGAAATAAAGCTATTTAAATGGTTTTATGTGCAGTAAGAAATTAGTCATTTTTTATTTATTTTTCCAGTCGTTGAAAGTAATCATCTATGAAAAACTTATTTTGTATTATAAGTAGTTCAGATTGAATGTCAGCATGTTTTGCAGTAGTAAACACACTCACACACACAGAGCTGTATGTGTTCTGACCGCTGCTCGTCTCTTTCAGTGTGGTTGAGTTCAAAGATGAAGAGTTTGTGAAGAAAGCCATTGAAGTCATGAGCAAACATGATCTGAACGGCCGGCCGCTGAACATTAAGGAGGTAGAGATCACTTCAGATCCCATCGAGTGCTGTCCAGATTGTGATTGTCCAGACAGCGTGTGACGTGTGTGTGTGTGTGTGTGTGTGTCGGCATGTTTTAGGATCCGGATGGCGATCATGCGCGGCGTGTTCTGCAGAGATCGGGCCGGATGTACGGAGGAGGTCGAGGGCAGGACGGCGGCCCAGCTGGGATGAACGTCCCTCCCTCCATCGCCAACAACCCCAACATCCCTCCTGAGATCATCAGTGCGCTGCAGGCCGGGCGTCTGGGGACCACCGTGTTCGTGGCCAACGTGAGTCAGTCACTGCAGTTCAATCAATAGTTTTTTTTTTCCTCAAGTGTTTTCACTGAGTAATGAACTGTGAAGTTTTAACTCTTCTGAGCAGTAGGATTACTGTATTTTTAATAATTGATTCATAGAGTTGGTGTGCGTTATAAAGCACACGTTCATTCCGCTCCGCTTTAACTCCTGATTCACACACGTGTTTTCTCTCCAGCTGGACTTTAAGGTGGGCTGGAAGAAGCTGAAGGAGGTGTTCGGCATGGCGGGAACAGTGAGGAGGGCGGACGTGAAAGAAGACAAAGACGGGAAGAGCCGCGGGATGGGGACGGTCACCTTTGAGCAGCCGCTGGAGGCCGTTCAAGCCATCTGTATCCTCTGGACCAAAACCTGCTGATGCGAAGGAAAATTAATTACTTCTGTTTGTGTGTTGTTTCAAAAAAAGTTCCACTCACAGTCATGCTGTAGTACTGAATCTAAACACACATTGATTACTTCATCTGTTCATGCATTCACTGGAAAACAAACCCTTAACCAGGGAAAAGCTTGATACGGAAAAGTATTGATTGCAAAAATAGTCGAGCTGCATGATTATGAGCCGTTATATATGAAGCGACTTCACAAACTCTTTTCAACCACACAGTATTATTTCTGAGTTTACTGTTAAACAAATGTATGTCATTGAATCATTCATTCAAGAGATTTGTTCAAAAACACTGACTCATCCAGAACAACGCTTGCTCACAATGCATGACCGATCGGCGTATCACAGCAAAGTACCGATTTGGTGCTTTTAACGTCATACGCCGATCGGTCTGTGCAGCGCCGATGCATCTCGGAAGTGAGTCATTAAATCATTCGTTTAAGCGATTTGTTCAAAAACAGTGATTCATCCAGTAATGAAACAAGTCTTTAGGAGTGAGTCGTTGAATCGTTCACTCAATCCGTTGTTTTAAATAATTCATTCAAATTAATTAGGTTAGATATGTTTTTTTAAATTAGACTGCAGTCTTTAACATTTTGTCAGAACCTCTAGTAAATGATGTTGTTTTGCTTAGTTGTCTATTCAGAAACATGAGAATCATGATCTGTTTTAAACAAAAGAATCGTGCAGCTTTAAAAAAAAAAAAATTAAGACACTACAGAAGTTTGAGCCAATCAACATCACCGCACTTCCCCGGTCGATTAATCATCATTCATTAAGACATTTGTCTCGGTACAAGTTTTCTAAAATATTGTGTAAATATGCAAATGACGCATTATCTAATTAATTGCAAATACAGAAAATACTGTCAAATCAGCGTGTTTTAATGAATGAAATGTATAAAAGTCAATTGATTTGTGAAGAAGCCATCAGAATTAAATATGAATAAAACTGTTTGGTGTGTGTGAAGCTGCTAAAGTGGAGATTTTTGCCTTTAAAGATTGAAATCTACTGACAAATAAATCCAAGTGCAACAAAATAAACTCTTTTTTTTTTTTTTTTTTTTCTCGTCCAGTTTGAAAGAAGTCGTGCTTGAAGCAAAATATTAAAACTGACCAGTGCATGAAAAACTAGTGTCTTCCTCTATAAAAGTCCTGTTAGAGCGTCACATCACTGATGTTGGTCTGATTCTATTGGAATCATGTGAGCGTTTTCATCACTCGCTCTTTGTTGTGCGTCTTCCTTCACTGCGCTCGCAGCCATGTTCAACGGTCAGATGCTGTTTGACCGACAGATGCATGTGAAAATGGTGAGACGTTGCGTTTGTTCTTGTTCGGCTTGAATGTGTTCATGAGGCACAGCTTTCATTCATGCGTTTGTTTTATTGTAGGATGATAAATCACTTCCTCCAGATGACGTCCGGCCTGCAGAGAAACCGCCACAGCTACCCAGTAAGATCAATCCGGATGGTTTTATTTGACACATTTGTCTGTGTTTGTGTACAGTTAAGTGTAGTTAGACGTGTTCGTGACGTGTGTCGCAGGAGGTCTGGGCGGAATCGGGATGGGTTTGGGTCCCGGCGGGCAGCCAATCAATGCCAACCGTCTCAGTGGAGGGGGCGTGGCCTCCATGGGACCTGGAGGTGTGTTCATGTTTGCTTAATTATTTATACTGCATGATTTATTTTAACATTTTGGAATGTTTGCAAGTGAATCATTGAATCAAGTGTTGATTCAATTGATTCACTAAATGAATCATGAGTTGAAATGATTGACACGACTCGTGAAATGATGTCGCTCTTAAGAAGAAAAAGCTTTTAATCATGATGTTCATTTGTCACCAGTAAGAATATTGAGTGTATCAGCAACGTTATTCAGCACATGATGGGATTGATGATGTAATGATGAAGGACTGATTGATCCCGCAGGGATGGACGGGCCGGGATGCAGCAGCATGAACCGCATGAGTGGTGAGACGTCACGTTCATCTGAAGCAGATCAGAGATCGTCTGTGAGGACGCTCATCGTGTGTGTGTGTGTGTGTGTGTGTGTGTAGGGATGGGCGGAGGGTTTTCCGGCATGGATTGCATGGGCGGAATGGGAGGATTCGGTGGCAGAGACATGGGACCCATGGGCCGAATGGGAGGTAAAACATCATCCCATCGAGCTGCAGGATTTCGGAAAAAGTTGACATTGTGATACTTTTCATATATTGTGATTTGAAGAAATACAGCAATGTTCAGCAGGGGATATGAATAACTGAATTTGGGAAGAATTAATCATTCTTGAACGAGTGGAGTGATTTTGTTGGAGTGCGAACTAAAATTAATTTAATAATTATAAAAATAACTTTTATTTATAGGCACATTTTCAATGACATAACAGCGTAACGAGCTAGATCAATAAAAATATAAAGTAATTCAAAACACAGAAATACAAGTATTTCAAAATATAATCATAACATTTTTTCATGTAATATTTTTTTGGGAGTTTAAAAACATTTCTCTCTGGTCAGTGTGAAGTTAATATTGTGATTTTTATTAAATAGGTAATTGAAATAAACACACGGTAACGGTTGAACAGTAAATAAAGATATTGAGTATTTAAAAGAAATAATTATTTTCTGTAAAAATACAATGTTAATATTTACATCTTAATTTAATTAAAAAAAAAACAAGAATATATATATATATATATAAAGAAAAGTAACAATAAATCTCGTTTCTGATGGCAGTTCAAATGTTAAACCAAGTTTTAGAGTGAAATTCGGCTCTTTGTAGGCAAGCTCGTGGTCCGGTGAAGCACTGCATCATGGGATGCATGTGTGTGGATGTATCATGGAGTTCTGCTCTGTCTCACGCTTGAGTTTGTGTGCAGATATGTATCGCTCTGGAATGGCAGGGATGGACAGAGACTTCGGCAGAAGTGACCTGGGAATGAGCCGACCGTTCGGAGACTCGTTTGGAGGTGTGTGTGTGTGTGTGTGTGTGAGAGAGAGAGAGAGAGAGAGAGTGTGTGTGTGTGTGTGTGTGTGTGTGTGTGTGTGTGTGTTCACACTTGAGTTGATGGTGACGCTGATGGTCTGTTCTCTTTCCCATCAGGTGGAGGATATTCGGGAATGGGGAATGCTGGGATGGGACCCATGGGCTCTGGATTAGGTGACTCATCTCACGCTCTTACACCAAATTAAATTAAATTCATAGACAATTCATTGTGATTGACAAACCAAGTTTGTATCATAAATTGTATTATAAAATTAAACCTTCGTGAAACAGAAGTCATTATTCACATCATAAGGTAAATGCATTAGTTACCGTTAATAAATGATGTAGAAGTATTTTTCATTGTTAATTCATATTCGACATTTAGTAATAAATGATTCAGATCAAAAGTTGTATCTGTTAATATGATTTGATGGACCTGTGGCCGGTTGCATGAACTTTGTGTTGTTTTTATCAGAATTAACCTGAAAGCTGATTTTGAGTCTGAGAAACACTGCATGTAAAAGCATGGTTTTGTGTGTGTGTGTGTGTGTGTGTGTGTGTTACAGGAGGAGGAGGAGGAGGAGGAATGATGAATATGGGAATGGACCGCATGAATTCTGGCTTTGACCGAATGGCTGGAAACATGGACATGGGGCGTGGCTTCGGCCAGTACGGCGGAGGCTCAGGTCACATGGGTGGAATGAGTGACAGGGGGGTGGGGTCAAAGGGCGGATGCCAGATCTTTGTGAGAAACGTAAGTATGAAGATGATGGAGTGTGTGTGTGTGTGTGTGTGTGTCGGTGACGTGTGTTTGATGGGAATCATTTGTGTCCGCAGCTCTCGTACGATCTGACCTGGCAGAAGCTCAAGGAGAAGTTCATTCACTGCGGTGCGTGCGGAAATCTCACTTCTTTTCCTTCTTTATTTTAATTAGCTTTAAGAGAAAATAAACTAAATAACACATCAAGATTATTAAGGGAAAAAGCAGGAGAGTTAAAAGGGGCGTTAAACAGCAGCTCACACTGACATTAGATTAGTCGACAGAAAAAAAGAAGAAAAAAATCGTTAGAATAGTCGACTAAACGTGGGGGGGGGGGTAATTGTTAGATTAGTCGACAGAAAAAAATAATCGTTAGTTGCAGCTCTAATATATATATATATATATATGTAACGTGACGCTGTCTTCTTCAGGTCAGGTGATGTATGCTGAAATAAAGATGGAGAACGGCAAATCCAAAGGATGCGGGACGGTGCGCTTCGACTCTCCCGAGAGCGCCGAGAAAGCCTGCCGGATGATGAACGGAACCAAGATCAACGGACGAGAGGTTGACGTTCGCATCGACCGCAACGCTTGACTCGCTCGCGTCGCCGCCGCTGTTTTGTTTTAAAAACATCATGACTCTCACCAGCCGCTTCAACCTTTTAATGTGGTAGTGCCGCTTTTTCTTTCTCTCCTTTTTTTGTTTTTGTTTGTAATCATTAGTGGGGCGTTTGTCTCTCACTACATTTTAGAAAATAAAACGGCGGCTGTTGTGAATTCTGTCCGGCTCTGAGTTTGTCTGACCTCAGTTGTGCCCAGATTTCACACGAGACTCTTAAGAGGAAACGTCTAAATTTTCTGTTTTCCCAAAAGTACTTCTTTGGAATGTTCAAATTCTTGGAGAAAAAAAAAACAAAATCTTTGTAACATTTTAGTTCTTTCCCTTTTCCGTTTCAAACCCTTTTGAAGACCCATCGAACTCTCATGAATAAGAAGTGAAGAAACCATTTGTTTTAAAATGAAAATTGAACTTTCAGATCTTAAAAAACTTAAAAAGAGCGTTTTCTTTTTTTTGCATCATGGTTGTATTTTTTAATTTTGTTGTAATACAGCTTTGCAGTAATAAGAATTTCCAAAGCAGAAGTCCAGCGTGAGGTAGAGGATGAAGCTCATGCTTCTGTGACCAACAAACTGAGGAAATAAAGGAGGTACAATCAACAATCTTTGGCATTTCGTTTTCTAAACTAATTTTAAGCCATTTCCTATCGTAAAAGACAGTCTTCTTGCAATGCTAAACAGATTTCGAGCAATAAAATTTCAGAAACTCTCGCCAACATGGAAATACACTGGAAAACAAGAAAGAATCATTTGCTCTTCACAAGATTGAGATGTTCAGCGATTTGCTCGAGTAACGCTGAAATGAATCACTGCGCTGCTCTTAGTATTTTAAAAAGTTCTTCAATCGAGATACATTTACTTGAGAAGCAGCGTGACTCAGAGACGTCCTGCGAAGTGTAATGTGATGCGTCTGGAGTTTTGAACGCCGTCAGTCACCGTTACGGAGTATTTTCTCCTTAAAACTGTTTCCTACCATCACAGACAGGTGACCAATCCTGACACACGTGGGCGGGGCTTTTCTATGAAGCTGATTTTAGAAGGCAGCTGTCTGGCTCTGAGATGTTTGATATCCAAAGGCTAATCCTATTAATTACCGTAATATGTCGGATGAATGAGCGATATTCACCATTCTGACACGTCGACTGTATCTGACACTCTTCTGAATCAGTTTCTGGTTCAAACATATTTGATTAAATTAAAGCAACATTTCCACTTGCCGTTGTGTAGTGTTTATTTACTGCAATAAAGGAGGCGGGGAGTAATTTGCATATTCATGGCCCCGCATGTACTAAATGGAGCAGAGGTGTCGCGTTACATTAAAGCTATTTCAAGGCATAAAATTATTTTCTCAGGAAAACGTTTAAATATGCCATTGTGGTTATCAAAGACGAGTTTTAAGAGATACAATTGTTGAATGTAGGCGAACTTTGAGACATTAAGTTTCGTTTTCTGAATAAATGATCTAAATGAGTTTAACGAGAGAAGAATCAGAATAGAAACAACTCAAAGGGAAAAGAAGTTTATTTTCTGACTCGATTGTGTTTAATTTGAATGCATCTTTCCGTACTACACTCAGTATCTTACGTTATTCTGCGTTTCAAGTAAATGTATCTTGGTTTAAGAATGCTTAGGTATTTTTCACTATTTTTTTGAAGACGGTTTAAAGATTTTCTGCTTTGTTAATAAAATATCGCCGTCTATCCTCATGCAGCCATATCATTTTAATTAAAAAAACAGCTGATTTTTAATGCTGAGTGCAATTATTGTTGTAAAATGTGAAAAAAGTTGGTTTTAGAGAGCGTTAGAACACGTTTAATGTGAATATATTAATTTTTAATGTAAACGTTTGATACAGTGAGGTCAAAAGCATCCCTTGTTACAGAATCGCTCTTATAAATGGACCGTTCTTTGACTTTTGTTCAAAATCAATAAACCAATGGGAAAAATAACAGTCAGAAAACTTTGTTAAAAATACACAACCTTATATTTTTGTCCATGCACTGCCAAAAAATGAGGTTCTTCCTCAGAGTTTCTGTCTTGTTTTCCAGCACAAACATCTAAACGTTCTTAAATCAAGAATCATTTACTGGAGAAGCAAAATGAGTGACGATATTACATCTTGTTTACTGAAAAATTGTAATAAAATTAAGCGTGATTGTGCTGCCAGTGTAGAAATAATCTTGTTTTCCCTTTGAATAAAAGTTTATTTTTCTGACCTCAGTGGCAGAGATATTTTCTGTTTTAAACTCACTTCATTTTATTATTAAGTCAATCTCGTCACTCATTTTGCTTCTCCAGTAAATGATTCTTGCTTTAAGAACGTTTAGATGTTTCCTGGAAAACAAGACAGAAACACTGAGGAAGAACCTCATTTTTTACAGTGTAAAGACCGCCAGTGTCGTCACATGATCGTTGACTCGCCGGATGGATCGAGCAGCACTGAAATGAAACTCAATCCAGAGGCGTTCGATCAGACGCTTCACTGATCGCGACTCCAGCGGAACGTTAGTCACTGCAGGCTCGGATTGGGTTGTTCCCGATGATCCCGAGCTCGTACAATATAGACAGCGTGGCGAAGAGGACGTAGCACGCCAGAGACACCAGACCCAATTTCCAGTCCAACTTCCATCCGTTGATGTGAACAGCCACGAAGAGGAAGACAATGGAGAGCAGCAGCGTACAGGACATGAAGACCAAACCAGTGCTGTTGACCTCCACTGGAGATCCAGTGTCCACAAACACCGTCTTGATGAACCACGGCAGACCGAGACACAGCATGTCGAAGACGTTGGAGCCCACGATGTTGGACATGGCCATGTCAGCCTTACCTGCGAGAGACGCACAGACCTTCACGTATGAACTGTTCACGGGACGTTTGGATGTGTGAGTTCTTTACCTTCACGAGCCACCATCACACTGGCCACGGTGTCGGGAATGCTGGTTCCTGCTGCGAGGAGCGTCATTCCCATGACTGTGTCCGGGATTCCCAGCGTCTCACCTGAGCAAAACAACGGTTAGAACGTTATACACTTAGAGAAAAAAGATTCAGCGGGTGTTATATAGAGCACTAGGGTTCTTGACTAAATGTATATAAACCCTTTATACCAGAAATTTCTATATAAGGAGAAACATCTTAAATGACTTTCATGTTTAATTAGTTTCATTTTTTATTCTGATAAAATGTTTAATTCAAACAGTTTAATTAAAATAAATAAATGAATTAAAACTAAATCTATAAAATGATGGGAAGCGGTTCTACAGATGAAGCTCCTGACGGAACCCTTTAAGGTTCTACAGATGAAGCTCCTGACGAAACCCTTTAAGGTTCTACAGATGAAGCGTCTGACGAAACCCTTTAAGGTTCTACAGATGAAGCGTCTGACGGAACCCTTTAAGGTTCTACAGATGAAGCTCCTGACGGAACCCTTTAAGGTTCTACAGATGAAGCGTCTGACGAAACCCTTTAAGGTTCTACAGATGAAGCGTGTGACGAAACCCTTTAAGGTTCTACAGATGAAGCTCCTAACGGAACCCTTTAAGGTTCTACAGATGAAGCGTCTGACGAAACCCTTTAAGGTTCTACAGATGAAGCATGTGACGAAACCCTTTAAGGTTCTACAGATGAAGCTCCTAACGGAACCCTTTAAGGTTCTACAGATGAAGCTCCTGACGGAACCCTTTAAGGTTCTACAGATGAAGCTCCTGACGGAACCCTTTAAGGTTCTACAGATGAAGCATCTGACGAAACCCTTTAAGGTTCTACAGATGAAGCTCCTGATGGAACCCTTTAAGGTTCTACAGATGAAGCTCCTGACGGAACCCTTTAAGGTTCTACAGATGAAGCGTCTGACGAAACCCTTTAAGGTTCTACAGATGAAGCTCCTGATGGAACCCTTTAAGGTTCTGCAGATGAAGCTCCTGACGGAACCCTTTAAGGTTCTACAGATGAAGCGTCTGACGAAACCCTTTAAGGTTCTACAGATGAAGCGTCTGACGAAACCCTTTAAGGTTCTACAGATGAAGCTCCTGACGGAACCCTTTAAGATTTTACAGATGAAGCGTCTGACGGAACCCTTTAAGGTTCTACAGATGAAGCTCCGGATGGAACCCTTTAAGGTTCTACAGATGAAGCTCCTGACGGAACCCTTTAAGGTTCTACAGATGAAGCGTCTGACGAAACCCTTTAAGGTTCTACAGATGAAGCTCCTGACGGAACCCTTTAAGGTTCTACAGATGAAGCTCCTGACGGAACCCTTTAAGGTTCTACAGATGAAGCTCCTGACGGAACCCTTTAAGGTTTTACAGATGAAGCGTCTGACGGAACCCTTTAAGGTTTTACAGATGAAGCGTCTGACGGAACCCTTTAAGGTTCTACAGATGAAGCTCCTGACGGAACCCTTTAAGGTTTTACAGATGAAGCGTCTGACGGAACCCTTTAAGGTTCTACAGATGAAGCGTCTGACGAAACCCTTTAAGGTTCTACAGATGAAGCGTCTGACGGAACCCTTTAAGGTTCTACAGATGAAGCTCCTGACGGAACCCTTTAAGGTTCTACAGATGAAGCGTCTGACGAAACCCTTTAAGGTTCTACAGATGAAGCGTGTGACGAAACCCTTTAAGGTTCTACAGATGAAGCTCCTAACGGAACCCTTTAAGGTTCTACAGATGAAGCGTCTGACGAAACCCTTTAAGGTTCTACAGATGAAGCATGTGACGAAACCCTTTAAGGTTCTACAGATGAAGCTCCTAACGGAACCCTTTAAGGTTCTACAGATGAAGCTCCTGACGGAACCCTTTAAGGTTCTACAGATGAAGCTCCTGACGGAACCCTTTAAGGTTCTACAGATGAAGCATCTGACGAAACCCTTTAAGGTTCTACAGATGAAGCTCCTGATGGAACCCTTTAAGGTTCTACAGATGAAGCTCCTGACGGAACCCTTTAAGGTTCTACAGATGAAGCGTCTGACGAAACCCTTTAAGGTTCTACAGATGAAGCTCCTGATGGAACCCTTTAAGGTTCTGCAGATGAAGCTCCTGACGGAACCCTTTAAGGTTCTACAGATGAAGCGTCTGACGAAACCCTTTAAGGTTCTACAGATGAAGCGTCTGACGAAACCCTTTAAGGTTCTACAGATGAAGCTCCTGACGGAACCCTTTAAGGTTTTACAGATGAAGCGTCTGACGGAACCCTTTAAGGTTCTACAGATGAAGCTCCGGATGGAACCCTTTAAGGTTCTACAGATGAAGCTCCTGACGGAACCCTTTAAGGTTCTACAGATGAAGCGTCTGACGAAACCCTTTAAGGTTCTACAGATGAAGCTCCTGACGGAACCCTTTAAGGTTCTACAGATGAAGCTCCTGACGGAACCCTTTAAGGTTTTACAGATGAAGCGTCTGACGGAACCCTTTAAGGTTTTACAGATGAAGCGTCTGACGGAACCCTTTAAGGTTCTACAGATGAAGCTCCTGACGGAACCCTTTAAGGTTTTACAGATGAAGCGTCTGACGGAACCCTTTAAGGTTCTACAGATGAAGCTCCTGACGGAACCCTTTAAGGTTCTACAGATGAAGCGCCTTTTTATGAAATAAAAATTCTGTTATACCAAGCCTTTAACTGCTAGTGTAAATATAAAGCAAAAGATCAAATAAAAAGTGTTCAGCGCATTTTGAAAAAAGTACATGTTTTTCTGAGCTGACCATGTGACTGCATCGCAGGCGTCTGAGCTCAAAGGTTCGAAACTCCCCGAGTGAGTGACGTCCTGAGGGTCAGACCGCAGCGTTTCTCTCCCAGTACCTGCTCATTAGTGTCGGGCTCTAAAGCTCCGCTGGTGCTCATGTGAATCTGTGTGACCATGTGCAGGATAATAATCCTATTATATGCGGCTGCATCACATGGTTTCTCACGGAGCCCGTGGGGTTCAGCCGAACGGACCGGAGAACGTCGAGCCGACAGCATCATAATCCTTCAGGATACAACGCTGGCATTTCAGGAATGAAATCAGGGAGCATGTGACCTGCCTGTGTGTGACCTATTCAAACTCCCAAACGTCTGCAGCGCAAGTAGATGACGACTGCGGCTGGGAACAAATGCAGTGTGATGCTGGATCAATGCAAAATTTTCCATCAGAACTGAGACTTACACCAGACGTACTGTTAAGAGCCGTGCATCTGCAAATCCACAACACTGCGTTGAAATATTTCAGAAACATGACTAACATGCGGAATAATAATATCACATGTGACACAGAAAGAGAGGAACAACAGCTGTTTCTTTCTCTGGCAATTTCATACCTTCAAGTGAGTATGAAAGACTCCACAAAGTCCATCACTAGATCCATCGCAAGTGAATCACAAAAGATAAGACAACAAAAATGACAACATTTAAATCTCTGAAAACCAACAATATTTCAATCTCTTGATCAAAGAAAAATGATATTTGAATTTATTAATCAAACAAAACCAACAATATTTAAATCAAACTATTTAAATATCTTTCTAGAACAAAACTATAATATTTAAATTCGCTTGATCAAACAAAACCAACAACATTTAAATCTCTCGATCAAACAAAACCAACAATATTTAAATTTATTAATCGAACAAAACCAACAATATTCCAATCTCTTAATCAAACAATATTTAAATCTCTTAATCGAACAAAATGATAATATTTAAATCTCTTAATCGAACAAAACGATAATATTTAATTCTCTTTATTGAACAAAACGAACAATATTTAAATTCGCTTGATCGAACAAAACAGACAATATTTAAATCTCTTAATCGAACAAAACGATAATATTTAAATCTCTTAATCGAACAAAACGATAATATTTAAATCTCTATTGAACAAAACCAACAATATTTAAATCTCTTAATCGAACAAAACTGACAATATTTAAATCTCTTAATCGAACAAAACGATAATATTTAATTCTCTTTATTGAACAAAACGAACAATATTTAAATTCGCTTGGTCGAACAAAACAGACAATATTTAAATCTCTTAATCGAACAAAACTGACAATATTTAAATCTCTTGATCGAAGAAAACGATAATATTTAAATCTCTTAAGCAATATTTAAATATCTCGATCAAACAAAACTGACAATATTTAAATGTCTCCATCATATGGTCCAGCTTGACTTGTAGAAGGTGAAGCTCATGTGGTTGATCGTGACGATTCAAAGGTTCGATTCCCAGCACACACACACTCCATTGATGCACTGCAGGAACACCTGAGGAACACCGACAGAGTAAAAGAAAAGCATGCTCACCGACGACAGTCACCATCCACACCAGGACGTAGGTGAAGCCGGAGATCCAGACGGCGGACATCAGGAAGGTGATCATGTACCACTTCTTCCAGAAGCGTCTCCTGCAGTCGGGAACGGTCAGGAACAACAACACGATGGCCGGCAGCGACAAAACCCAAAGGATCCGCTTCAGGTCGTGCTCGGGCATCGTGAACACGCTCTTCTGCTCTGAGACACGGATCGAGATGCATTTTTAATGCCTCAAATGGTTGACTGAAACTTTCTTTGGTCGTGAGATCACCACGTACCATCGCCGATCTCGTTCAAGCCGTGCAGGCTGAGCGACAGGTGGGAATATCCGGAGTCGTCCTGGAAGATGCCGCTGTCGGCTCGAGAGCGCCGGTGCACTCGCAGGCTGCCGCCGTCGCTCCATCCCACCAGCGGCTGCTGCTCCTGGCGCTCGCGAGAGCTCTTGCTCAGACACGCGCAGCACGGGCTGAAGCGCTGCATCACGTACTCGCTGATCTTCAGATCGAAACACAGCACCACCACGTACACGCCGTACACCAGCAGAAGACACGCGCCGTCATACCTGCCAACACACCGGAGCTTCGTTCGTGTCAGAGGTTTAAAGTGAAGTGTTTTCGTGCGACAACTTGAGTGGAAATAATGCAGGAATCCGTCTGAAAAGCCTCAGAGAGAACAAACTCACACAAAATATCAGTGATGATATTCAGAATTTTGTTGTTAAAAGAATATAAATGAACAAAAGATGCCATAATAAATGAACTATATCTAATAAACTACAGCCCAATGTGTTTGTAGAACAAAAGTTCAAAGACCAAATGCTCCTAAAAAAAAAAAAAAAAAAGATAATATGGCTTTTGGATTATTGCAGAAAATAAGCTCTGTGACCTACAAAAACTTTCTGACACGTTTTGCTTAAGATAATCTTCACAAATAAACAAACGAATTTTGAATCCTGAATACGATCGGCAGAAATAAAAACCTATAGTTGGGATGTAAGCGGAGAACTGATTTCAATCCGCATTTCGGAATATCGCATTTAAAAAATGAGATGTAACGGATTGAATTATGTTGTCAGAATGTTAGCTCAAAAATGTTACGTACACATCATTAATGGAACTGAAGCAGAACATTTCTAAAAAAAAAAAAATCTAGTTTTTAGTGTGGAAAAAACTTTGCATATGGATTAAGACTTGGAAAAATACACATCATTTTTTTGTCCAGATTTTAACATTTTTTTTTTAGATATAACCATTTAAAACTAAATTGTTACACAATTCACGTTTGAGTCAGTGTTGTATGGATGCTTCTTTCCACCACTAAATAAAAAAGGTAATTCCGACTTTATATCTCACAATTCCGACTTTATATCTCACAATTCGGACTTTATAACATGCAAATCTTACCTTGCGAGAAAAAAGTCTGAATTGTGAGATAAAAAGTCGGAATTACGAGATATAAAGTCGGAATTACGAGATATAAAGTCAGAATTGCGAGATATAAAGTCAGAATTGAGAGATATAAAGTCGGAATTACGAGATATAAAGTCAGAATTGTGAGATATAAAGTCAGAATTGTGAGATATAAAGTCAGAATTACGAGATATAAAGTCAGAGTTACGAGATATAAAGTCGGAATTGTGAGATATAAAGTCGGAATTACGAGATATAAAGTCAGAATTGCGAGATATAAAGTCAGAATTGAGATATAAAGTCAGAATTGAGATATAAAGTCAGAATTGTGAGATATAAAGTCAGAATTGTGAGATATAAAGTCAGAATTGTGAGATATAAAGTCAGAATTACGAGATATAAAGTCAGAATTGTGAGATATAAAGTCGGAATTACGAGATATAAAGTCAGAATTGTGAGATATAAAGTCGGAATTGAGATATAAAGTCAGAATTGTGAGATATAAAGTCAGAATTGCGAGATATAAAGTCAGAATTGAGATATAAAGTCAGAATTGTGAGATATAAAGTCAGAATTGTGAGATATAAAGTCAGAATTACGAGATATAAAGTCGGAATTGTGAGATATAAAGTCGGAATTACGAGATATAAAGTCAGAATTGTGAGATATAAAGTCAGAATTGCGAGATATAAAGTCAGAATTGCGAGATATAAAGTCAGAATTGTGAGATATAAAGTCAGAATTGTGAGATATAAAGTCGGAATTACGAGATATAAAGTCGGAATTACGAGATATAAAGTCGGAATTACGAGATATAAAGTCGGAATTACGAGATATAAAGTCGGAATTACGAGATATAAAGTCGGAATTACGAGATATAAAGTCGGAATTGTGAGATATAAAGTCAGAATTGTGAGATATAAAGTCAGAATTGTGAGATATAAAGTCAGAATTGTGAGATATAAAGTCAGAATTGAGATATAAAGTCAGAATTACCTTTTTTATTTTTTCATTTGAATTTGATTTTATGAATTGTGTTGGTGGATTTGAATATGCAAATACAAAAATGCTATAAATGGACAAATATGCAATTGACATAATAAATAAACCATATCTAATAAACTACAGCCCAATGTGTTTGAAGAACAAAAGTTCAAAGACCTCGAAAAGAGGAGAAATCCACATTTCACATGTCTACAATATGGTTTTAGTTGAAAAATATTAAGTTATGACTGTTTTAAAAGCTCACGGTCCACCGGGAATATGAACGGTGTATAAAGTTGTAACATTTTAAAAAATGGATGTTTTGAACATTCAGAAATAACTTTTTAAAAACTTAATGAGCTGGGAGAATCGCTACAGCAAACGTCACAGACTCACCAGTAAACTCTGTTATCTGAGATGATGGCGATGACGGCGGCGACGCTGATGGCGTACGCGACACAATCCCTGAACAACGGCCAGCAGGAGAGACGAGCCGCCTGAACACAGCAAAAACAGAGACTGCAGACACGCACACGGCGCACGAAAAACGATAATGCACCTGAAAACGTCACACACCACAGAGGTCAAGAGGCCACACGCCGCACAGATGCACAGCAGATTATACACGGCCGATCCCATGATGGTGCTCACGCCGATATCTCCTTTAGTCACAAACACACCTGAGGAGGAAACACACTCGGAGTCATTGTGTTCAGTTCATCTTCAATCAGAGGGCGGGGCAACCTGTCACTCACACGAGATCCACCAATAGCAAACCACCACCATCCAATCAACTCCCCACAGACACAATCAAGCCCCGCCCACATTTGACAAATACTGTAACATTGCACATTGTTAATGTAAAGTGTAATATTAGGGATAATTCCTGATATTTAGGACATTTTTTCCAGTCATCTCGATGGCAAAAAGTGTCCCACTTTACCTAATTATCTTTATATCAATTTCATCTCGACAGAAATAAAAACAGACTCAAACGAGTCTCATCATCCGAGAGAAATGAGCTGCCGCTCCGGAAGAGGGCGGAGCTTTAAATGCAAATGAGCTGCTCCTCCAGAAGAGGGCGGAGCTTTAACAGCTCAACAACAACAAAGCTGGAGAATCTCACGCAGACAAAATGAGGAAAGTGTTCAAACGGATGGAGAGAGTCAGGAAGACGTTTCTGAACGGTTCGTGGATCAATTGATCGACTCGTCACTAGCGTGTGTCGTCACGCTCGTCTGTTTTCCTCGAATCGACCCTCGTTTGTGAAGCGGTCCGGCGTAAAATGAACGACACTCGACGACAACAACTCTAAAGCTGCACGACATGGCCCCGCCCCCTTTGATGAGTGTTCTCGGGGGCGGGGTTTATGTAAATTTTAGGGTTTGTGATGTCACTAACCCAGGACTCGTTGTAGTCCTTAAACAGCAAATATCTCGCTTTGCATTGAACTTTGAGCGTCGCAACTTCACCGATGTTGTCAAACAGCAACATCACACACTGACCGAGGTTAAAAAAGTCAAATCATAATCAGCCACGCCTTTAAAGAGATTTGATATTTCTGAGATTACCCAGAAACGCAGTGACGAGTTCCGGCGCCGAGCTTCCCGCCGCCATGAAAGTGGCTCCAGCGACGTCCTGTGAGAGCCCGAGACCTGAAACACAAGCAGATCCAGTGGGATCACACGGCAGACACACGGCCGCACGGAACCGGACGAAACACCGGCTTACGCTCGCTGATGACCTCCAGAGACGGCAGGAAGTAATCGTCGCACACGATGGAGACGGCCAGCAGCATGTAGAAGATGATCATGAAGTGAATCAGAATCCCTCCGTCTTTCCTCTCCTGAAGCGTGAAGAATCCTTCGGGAAACTCGGAGGACTGCGGCGGGATGCAGTCGCTCGCGTTTTCTGCAAAACACAGTTTGAAGGGGTTAAAAGATGAGATGAGAACAAACCTCGATCTGAATCTGGATCTCGACAGAACAGCTTGACTTTGTTTCACATGAATGAAGTTTACAACATCAATCCGGGTATTTTCCTGTTCACGAAGCTCTGAAACGGCTGTGACCGAATGAATCAAATCCGTCTCACCGGCGTCCCGACGGACTCTCGCAGCCGCCGGACCCTGAAAACTCTTCCCGACGCAGAAGATGAGATGAATCGCTGCAAAAACGAGCAAAACTACGGCGACGATGTAGAGCAGAACTTCTCTCCGCTTCCTCCGGTGAAGAAGCGCGTCTTTCCTCATCGTTCCCGCCGATTACTGATGCTTGAGGAGATTCATGGAGCCGTCGGAGCTGGAGTTTATTCCTGGACTGTGAGTGTGTGTGTGTGTCACGGGACTCTTTATTCTGCTTGAACGAGTCTCAAGCCTTCAGGGCTGAAAGGGTTTGACAAATACAAATGTTATCATGCAAAATTATGCGCCTCTTTAGGAGATAAATCGATTCTGAGCACATCATTTATGTCTTGCACACACTGAGATGATGAATTATTCACATTTTGAGAAATGTCCTCGTATCGCTGGATGTGTTCGGAGCGTCAGTCCTGGAACGACTTCAATATATACATTTCCATTTCTTGAGTCTTTAGAACCTTCCTCAAATATATAGTTTTATGCATAAAAAGCTAATTATTACTGTGAACAATGTATATTATAAATATGTGTATATTATTTGGTTTTTATTATTTTAGATGGATAAAAATCTATTTATTTTAGTTACATGTATTAATAATTATTTAAATCCAATCTTATTTATTATAATCGAATTGATTTATTTAAATCATGTTTTTTTATTGTTTATCAGATGTTATTTATTTTAGTCATTTTAATCAACTATATTAATTCATTATTTATTTAAATGATATTTTTATTTAAGAAAAAGTTTTTGTTCATTTATTGACATAAAATGTGTTTATTTTAAATTATTGTTTAAAATCAATTTCTATTCTATTAAATATTTTTCTTTTAATCAAATGATTTATTTACACCATTGCATTTTCTCCTCACACTATTAGATGTATTATTTATTTACTTAAATCAAATTGTATTTATTTTTTTATCAACTCATTTTAATCAAATGCTTCAGTTTATGTTTTACATCACATTTTATTTATTTATTCATCATTATAAATGTATTCATTTTAATCAGATATTTTAACTTATTTATTTGAAAAAGATATGTATTCAATTATTTAAATATTTTTATTTATTTTATATAACTTTAAACCCCAGTTTTTAAACCCCGATTCATCCGCAGATTCACTCAGAATTCAACTTTAGACTTTAATCACTTTATAAAGAGTAAAAAGATACACTCAACGGTATGAAGATGTCGACAAATCTGTTTCAAAACTACAAAAAACTGAATGTGTTGAAAATATAAATACACGTGAGTACAATAAAATAATACGACTTACATGTGACGCTCGTCCCACACTCGAGAAATGAATCAAGGCACATTTTGCTTCTTGAATCAAAGAAAATAAAAAATAAAAAACACGTCGTCTCAAACAGGCACAAATCCATCATGACGTGACGATATGAAAACAAGCTGAGCGCCGCTTTTCTGAACATGAATGAGTTGTGAATGTGAACTAGCTCGATCATATCTTGTAAAAACATTATTTTTAGGTTATTAACACTCACTGTACATCCATAACAGGCCCGAGAAATCCCAGCTGACCGTCACACGCTCTAAGAACGTTCCAATTAAGTTGCGAAAACGTTACTTTCGAACGTTGGCGGTTATGTGAACGTTTAAGGGAACATTCCATTTAGCAAACGTTACTGGAACGTTACTTTTGAATGTTCTCTGAACGTTCTGAAACGAGTCCCATTTAAAACATCCATAACTAACGTTTTGAGAACATTATTTAAGAGCCGATCACTTTGAGCGAACCGTGAGCCGCCGCGTTTCCGAACACGCTCGGCGTTTGATTCGGCGACAGACACATTCCGGATTCAGAACTGAATTCAGTGTGAACAGAACTAATACAGTGACTCGTCTCGCTCGCAGCGCAGGTTCTCGTGTTCAGCCGCTCACGGATCCCGGCGGCACCGACGCGCCGATCCCGTCGAGCGTCTTTAGAGTTTCATGTGTGTTTGGGTTCCGGCCGAAGAACCACGACGAGGCCATTTCTCCATCCGAACGGCATTAGTGACGAGCGGTTAGTCCGTTTCTCCCTCGTTCTGGTTTCCATGGACGGGCGTCCTCACGGCCGGCGCCTCCAGTGTCCGGAGCCGCGGTGCGCCACACGCCGGCAGGACGCGCAGCACGCCGTCTGATAGTAGTCGTACACGCAGAGACGCGCCTGGACCACCACGTTACAGTTGAAGTATTTATCACGACACTTTTCATCTGGAAAAGCATAAGAAAATAAAATCATGAGGAAAAAAATATATATTTGCATGAGGAAAATCAAACCTATTCTTGCATGATTAAGAACATTTACGGCAAAATTTCTCATCAATTTCTCCGTTTTTTGTATTTGTCATTATTCTCAGTGATGATTATCATTTGATTCTTATTACTGTATTTTAGTCTTTTTTTTTACATAAAAGAAAACTTATGTATGTCGTTTACCCAAAAATCAAACGAAAGAAACACTATTTTGCATGCAGAAAATGAAAATAAATAGTTAAATATAAGTTATGTATATATTTATTTATTGAAATATGTATTTAATTATTTAATTTGTCCACATGTATGTATATGTTTAGAATAATATTTAGAATTTATTTACTTTTTATTTAAACAAAACTGTATTTTGCTAAAATTTAAATAAAGAAATAGATTAAAAAAAAAAAGCAAAATACAGTTGATATATATAATAATATATATTTGATTTAAATATGTTAATAATAATATATAAATAACATATATATAAACAAACTTGTAGAAAATGTAAATATAGAAATACATAAATAAAAACATTTAAAAAATGTTTATTTATATATATATATATATATATATATATATAATGCATTTATTTATTTAATTTTTCCACATGTATGTGTTTTACACCTACATGTATATATATATATATATATATATATATATATGTTTAGAATAATATATAATAATTATATATTTATTATTTATTTATTTACTTTTTATTTAAACAAAACTGTATTTTGCTAAAATTTAAATAAAGAAATAGATATTAAAAAAATATATATTTATATATATATGCATTTATTTATTTATTTACATTTTCTAAAAGCAAAATACAGCTGATATATATAATATTAAATAATTTTTTTTATTTAAATATGTTAATAATAATAATATATAAATAACATAAATATAAACAAACTTGTAGAAAATGTAAATATAGAAATACATAAATAAAACCATTTAAAAAAATGTTTATTTTTATCTATATATGCATTTATTTATTTACATTTTCTAAAGGCAAAACACAGCTTATTTTATTATTCAATTAATAATGACATATAATATTTAAATAAATTCATTTATTTATTTTAATGTTATATATGCAAAATACAGTCTGGCATGAAGTGGCATGTTTATATATTCATGATGGAACTGACCAATCAGAGGCAGGCAGGGCTCGGGGTTGCACTCCTCCCTCTCGTGCGGCTTCAGCGGTTCCTCGCAGCGGTCGCTGGTGGTCATGTGATCATCAGAGAGACAGCGCACCTCTCGCACACGGTAACCGGCCTCGCACGTCTTCGAGCACTGAAAACAGCAGACAGAAGAAGAACCTTTACGTGTCTGATTATGCGGAGGTGTCCTGTGGTTGTTCGGGTTCTCTGTGGCGTGACGTCTCACCGCGCTCCAGTCCGTGTGGAACCACTTGGCTCCGCAGGCTTTGATGAAGCAGCTCTGCTGGCCGAGCGGCCGGTCCAGAGACGAGCACTCGTACGCCGGCATCACGGCAAAACCCTCGTCGGACCTCATCAGACACACCACTGCCCTCTGCTGGCTGCCGGCGCCGCACTCCGCCGAGCACTGACACACACACACACACACACACACACACACATCATCATCATCATCTCAAAAATTATTTAATTGTTTTTAGTTTTAATTTGCATTATAAGAATTAATGAATATTTTATAATATTGTTTGTTTTCAAAATCCTGTAATAAATGTATTTATTTTATGATTCAATTAAATAATTTAGCCTTTTATGATTTCATTGATTTTTAGTAATTGTTTATTTTTATTGATTTTACTTTTAAATTATTTACATTAATTTTGCATTTTAGGATTAAATTAATTTCTTCGTGTTTTTACTTAAAAATCATGATTTTAATTTTGTGTTTATGATTAAATTCATTTTTAGTATCCAATTATTTGGATTTTTTTTATTTTAAAATTAAATTAATTTTGTATTTTATGATTCAATTAAGTTTTGTGTTTTTATTTTACAATTATTTGTTTTACTTTTGCATTCTTATTATTAAATATATTTTTAGCAAAACTTTACTTTGAGTGTTTTTATTTTAAAATCATTTTAATTTAGCATTATTTATTATATATATATATATATATATTTATTATATATATATATATATATATATATATATATATATATATTAATATATTTATTTAATACATACAAGTTTTATTTTAATTATTATTTAATAATTTTTGTATATTTTTATTATTATTTTTTTATTTTAAAATATTTTATTTTAAATCAGCATTTTTGTGATTTTTGCTTCACCTTGATTGTTTTATTTTTTATTTATTTTAATTGGACATTTTTCTGATTTAGTTTTCCAGCGCTGATCTATAGCATCAGGCAGACGGCGGTGATCCCGGGCGGAGGGCCGTACCTGACTCCAGGGCCCGGTGAACCACTCGGTGCGGCTCTCGCAGGGGCCGTTGTTGCAGGGCTGGGCTTCGGCCGGCCGCTCGGACCCGCAGCTCTCCAGAGGCAGACTGCTGATGTGATTGGTGAGACACAGAACGCCGCGCGTCCGCACGCCCATGCCGCAGTCCGCAGAGCACTGCCGTCACACCACAAACACGTGAGCGCAGCCACACACGCGTGATCAGAATCCAGTCCGTGTTCCGGTGACTCACCTGAGCGCTCCACTCGCTGAAGAACCAGCTCCTGGTACACGGACCCGCGTCGCAGTTCTCCGTGTCGCTGGGACGCAGTTTCATGTTACACTCGTCATCTTCCACGATATCACCAACATTACTGACACAGTGCACCTCACGTGACCTCTGACCCACGCCGCACGGCACAGAACACTGACAACACACACACACACACGCGTTTCACACACGAAACCTTCACGTTTCAAGATCGATACCGCCACAGACTGCATGTGTGTTTGACCTTAATTGTACCCACTAACGAGACTAGAGTTATTACAGTGATCAAATCCAAAGCTCCGCCCACTGCCCCCGCTGATAGGCTATTGCGTCCTCACGTGTGTGGCCAATCAGCGGGGAGGAGGGGCTGTGACTGACAGCTGTCACTCACGGGACTCCACTCCGAGCGAATCTGCCACTCGCTGCAGATCTTCAGCTGGCAGGTGCTGCTGGTCTCGGGCCGCTCCAGGTGCTGGCACCGGCTGGTGTGCACGTTTAACGTACGGTTGGCGTACGCCTGACGACACAGGACCTGACGATGCTGCAGACCCAAACCGCACGTCTTACTGCACTCGGACCACTCGCCGATGTCCCAGCTGGACACACATTCACAGACATCAGTCGCACAATTCTACGAGAGCTCGTGTCGTAACGTGAATGTAGTGACTGTATTCACGACACAACAAGAGTCTTTTGGGAACATTAATGATCATGGATATTATATTCTATATAAAACCAACCGTCATTTAAATCTCCTAATCGAACAAAACTGACAATATTTAAATCTCTTAATCGAACAAAACTGACAATATTTAAATCTCTTAATCGAACAAAGCTGACAATATTTAAATCTCTTAATCGAACAAAACTGACAATATTTAAATCTCCTAATCGAACAAAACTGACAATATTTAAATCTCTTAATCGAACAAAACTGACAATATTTAAATCTCCTAATCGAACAAAACTGACAATATTTAAATCTCTTAATCGAACAAAACTGACAATATTTAAATCTCCTAATCGAACAAAACTGACAATATTTAAATCTCTTAATCGAACAAAACTGACAATATTTAAATCTCTTAATCGAACAAAACTGACAATATTTAAATCTCTTAATCGAACAAAGCTGACAATATTTAAATCTCTTAATCGAACAAAACTGACAATATTTAAATCTCTTAATCGAACAAAACTGACAATATTTAAATCTCTTAATCGAACAAAACTGACAATATTTAAATCTCTTAATCGAACAAAGCTGACAATATTTAAATCTCTTAATCGAACAAAACTGACAATATTTAAATCTCCTAATCGAACAAAACTGACAATATTTAAATCTCTTAATCGAACAAAACTGACAATATTTAAATCTCTTAATCGAACAAAACTGACAATATTTAAATCTCTTAATCGAACAAAGCTGACAATATTTAAATCTCTTAATCGAACAAAACTGACAATATTTAAATCTCCTAATCGAACAAAACTGACAATATTTAAATCTCTTAATCGAACAAAACTGACAATATTTAAATCTCTTAATCGAACAAAACTGACAATATTTAAATCTCTTAATCGAACAAAACTGACAATATTTAAATCTCCTAATCGAACAAAACTGACAATATTTAAATCTCCTAATCGAACAAAACTGACAATATTTAAATCTCCTAATCGAACAAAACTGACAATATTTAAATCTCTTAATCGAACAAAACAGACAATATTTAAATCTCTTAATCGAACAAAACTGACAATATTTAAATCTCTTAATCGAACCAAACTGACAATATTTAAATCTCTTAATCGAACAAAACTGACAATATTTAAATCTCTTAATCGAACAAAACTGACAATATTTAAATCTCTTAATCGAACAAAACTGACAATATTTAAATCTCTTAATCGAACAAAACTGACAATATTTAAATCTCCTAATCGAACAAAACTGACAATATTTAAATCTCTTAATCGAACAAAACTGACAATATTTAAATCTCTTAATCGAACAAAACTGACAATATTTAAATCTCCTAATCGAACAAAACTGACAATATTTAAATCTCCTAATCGAACAAAACTGACAATATTTAAATCTCTTAATCGAACAAAACTGACAATATTTAAATCTCCTAATCCAACAAAACTGACAATATTTAAATCTCCTAATTGAACAAAACTGACAATATTTAAATCTCTTAATCGAACAAAACTGACAATATTTAAATCTCTTAATCGAACAAAACTGACAATATTTAAATCTCCTAATCGAACAAAACTGACAATATTTAAATCTCCTAATCGAACAAAACAGACAATATTTAAATCTCCTAATCGAACAAAACTGACAATATTTAAATCTCCTAATCGAAACAGACAATATTTAAATCTCCTAATCGAACAAAACTGACAATATTTAAATCTCCTAATCGAACAAAACTGACAATATTTAAATCTCCTAATCGAACAAAACTGACAATATTTAAATCTCTTAAATGAATAAAAACAGACAAAATTTGAATCTCTAAATAGAGTAAAACTGAGCGACATGTAAATCTCTTTTGACAAATCAAATCAGAGTCTTGATCGGTCAGTCGTGTTCGAGTCACTGAAAACACAATAAATACAATATATCTGGATCTAAATCCAGCGGATCACTCGGGTCATCATTACACATCATCATATCGTCCAGCGGTCAAACGCTGCAGTTACACCACCGGATGTCAGTATAAGACTGTCATTTACTGCAGGCCCTGATCAAACCAACAAGTCTTCTGGATCACCAGAACACTTCTGGAGCTAAACTACATTTACAGAACACACACAGAGAAGAAGAAGAGACTCACAAAGCTGGACAGGGCTGGACGTTGCACGGCTCCTCCTGCGCGCTGGGTTTGGTGCTGCCGTCGCACAGGTCGCTGGACACCGGTGCGTGAGTGACCCGATGGACGCAGACGAACACTGTGTACCTGCTCCCTGCACACGACATCAACAAACCCCGTTCACAAATCACCGTCAAATCAATACCCAAACGAGCCTCACGACGTGTTTCTGACCTCTGCCACAGGAGGCGCTGCAGTCCGTGCTGCCGCTGAGCTTCCAGTTGTACTCCCGGACTCGGCTCGGAGGAGGAGCTGCAGGAAGCCGGTTATCCGGGACGGGAGGCGGATCCTTGACCCCTGACCTCTCACGACCCTCCAGGGTGGACCGGTCGTTCGCATCAGAACCCGTCTGACCGTTTACAACATTTCCTGTGGAGCAACACAAGAGACTTTGAAAATGCTGCCATTTTCACACGGTCAGCGTGTAATCGGGAGAAAAGGGCGTCCCTGTAGGATCTGCTGGATGGACTCACCGTCCGGCTGGTTCTCTTCAGGACGCCGAGCATCGACAGCGTTCTCTGACGGCACGATGAACTCATAATGCACGCCGGGATTGGGCTGCTGGTAGATCATCTGAGCAGAGACAAACGGCAGCAGTGATGAAGGCTGAGTGAACGTCCTGAAGATCGACTTCCTGTCACGTCTGCTTAAACACCTCCGAATAATATTAGTATAGCATTTTTATATGTAAATGTATGATTTTACCAGACACTTTTGTAAAAAGTAATAGTAATAATAAATTATAGCATTTATAATAATATTAATACAATCATTACGGTATTTTATAATATTAATATATTTATTTTATATTTGTATTGATATTTATACACCAATAACAATAGTAGTCATAATAATAAATTATAGTTCTAATATATCTGTAATAATATTAATACAAAAATTATAATACACTATATTATTAATATATTTATGTATTTATATTTATTGTTTATTTTGTATAAATAACATCAATACATCAGCAATAATAATATGAATGAATAAATAATGAATGAATAAACTTTGATTATTAATACACTTTTGACTAATAGGTAAAAGGTAAAAATAACTTGTAATTTATATATTACATAGAAAATAAACATACATAGTTATTATAGAACATAATTAATAAACGTAATCATTAATAACATTTAATGAAATAAAATAATATATAACACAAAAATAATATGATAATTTGATTTATTAAAAAATAATTAATTAATACCAACAATAGTAAAAATAATAGATTATAATATGAATATATTTATTATACAACATTATATGAATAATTCCGTGTTACATTGTAATAACATAATACTGGGTGTTACAATAAAAGTGGTAATATTTTTTTAATTAATAATAATAATAATAATATTATATATAATATATTATTATTATTAATAATAATAATAATATTAATAATTTTTAGGGTAATAATAGATATGAAGTTTTGATGCGTCACTCACATAAACATCCAGGATCTCATTGGTCGGGCCCTCGGCCAGGAAAGACTCTCCGGCGGTGCTGCTGATCTCATTGGGCCGTCTGTACGTGAACATCGTTCCCACTCCCTCATACATTCCTGGACGGTCGATGGCCCAGTTTCCATTAATAATGGATCGGCCAGACCGACTGAGCAGAGCTGCACGCACACACACACACACACACACACACACACACACAGTAGCCGGTCAGAGTTATTGTTGCTGACAGAAGTTCAGCGGCTAAAGGCGCTTCTAACACACGCTGACAAGCAAATAAAACTGGAGCCCCTCGTCCAGTGACCCGAGGCCATCGGCCGCTCATCTTTGCTCGGAGCGTTTGTGCGGGACGTTTATTGAATCCTGTGGCTCATAAATCAGGAGAGGGAAAAACGGACACATTTCCATCCTCATTGAGTAAAGCGCAGTTGATGCTGACATCTGATCTTCGGACACATAAACCGCGTTCAGCTCCTGGAAACCAGCGGCAGGAGCGTCACAGATCTGAGCGACGGACGGTGCGTCTCTGAGCGGAAGGAGGCCGTGAAGACGCTGCGTGACGATCATCACTGCAACGGCGACAAAAAATGGCCGCTCTCTCCGCGCCGTCCGTCACTCACAGACACAGAAATACACATCCAGACGTTTTCCGAGTTCTGAGTTGTAATCGAACACGTTTTTTTTTTCTTTTACAAGCGCGTGTTTAAAGTGCTCTGAAACTTTTACAAAATCACAGACAATCATGTGACGTGTGAGAGAAACTGAAAGCATGTGACAAAACCACAAACGATAACTGTAACCATGACCATAGCGATAATGTTTGAATAAAAACAATAACAGCAAAGAGAAACGCAATCATTTCAGAACCATTTTTCTTCCAGCCGATTAACCATGAAAACATTGACAGCCAATCAGAATCCATCCTCGAGCATTTAAAGCGACAGCGCTATAATGAACAGATCGATATCAGTTTGAATGCTGATATGAAAACATTGTAGTTATGACTATAGCTGGAGTTATTGTTACAGTTACCATTATAGTTATCATTCTTGGCCTGGTAATATAAATATTATCGTTATTGGTGTAGTTATCATTACAGTTTCGGTTGTTGTTTTAGTTTTTGTTAAAGTTATTGTTCTAGTTATGAATATAGTTATCGCTATAGTCATTGTTATAAGTATTAAAGTTATCGTTATAGTAATCGCTATAGCGTCATTAAAGTTATTGTAGTTTAAGTTGTAGTTGTCAGTATAGTTTTCATTATCATTATATTTATTGCTGTTGTTATTATAGTTTTAGACATCATTAGTCATCTTATAGATTTAGTTATAGTTATCGCTATAGTTATTGTTATTATTATAGTTATAATAATCGCTATAATTATCATTATAGCTATTATAATTTTAGTTGTTGTGATATAGTTATCATTAGTTTTTGTTCAAATTATTATTATACTTATAAGTATAGTTTTCGTTATAGTTATATCTATAGTCATTGTTATAGTTATTATAGTTATCATTATAATAATCACTATAGTTATTATAGTTTTAGTTATAGTTATAGTTATCTGTAGTTTTAGTTATAGTTATCAGTATAGTTTTAGTTGTAGTTATAGTTATCATTATAGTTTTGGTTATAGTTATCAGTAGTTTTAGTTATAGTTATCATTATAGTTTTAGTTATAGTTATAGTTATCAGTAGTTTTAGTTATAGTTATCAGTATATTTTTAGTTATAGTTATAGTTATCAGTAGTTTTAGTTATAGTTATCATTATAGTTTTAGTTATAGTTATAGTTATCAGTATAGTTTTAGTTGTAGTTATAGTTATCATTATAGTTTTGGTTATAGTTATCAGTAGTTTTAGTTATAGTTATAGTTATCAGTATAGTTATAGTTGTAGTTATATTTATCAGTATAGTTTTAGTTATAGTTATAGTTATCAGTAGTTTTAGTTATAGTTATAGTTATCAGTATAGTTTTAGTTGTAGTTATAGTTATCATTATAGTTTTGGTTATAGTTATCAGTAGTTTTAGTTATAGTTATAGTTATCATTATAGTTTTGGTTATAGTTATCAGTAGTTTTAGTTATAGTTATAGTTATCATTATAGTTTTGGTTATAGTTATCAGTAGTTTTAGTTATAGTTATAGTTATCAGAATAGTTTTAGTTGTAGTTATAGTTATCAGTAGTTTTAGTTATAGTTATAGTTATCATTATAGTTTTGGTTATAGTTATCAGTAGTTTTAGTTATAGTTATAGTTATCAGTATAGTTTTAGTTGTAGTTAAAGTTATCATTATAGTTTTGGTTATAGTTATCAGTAGTTTTAGTTATAGTTATAGTTATCAGTAGTTTTAGTTATAGTTATAGTTATCAGTATAGTTATAGTTGTAGTTATATTTATCAGTATAGTTTTAGTTATAGTTATAGTTATCAGTAGTTTTAGTTATAGTTATAGTTATCAGTATAGTTATAGTTGTAGTTATATTTATCAGTATAGTTTTAGTTATAGTTATAGTTATCAGTAGTTTTAGTTATAGTTATAGTTATCAGTATAGTTTTAGTTGTAGTTAAAGTTATCATTATAGTTTTGGTTATAGTTATCAGTAGTTTTAGTTATAGTTATAGTTATCAGTAGTTTTAGTTATAGTTATAGTTATCATTATAGTTTTGGTTATAGTTATCAGTAGTTTTAGTTATAGTTATAGTTATCATTATAGTTTTGGTTATAGTTATCAGTAGTTTTAGTTATAGTTATAGTTATCAGAATAGTTTTAGTTGTAGTTATAGTTATCAGTAGTTTTAGTTATAGTTATAGTTATCATTATAGTTTTGGTTATAGTTATCAGTAGTTTTAGTTATAGTTATAGTTATCAGTATAGTTTTAGTTGTAGTTAAAGTTATCATTATAGTTTTGGTTATAGTTATCAGTAGTTTTAGTTATAGTTATCAGTAGTTTTAGTTATAGTTATCATTATAGTTTTAGTTATAGTTATAGTTATCAGTATAGTTTTAGTTGTAGTTATAGTTATCATTATAGTTTTGGTTATAGTTATCAGTAGTTTTAGTTATAGTTATAGTTATCAGTATAGTTATAGTTGTAGTTATAGTTATCTTTATAGTTTTGGTTATAGTTATCAGTAGTTTTAGTTATAGTTATAGTTATCAGTAGTTTTAGTTATAGTTATCATTATAGTTTTAGTTATAGTTATAGTTATCAGTATAGTTATAGTTGTAGTTATAGTTATCTATAGTTTTGGTTATAGTTATCAGTAGTTTTATTTATAGTTATAGTTATCAGTATAGTTATAGTTGTAGTTATATTTATCAGTATAGTTTTAGTTATAGTTATAGTTATCAGTAGTTTTAGTTATAGTTATAGTTATCAGTATAGTTTTAGTTATAGTTATAGTTATCATTATAGTTTTGGTTATAGTTATCAGTAGTTTTAGTTATAGTTATAGTTATCAGAATAGTTTTAGTTGTAGTTATAGTTATCATTATAGTTTTGGTTATAGTTATCAGTAGTTTTAGTTATAGTTATAGTTATCAGAATAGTTTTAGTTGTAGTTATAGTTATCAGTAGTTTTAGTTATAGTTATAGTTATCATTATAGTTTTGGTTATAGTTATCAGTAGTTTTAGTTATAGTTATAGTTATCAGTAGTTTTAGTTATAGTTATCATTATAGTTTTAGTTATAGTTATAGTTATCAGTATAGTTTTAGTTGTAGTTATAGTTATCATTATAGTTTTGGTTATAGTTATCAGTAGTTTTAGTTATAGTTATAGTTATCAGTATAGTTATAGTTGTAGTTATAGTTATCATTATAGTTTTGGTTATAGTTATCAGTAGTTTTAGTTATAGTTATAGTTATCATTATAGTTTTGGTTATAGTTATCAGTAGTTTTAGTTATAGTTATCATTATAGTTTTGGTTATAGTTATCAGTAGTTTTAGTTATAGTTATCATTATAGTTTTGGTTATAGTTATCATTAGTTTTAGTTATAGTTATAGTTATCAGAATAGTTTTAGTTTTAGTTATAGTTATCAGTAGTTTTAGTTATAGTTATAGTTACAGTTATAGTTATCAGTATAGTTTTAGTTATAGTTAGAGTTATCTGTAGTTTTAGTTATAGTTATCAGTATAGTTTTAGTTGTAGTTATAGTTATCATTATAGTTTTGGTTATAGTTATCAGTAGTTTTAGTTATAGTTATCATTATAGTTTTAGTTATAGTTATCAGTATAGTTTTAGTTGTAGTTATAGTTATCATTATAGTTTTGGTTATAGTTATCAGTAGTTTTAGTTATAGTTATAGTTATCATTATAGTTTTAGTTATAGTTATAGTTATCAGTAGTTTTAGTTATAGTTATAGTTATCATTATAGTTTTAGTTATAGTTATAGTTATCAGTAGTTTTAGTTATAGTTATCAGTATAGTTTTAGTTGTAGTTATAGTTATCAGTAGTTTTAGTTATAGTTATAGTTATCATTATAGTTTTAGTTATAGTTATAGTTATCAGTAGTTTTAGTTATAGTTATAGTTATCAGTATAGTTTTCGTTCTTACTCACCCAGATAGTTCCTGCTCTTCACCATCTCCGTGACGTTTATTTTCGTGGCTCCAGGCGGAATCTCCACGATCTTGTGATACCCCACTTTGGTGAGGCTGTGTTGAAACAGGCCCGAGACGAGCTGACACGCGCTGTTGTTCCCTCCGCACACGCCGCATTTATCAGGCACCTTCCCAGAACCCAAGAGGTCGTCGCAGCCGGCGCTCTGCCACAGAGAAACACCGTCAGTGACCTCTCATAAACACACACCTGACCTCTGCTACACTAAGGTCAGCAGCGTGCGTGTAAGACGCGGCTGGAGACCTGCAGTGATGATGTTGTCATGTGATCAGTTGACTTGACTAATGGTTTAAACAGCTAGATCTCTTCTGGACACCGAACGTCTGTTTTCGTGATGCAACACTGACGTGGGCGGAAACGACCGTTAATCAGACATCAGCGCTGGAGACGGGGAATATATTTTTCTTTTCAGCGCTCCATAAATCCAGGGTTTAGTGAACAGGTGCAGAAAGACGGGAGTGAAAAGACAGAAAACGGAGAGGAAAAGAGTTTGGAGCCGTGACCCTGTGGGAAGTGCGGACGCAAACACCCATAATCCCTTGCTGAAGCCAGAGCCAGTGGTCATCTCAGCATCTGACCTACAGTCAAACCCCGTCCAGCTCTCCAGAACAACGGCCAGACCGCAGCGTCCTGCAAGTGCCAGACTGATTCATAATCCATGAATTCACACACTAAACACACAGCGGTTTATCAATGAGTGATCATTCCTGGACCGGACGCAAATATAGTCATCATATTTATTGTTTCAGTTATCATTATTGTTATTATACTTATGGTTATTGCAGTAGCTATCATTATAACGTCCATTCAGTCTGAACAAAATCCCTTCGGACACATAATAAAAAAGGCGAGCGAGTAGGAATTTCCCAGGAAGACCTGAAGGAAGCACCAGACCTGAATCCAGGTCATGTCGTTCCCAGAGCGGCTCTCTCTGTAGGACATCCGGCCCGTTTGGCACCCGGAGAAACACCAAAACACGGATTTCAACATTCCTAAAATTCCCGCAGACTCCTCGCTGAACGACAGCTGATGGTGTTTTGGTGATTTTTAGCGGATGTACGAAGCGCATTCTCTAGTTCTTCACACGAGCTTCTGCTCGCAGATGATTATAAAGACTGTAAACATCGTCCATTGTGCGGAAATGCCGCGGGTCAAACGGATGCGGCGCTGCCGACGTGACAGCTGGACGCACGACGGCCCTGAAACTCCAAACCTCTAGAGTTTCAGACCGAATGTAAATGTGACGGGATCAGCGTCTAGTCTGATATGTAATATCCTCTCTGAAGTCCATCTACAGTAAAAGCTCTTTGAACCGCCCGGGCGGCTCGGGTTTGTGGTTCACCAGCGAGAATGAAGCTGGCAGCGGGAAAGACGCAGTCGGACTGACCCGACGGCTACAGTTACAGGCGGCCTGGGATATTTTACACTCCATAATGGGCGAATTCAAACAAAAGCACCTTCACACAGAAAGAACACACACATTTGTGCAAAACGAGTGCACTCGACGGATCACACGCTCTCTGAAATCTTTCTGAAGTTATTGATATTTCAAGCCCTCACAATTATTATGGGAGATTCAAACAAAGCAGCTCTTTGTAGCTCTGTGTGTGTGTGTGATCCACATTCACCTGGATCTTGTTTATGCAGCCAATTCACATTCTAACTTCTGTAATAAATAAATGCAGTTGTTAGTGTCCCAAAGTCTTCTTTCTGCAGTCATGTAATAAATACAATCAGATGAAATACGACATCTGCTGCGCTGAGCCTCCTCTTCCCTGCTCCGACAGCACGAGTTCCCACGATGCACTGGGCTGCAGGAGCCAGGAGCTTATGGACAGGTTGGAAGCCTTTCAATCGACACTTTCCATCCAGCACAGCGTTTCCCTCACAAAGCCAACAAACAGACACGAGGAGCTCTCAGATCACTTTATCTGGTGACGGCCGTGAAACATCCGCGTGTTTTGTCTATTTATGAAAGGAGTAATTGAGGATGGTGATATCATGGCATCATTATAAATTCACTTCATCATGACTGATGCAAGAAGAGATGCAATATAATAAAACATTGATCTGAAATGTACTAACCCTCTTTTTACACCCAAAAAATTATAAAAATTTGTGGCACGTAAACAAAGAAAGGCTTTATGTGGCCTTAAGAACACTCTTGTGTGAATGCGAAGGACAAAATACGAAAATATAGAGCAATTTTTTGGGGGGTGCAGTCTACAAAACAGCAATGATGACGTGAAATATGATAATGTGTAAATATATATCCAAAAGCAAAACTTAAAAGTAAGTAATTATGTCTGAAAAAAAACCTGCCTTCCATGGATTGGATTTTAAATACCATTGCTCAGTTTTACTTAAACACTGTATGAATTGAAAATATAATGAATTAAATGTAGGTTTCGTTTAGTTTCATGGACTCTTATTTTGACATTCTGTTTAGTTTCGGCATCACTGGCTACTGATTTTGTCCTTGTTTGTCTCCATTGTTACCAATTAGCTTCTGTTCCATTTGACCCCGTTTCAGTTTTTCATGGTCAGTTCTCATTTACGCTTAAGCCAAAAGTCTCCTTCAGTTTTTACACGCACACGAGGGTCATCAGAAGAGTACTCACAGGTAGGCACGTTACATTTATTTTGCAGTAATTAGTTTAACCACTAGGTGCTCTGGGGGCGTCGATTCACAAGGCAGTCAAAGAAAAACAGCATAAACAGAACAGACCGGACCACATGCGAGATACTGTGACGAGGTTAGAAAGTATCCTCTTTTGTGCGTCCCTAGCATGAAAGAACGCAAAGATATTTACACGGGTTGTAACTTGATTGTTCAAAACTGTGTCGAACACCTGTAAACGTGTACAAGTCAAATGAAGTATACTTTGCGCAGCGCGTACGCTCAAAAAACGAAGTATACTTAGGGCTTCATGAGGTTTGTGTTTGTCAGTTTTCCACCTGTGACCGCCAGCGTGTTTATTTCGATTTAAAGACTTTGGTTTGCATACTGCTTGTGCTATTTACACTCCTTGTGCTATTTACACCATTACAATGTAGAAATAAATGGTGAATAATTTAGACACTAATAGCATGTAATGCCTTAAAAAATACAGAATAAAAACAAATAATATTATTGAGACAAAATGTAGAACATTCATTTCATACAACTGAAAACTAACATTTAATAAAAATATATATATACGTTTAAAAAATAAAAAATTACTAAAGATAATCCTAACCACACTTAAAACAAAATATAGCTGCAAGCAGCAATCAACGGGGTTCAAGTGTATAAAGACCTTTATCTATGGTGTTAGGGTCGACACGAAAGCATTCAGGATTTATAGGGAATAGGATTTCTTTCATACTTCACATAAATTGCTAGAGTCAAGCGTCAAATAGGTCTTCTAAAATCCGCATTCTAAAATGGTCCAACAGGTTCTCAAATTTCATAGGCCGGTGGCGGCCATGTTTTTAGAGACACGAAGGTCCTCATTCATGGCACCTTCGACCAAGACACCGGTTATAGCTATTTCCATGTTTGTTTGTTTTCCTGTTATAGCGCCACCAAGTGGACAATAGTGCATATCAATTTTCAAGTCAATCAGACAAACTGTTGTGTAGATGTAGAGGTTTTCATGGTTTTTTTTCTTTTACAGTGCCACCAAGTGGACAAATGCTACATTTTTTTTACTACGACCTCCGACTGAACTTGTACACGCCACGTTTGGTGAAAATATGTCATTGCAATCAAGAGATATAACCATTTTAGTAAAAGTCATCAAGCGTCCAGTTGCGAACCTGAATCACTAATCGAAATTCTTTTGATAACTTTCTGTGTTTCTAGATGTTGCATGTCAAGTTTCGAACTGGCTTTTTCTACAACAAACGCTCTAGGAGTTTCAGCTTTGCATTGTCGATCGCTGTAGAGCCCCCTATTGAGGAAACCAACAGAACATCACAGAGAATATGATTAGAACACATCTAAAAGAACAGAACTCCGGTCTAAACAGCCTGCGTCTGTAATTGTCTGCGTGTCTGACGGCGAGTCACATTCCTGAAAGAGTTCATGTGGACCCCATGTGGAGGACGAGACCAACAGCATGTGTCCTCCAAATGCAGAAATGCACTGTGGGGCTTTTAAGAGTGCAACCGCAGGCTCATAACGGGCGAGATAACAGCCACTGTTTTACCACGGTTAACTCCAGCAGTGGAGCCACTTTAATTACCTTCAGACTCAGGTCGCAAAAATACATTCACAGCGCACAAAGACAGAAGAAACGTTCAGTGAGTTTGACATCAGTGTGAGCAGAAGCACTAGAGATCATGATATTTGCCTGTTAACAGAAATATAGGATGTTAAAGACATAGATCAGCCCCGGTCTGAAGTCAATCCTGTGATTTACGGCCCATCTGGGCGCTGGCATCAGCACGAGGGAAACGTCCGTCTGTCTGCGGAAACGAGCGCTGAGGTGGAGGTTACGAGTGTAAACACACAGCGGCCGCCCGTAAAGTGCGCTGAAATAGCCAGCGGTGGCACTGGGTTTCTCACAGCTGGCACAAAAGCACGGCACTGAACCGCGGTGACGGCTCTCCTTCTTTCATCCCTCGGATCCTGTTATTAAAAAAGCCTGGCGATGACATTTAAACGGCCTCTGCGGCGTCGTATGTGCAGCGTTTGACATGTTAATGATGGGAGGGGAAGGACTGTAGGAAGTGAACGTGGCCTCAGAAACCATCTGTGTGGATTATTCACACCCCAGCAGATAATGAGCGTCAGAATCGCTCTCAAGGACGCTCCATTAAACACACGTATTGCGCTTATGAAGAGCGAAAAGCCGCGTGAAAGCTGAAGTGGAGCCGAGCGACTTATTCCACAAAACATTTCATATTTTGAACAATCGTGTGATCATGCCTGTATAGTTCAGAAAATGAAGTACTTTACAAATGAAAGGTGATTCATCTCGATGATTCGTATCACGATAATGATTCACTAGTTCAAAACTCATGACTGTAAATTCTGATCGGATGTGAAGTGGTTCATCTGTTTTAGTCATATTAATATGCACTAAAACTGCATCTAACAAACACCCCTTAAAACTATTTGAATCATATTTTTGCATTATATTTAAATATTTAGTGCTCAGCCCTGTACGAAAGAGAGTATGCAAAATAATAGTCCAGCTCAAACAAGATCTTCCACGTTTGTATGAATGTAGTAAATTCCCTGAGAGACTCCAAGAAAGCGGAGTTCCTCAGAAAGCACACGGACAGATGTGTGTCATCAAAGCAAACGTGAAAACACACAGACCTGCGACCACGGCTTCCCCTGGACACGCATCTGCAGACAGACGAGCAGCAGCGGAGCGACGGCAGACAGCATCATGACACACACACACACACACACACACACACACGGACAAACGGTGTGTCGTCCTCCCGGAGCGCAGATCACATGAGCCGCTGCGGCTCCCGCGCAGCCAGTGTCTCTCTGAGCGACACACACATGTGAAAGCTGAGCTGCTGGAGGAGGAGGAACAGTGTAGAGAGAGAGAGAGAGAGAGAGAGAGAGAGAGAGAGAGAGACTGGGAGATGAAGTGGGAAGTTTTAGGATGACAGACAGAAACACACAACATATGAAACCAGCTGCATGTACATGTCCAAAACTAGAGCTCATAATCAGAGCTCAAATTGAGATGTTCAACTGAAACCCTTAAACACACATTCATTCACATCAGTCCATCTCTGTGAACACACCTGACGGACCTGTGTGTGTGTGTGTGTGTGTGAACAGGTTCGGGACGCACAGAAAACTGCTCCTGCGTACATCTGGGAAACTGATCACAGCGCAGACACAGAACAGTCGGAGCGAGACAGAGACCACTCGCCAAAACTATAACAGGCAGGACGAGACCGCTGCCCTCCGCCTCTCCTGAGGTGCTTCTGTGAACCGTAAAATCAACCGACCGTTAATGAGACACTGATGAGAGGAACAATACAGGTCAGAAGAAAGAAGTAACAATCAATCTGAACACCTTAGCAACCACACAGCAACACCGTGACAACCACCCGGAACACCCTAGCAACACCCAGGCAACCACTCAGAACACCGTAACTGCATAGCCACACCCATCCACAAAACCCTAGCAAACCTATACAAACACTATTGCAACCAACCAGAACACCCTAGCAACACCCAGACAACCACTCAGAACACCGCAACAACCACACAGCAACACCGTGACAACCACCCGGAACACCCTATCAACACCCTGGCAACTACTCAGAACACCCTAAACACAAAGTGACACCCAGACAACCACTCAGAACACCTTAACAACCACACAGCAACACTGTGACAACCACCCGGAACACCCTAGCAACACCCAGGCAACCACTCAGAACACCTTAACAACCACACAGCAACACCATGAAAGCCACCCAGAACACCCTAGCAACACCCAGGCAACCACTCAGAACACCGTAACAACCACACAGCAACACCATGAAAGCCACCCAGAACACCCTAGCAACACCCAGGCAACCACTCAGAACACCGTAACAACCACACAGCAACACCGTGACAACCACCCGGAACACCCTAGCAACACCCAGGCAACCACTCAGAACACCGTAACAACCACACAGCAACACCGTGACAACCACCCGGAACACCCTAGCAACACCCTGGCAAGCACTCAGAACACGTAACAACCACACAGCAACACCGTGACAACCACCCGGAACACCCTAGCAACACCCAGGCAACCACTCAGAACACCGTAACAACCACACAGCAACACCATGAAAGCCACCCAGAACACCCTAGCAACACCCAGGCAAGCACTCAGAACACCGTAACAACCACACAGCAACACCGTGACAACCACCCGGAACACCCTAGCAACACCCAGGCAACCACTCAGAACACCGTAACAACCACACAGCAACACCATGAAAGCCACCCAGAACACCCCAGCAACACCCAGGCAACCACTCAGAACACCGTAACAACCACACAGCAACACCATGAAAGCCACCCAGAACACCCTAGCAACACCCCGGCGACCATCCACAACATCATAGCAAACCTATAACAGCACAATGACAAGCACCCAGAACACCCTGGCAGCCACTCACTACACCCCAACTGCATAGCAAAACCCTGGCAACCACCCAGAACACCCTAACAACCACTGAGAACATCTTAGCAATCTCATAGCAACAGCCAGACAATCACTCAGAACACCCTAAAAACCAGATAGCAACACCCTGACAACCGTATAGCAACATCCTGGCAACACTCTAGCAACTTTACAACAATGCAATTGATATCCACTCAGGAAAGCTCAGAAGCTCAGGGCAGGAAAACACAGCGATCGCTGTAACAGCTCTAGAGGAAATGCTTGTGGCGTCATTTTAATTTCAAATGAGTGAAACTAGATTCCCATCATTATACTGTGTAAAGCATGTGAGGCTGCAGCGAGCAGCGATAAATACAGCTGAATGTGAGAAGCAGGCGTTGACGGGCGGAACTAACAGCGTGTTGAAATCACATTATGTTTTCCCGCCGCAGACAGAGTCCGGGTTCACATCGGCCCTCGGAGACGCGCTTTCAGACCCCTGATATCTCACACACTTCATCACCGTGAGCTCCGCAGAAACACTGACACCACCGTCCACAAACACACTGCAAATCAGGGCTGGAAAAAGGTGAAGACACTTTTTAACAACACATTAGCACAAGGAGGCGCATAAGCTGCCGAAAATGTGTTGCCTTCCAACTACACCAAACGCTACAGCTTACCATTATTTTAAGTGTTTAAGTTTCAAACAGATTTCGTCAAGTATATGACATTGTTAGCTGACTTTATTTCAAAATATTTTATTTGTTCAAAAACTTCTCACGTCCGTCTGAAAGCACACGAGAATGAAAGAATATGAAAGGTCATTGCAACTTTTCCTCATGATTCTGACCAAGTTTAGACTTGAGTGGTCAGAACTGTGAGATAAAAAGTCACAATTACCTCTTTTTATTTTTTTATTTAAGCTTTCACAGATTTGTACTTTTATTGCCTTTATAAATACATTGGCGGGACCCGGTTTGAGCCGCTGGTTCTCTGCTCTCTCTGCTCATGCTGGGATTTTCCGGTGGGATTCCCTGCAGTGCTCCATCTCTCTCACCGACACTGTCGCACACAGACCCTCACAGATCCATAATTCACCATATTTACGTTAATGCGTTTGGCAGATGCCTTTATCCAAAGAGACTTACATTGCATCAAGGGTATATATAATATCAGTTCATGCATTCCCTGGGACTCGAACCTGTTGCTGCTGCAATAGCGCTTTTCACCACGCACATCATTTCAATGCAGCTCTACAGAAATAATAATATGATATTGCATAATAATGTGTTCAATTCTGTTAGGTCCTCATTTACACCCAGGCAATCACATAGCAACACCATGACAACCACCCAGAACACCTTAGAAACACCCTGGCAACTACCCAGAACACCCTGGCAACAACATACAACACCCTAAAAACAGCCTGACGACACCCTAGCAACCACATAGCAACACCATGGCAACCACCCAGAACATGCTTGCAACCTGGCAACCCCTCAGAACTCTCTAAATGACATAGCAACAGCATTGCAACCACATAGCAACACCATGGCAACCACCCAGAACATCCTTGCAACCTGGCAACCCCTCAGAACTCTCTAAATGACATAGCAACACCATTGCAACCACATAGCAACACCATGACAACCACCCAGGACATCCTTGCAACCTGGCAAACCCTCAGAAGACTCTAAATGACAAAGCAACACCATGGCAACCACCCAGAACATCCTTGCAACAACATACAACACCCTAGAAACAGCCTGACAACACTCTAGCAACCACATAGCAACACCATGGCAACCACCCAAAACATCCTTGCAACCTGGCAACCCCTCAGAACTCTCTAAATGACATAGCAACACCATTGCAACCATCCAGAACCCCCTACAAACCTCATAGCAACAGTGTGACAGTCACCCAGAACACCATAGTGACTACATAGCAACACCCTGGCGACTATCCAGACACATTAGCAACTATATAGCAACAAACTGGAAACACTCTAGTAAGTACGACAATGCAATTCAAACCCATTCAGAAAACACGTTTTGTGGTTAAAAATGTGAGACAGGTCAGAGGAGCAAAAACGTCTGAACTCACACACACACACACACACACACACACACACACTCACACTCACACTCACACTCACACACACACACACACACACACACACACACACACACTCACACTCACACACACACACACACACACACACACTCACACTCACACTCACACTCACACTCACACACACTCTCCTCTGGCGTTGGGCCGCAGCTCAGTTACTCTGTGGGATTCCCTTCATAAAGGCTCTTTCTTTCCTTCAGTGTGTGAAGCGGTGAAATCCTACAGCTGGAGTTTCACTGCAAACCGTTTCAGCACAGGGAATGCCTCCTAAAGAAACGTTTGTTTGTCTCGGCGTGTCTCTCAAATGAAGTTTTAGCGTCTGAAAAAACGGCCCACTCATTATGAATACAAATTTATTTTGGCATTTACAGAAACTGATGGTTGTACTCGCTGAGTTTCAGATGTTTCGCATTCCGGAACGATTTGGAAAAGTCGCCCCGAATCCGACAGATTCCTAACGGCCTTCCTGCCAACGTCTCCAAATGTCAGGACTTAATGCGGTGGATTTGACGCATCCCGTCACAGATCCTCCTCAATACCCGAGCAAGAGATCTTAAAGCTGTGGATTTGTCTCACTGATCTCTGCGAGCGTTCCGAAGAATTCAAACCATCCGCAAAACAACCTACAGGGACGTCATCTAACCTTTGCAGACAGTGGCGTTTGTGAACGCCGCCACACGTTGGCATGTGCAGCTTGTTATTCCGGCGTCTGTGTTACATCTTGTTTCTGCAGGATTTGTTGAAGTGACATGTCTGAAAAAAGCACAGCTGGACGACGGGGAGATTCCGGACGCACCGCGAGCGTGGCTAATTCACTCACAAACACAAAAGATCCTCCGGCTCAGACGGCCGGCAACTGTTGCGTGTCTGACAGTCTTTACATGCAGGATGTGGCTCTGAACTCTGGGTAATTAAAGCTTGTCTGAATAACAGAGATCAGACAGACTATTGCATCTCTGCAAGAGAAGAGCAGACGGGCATGTGACTAAAACACCTTTAACACGCTGTTAGACTCCATCTAGAGTGTGTAGAAGCCCAAATCATACTGGCCACACATTACACTTGCTGTTGAATGACAAACAACATGAGCAGAACATCTCCATGAGCTCTACTGCCCTCCACTGCACAACTGCAGCACTGCAGCTACTCATAATATCACTTCTGGAGGCAAAAATGCTCGATTCCTACCTGACACTTTCCCGCCACACACACGGATGTCTGGTTGTGTCCACACGGAGTTCCGTCGATGACTCTGTCCGACTGACGGACGTAGAATCGGAAGCCGATGGCACGGCAGTTGAGCTCGCAGCGCTGCTCGCTGGAAACTGACCAAACACACCGAATCAACACGATCAGGAGCAAAAATCATTTCATCACGTTTAGAGACATAATACTTATTTTTGGGGTTTGTTCGAATCACTACTAATGAGAACATGTAATGATCCACAGCAGCCACAAGAGGGCAGCAAAGACACGTGATAGAACTCCTGCAGGTCATGTGACTCTCTGTGGCCTCAGATAAGAAAAGTCTGATCAAAACATTCCTATTGAGTTAGGAGAACTTTATATCAGTTTTCCAAATGTTTCTGCTTGGAAAGTCGAGGAACATTCCATTTCATGACGGGAACATTTCAGAAAAAGATGTTTTTGGGCTAACATTTTGAGAACATTATGATAACTTTGAATGAACGTTCTATTAACATTACCGGAGAAGCGTCGGGAGAACCTTGCCAGAACGTTCCCTGTTGGCTTTAGAGAAAATTAACTCGTTTTGTGTCATCGAGACAAGAACATGAAACTTTGGCATGACCTATGAATATTCCACACAAACGTACGTGAACACGAGTCAAATACTGGCACGGCATCAGAGTTCATAAATCAGAGAACATTCCCTGTTCCACAGGATCCGACATGCAGGGAAAATCCACCGCAGTTATTAACTCACTGAAATATGACTAGCTTTCACTGCAACACGATCATTAGAGCAAATTAACAACACAATTATGTGTCATTCAGGATGAGCGGCAAGAGATTAAGTGGGATTAATTCAGTTTAAATATAGAAATGTTGAATGTTCAGCATCATTCCTCCAGTCTTCAGAGTCACATGATCCTTCAGAAATCATTCTGATAGGATGATTTGATGCTCAACAAACATTTATGATTATTATCAGTGATGGAAACAGATTCATATTTTTGTGTAAGCTGATACATTTTATTTTTCAGGATTCCTTGATGAATAGAAAGTCCAAAAGAACAGCATTTATTTTTTAACTTTATAAATGTCACTTTTGATCAATTTAATGTGTCCTTGAGGAATAAAAAAACTTTTGATTGCTAGTGTAAAAACAAAGCATATGAAATCTATCAAATGATGAAACAACATCATGCCATGAACTGAGAGAATCTGCTCACCGTCATTGAAAGGTTCCCATTGGTAAAATCTGCCCATGAAGGGCTGCGCGTTGAACGAGGAGCACTGCACGTCTCTGATTGGTCTGCTGGATGACGGACAGGCCTGTGAATTCATAGACACACCCACACAGTCTTTCTCAGGTCTCGTTCACCTCTTACAAAAACAATCTTGTATCTCTTCAGGGTTTTTATACGGCATAAATTTATACTCGGATGCTAAATCTAAACGCAGCGGCAGTTTCTGCCACACTCTTAAAAATAAAGATTGGAAAAAGGGGGATTCACAGCGATGCTATATAAAGGTGAGTTCACACCATGTCATCATTACCGTAATTACGACTTGTAAAAAGTGTTCACGTCCTCGTTAAACTCGTAATTACAAATTGTAAAGCTCCCACATGACCACTAGCAGATTTACTTCGGCACTCACAGGTGTTCCATAAAAAAGCATAATTCTGAGAGCGAGGACATGAATCACATTGTCATCTTGAAATTATGGTAATTACTACATGGCCATTTTTCTTAGTGAGAAGAATATTTTAATGATCTAAAGAACCTTTTTCCACTTTGTGGAAACCTTTTGTGGAATGGAAATGTTCAGTGTTCCCTTTAAGGATCTACAGATAAAGCTCCAGACGGAACCCTTTAAGGTTCTACAGATGAAGCTCCTGACGGAACCCTTTAAGGTTCTACAGATGAAGCTCCTGACGGAACCCTTTAAGGATCTACAGATGAAGCTTCTGACGGAACCCTTTAAGGATCTACAGATGAAGCTCCAGACGGAACCCTTTAAGGTTCTACAGATGAAGCTCCTGACGGAACCCTTTAAGGATCTACAGATGAAGCTCCTGACGGAACCCTTTAAGGATCTACAGATGAAGCTCCTGACGGAACCCTTTAAGGTTCTACAGATGAAGCTCCTGACGGAACCCTTTAAGGATCTACAGATGAAGCTCCAGACGGAACCCTTTAAGGTTCTACAGATGAAGCTCCTGACGGAACCCTTTAAGGATCTACAGATGAAGCTCCTGATGGAACCCTTTAAGGTTCTACAGATGAAGCTCCAGACAGAACCCTTTAAGGTTCTACAGATGAAGCGTCTGACGGAACCCTTTAAGGTTCTACAGATGAAGCTCCTGACGGAACCCTTTAAGGTTCTACAGATAAAGCTCCAGACGGAACCCTTTAAGGTTCTACAGATGAAGCGTCTGACGGAACCCTTTAAGGATCTACAGATAAAGCTCCAGACGGAACCCTTTAAGGTTCTACAGATGAAGCGTCTGACGGAACCCTTTAAGGTTCTACAGATGAAGCATCTGACGGAACCCTTTAAGGTTCTACAGATGAAGCGTCTGACGGAACCCTTTAAGGTTCTACAGATGAAGCTCCTGACGGAAGCCTTTAAGGTTCTACAGATGAAGCATCTGACGGAACCCTTTAAGGTTCTACAGATGAAGCATCTGACGGAACCCTTTAAGGTTCTACAGATGAAGCTCCTGACGGAACCCTTTAAGGTTCTACAGATGAAGCTTCTGACGGAACCCTTTAAGGTTCTACAGATGAAGCTTCTGACGGAACCCTTTAAGGTTCTACAGATGAAGCGTCTGACGGAACCCTTTAAGGTTCTACAGATGAAGCATCTGACGGAACCCTTTAAGGTTCTACAGATGAAGCGTCTGACGGAACCCTTTAAGGTTCTACAGATGAAGCTCCTGACGGAAGCCTTTAAGGTTCTACAGATGAAGCATCTGACGGAACCCTTTAAGGTTCTACAGATGAAGCATCTGACGGAACCCTTTAAGGTTCTACAGATGAAGCTCCTGACGGAACCCTTTAAGGTTCTACAGATGAAGCTTCTGACGGAACCCTTTAAGGTTCTACAGATGAAGCTTCTGACGGAACCCTTTAAGGTTCTACAGATGAAGCGTCTGACGGAACCCTTTAAGGTTCTACAGATGAAGCTTCTGACGGAACCCTTTAAGGTTCTACAGATGAAGCTTCTGACGGAACCCTTTAAGGTTCTACAGATGAAGCTTCTGACGGAACCCTTAAAGGTTCTACAGATGAAGCGTCTGACGGAACCCTTTCAAGTTCTGTATGCGAAACACTTGACAAAACCCTTTAAGGTTCTATATAGAACAGTTTCTTCTGTGAGTGTGGCACTGGAGAAAGTGTACGAGTGAAAGGGATGCAAATCCCTTTAAAATCGCAAATGTGAAATGATTCATAACTCAGGGTGTGGTCACACTTGTGGTTTGATTCTCTTGTTTCATTTGGTCCGGATCAAACAATAAAATGATACATTTAGTCCTGGTTTGCTTAGCATTTACGCTGTCATTTTAACATCAAACCTAAAGATAACATCACAACTATGATGAGAGGAACCAGGTACGCTTGAGCATTCTGTGCTTTTTAGTGTCGTATCTCATGTCCTGTTTTTGGTTTGCTTAGATGTCTTTGGTCAGTTCTCCGTTCATATTTCAGTCGAATCGAGTTCAAACGAACCAAACCTGTCAAGTGTGAACACGCCCTCAGAGTCAAAAGAGCCTCAATTAATGATGATGTTAACCATGATGTTGTGTGAAACCAGTTTCTCTGCAGATGTTACCATGGTGTTGCAGATCTTGTGCTGGTTTGTGGCTCCGGGGCAGGAGGCGTTTGGTAGCGGGCTGTACGGTCTGACCTGCACCGCCGTCGTGTGATAGCGGCTGTTTTGATGGCCGTTTCTTCCATGAGTCCTGTAACTCTGATGTGAGAATTTCAATGGCGATCGTCTCCGTTTGCTCTGGGATGTTCGGCTGGAATCTTTCTGTAGCGGCGTTACGTATGAAATCCTGCCGTATCCGTACGTCCCTGGACTGATGCGGCTACTGTTTGCTTTGCTTCACCAGACGAAAATATATAATAAATATATAGAGAAAGAAAAAGTACATTTACTCATTTAGCAGATGCTCATATCCATAGAGACTTAAAAATGAGCGATTCATCTTAAATAATAACTGCTAAAATGTGATGAAATTGAGCAAATAATCATTAATATCAGTCAAAATCAATTGGTTTCCCAAACATTCACTTAAAATATCAGGAGGACTATTAAATATTTTAACCTAAAGGGGTTCAGCTGATGAATTAAATGGATGAATTCATCAGTTTAAATCCCTGTGTGAACTAATGATGACGTCAAACCCATGTCTGCTGACGCTCGGACGTCTCTGCTGGCCTTCTGTTGAGTCCGTGTGTCCGCTGGGATTGACCGGAGACTGAAGGATGTAGTGCGGCAGGCAAACTCTTGTCTGTTCCTGAACACCTCCACCGCAGGAGCGCGAACACTCGCCCCAAGAACCCCAGGAGCTCCAGGAGCTCGACACCGCTCCATCGGGACCAGTCCGCTGTGGATCAGACCGGATCTGAGCGGGAATGACGACGCATCAGGCACATAAAGAGGAAATGAACAAGAATGCAGTTTGATAACGACAGCTAAGAAACCCGTGAACAG
>CM074278.1:34172208-34237208 GCA_037194245.1 Opsariichthys bidens
AACAGAGCAGTAACAGTGCAGTAACAGTGCAGTAACAGTGCAGTACCCGTTGAGCTCCAGCTGCTCTAATGGTGAAAGTGTTGATGTGTGACGCGTCCTGACGCGCGTAATCCAGCGCGTTCAATAATCCAGCCGCTCACGCGTCCCTCATTAGCAATAAACTCCATCATTAATGACTGTCAAGCGAACTCAGATACACTGTTTCCAGTCCAGAAAACGACATCCGTGAAGACAAGAAGCGCTCAGAGTCTGGAGACAAACTGAACGAGTGCGCGCTGCGCGCCACCTGCTGAGAGAGCGAGAGAGAGAGAGAGAGAGAGAGAGAGAGAGAGCGAGAGAGAGAGAGACAGAGACAGACAGAGAGAGAGAGAGACAGAGAGACAGAGACAGAGAGAGAGAGAGAGAGAGACAGAGAGAGAGAGAGAGACAGAGAGAGAGAGAGAGAGAGAGAGAGAGACAGAGAGACAGAGACAGAGAGAGAGAGAGAGAGAGAGACAGAGAGAGAGAGAGAGAGAGAGAGACAGAGAGAGACAGAGACAGAGAGAGAGAGAGAGAGAGAGACAGAGACAGACAGAGAGAGAGAGAGAGACAGAGAGACAGAGACAGAGAGAGAGAGAGAGAGAGAGACAGAGACAGAGAGAGACAGAGACAGAGAGAGAGAGAGAGAGAGAGAGAGAGAGAGAGAAGAGAGAGAGAGAGATTCCAAAGGATCTGCTACAGTTTATCCACAGATTTAAAGTCTGTTTTGTAACTTTGTTAAATGTTCTTTGTATCCTAATAAAAGTGCTGCAACTCTGATACTGTTATTTTAAAATATTGGTAAAGCACATAAAATGACATCCAACTGAAACATTTCAGGAAAAAATGAACAAGATCAACACTTTATTTTAAGGTGAAGTAGTTTCATTGTACTTACTCAAATACGTACTGGGTAAAATTAATTAACTACATGTTCTTACAGAGTTACAGTTTGATTTAGTTGTAATTATGCATAATAGACTGTTATTACTGGAGTACATGTGGTCAGGGCTGAGGAGTAATGAAATAATTTAGTTATGCATTTAAAATATAATAGACATAATCGATGCTTCCATACTCCACAAGACAAAATGACTGAATTTATAAAATCAAGTTTTGCAAAAGTTGTTTGTAAAAAAAACTAAAATTATGTTAATTATGACTTTTTATCTCACAATTCTGACTTTTTTTTCTTTTTAATATTTAAACTCAATTGCCTTTTATAAAGTCATAATTGGGAGATATAAACGGACAAATGCAAGTAATAAAGTCAGAATTGCGTGATAAAAACTTGAGTTTGTATTTCACAATTTTGACTTGATTGACAGGCGATCTGACCAATCATAACCCTTTTTGTCATCAAAGCGGTCAGGGGAGTCAGTAGATGAATGTTGGTGAACTTGAATCACGTCTTGAAACAACATTCCTTCTGATGTTCATCATGTTTATTTGACGCTATAAATGAACTCGTATGAAGAGACGATCGAGGAGCGACACATTAAACACACACTAGACGCTGTTTACCGATTAAACTTCTGTAAAAAATTACAATATTTTAAATATGAAACTGTTTCATATGCCGTCTTCACTGCGTGAGAACATGATGTGTGGCGTGAGAGCGGACATAGCAACGGTAACTAAAGGGGGCGGGGCTTTGTGAAGGGTCAATTACCTATTTGTGTTACATTCTTATTAGTATTCCAATATTGTCATCTTAATAATCATCTTTGTGCCAACATTGAGAACATTATTTGAATAGCAGATAACTTCAACGAACAAACGTTACTGGAATAACAGTGGTTGATAACTTTGAGAGAACCTTGCCACAACGTTCTGAGAACATTTCCAGTGAAAACTCTTTGAGTCTGATCCAGATAAATGTGGTGTGATTTCATACTTTGCCTGTCGTTGGTCTCCAAACACAAAACTGCCTTCTTCTGCTCAAATATGAAGAATGATGTTTTTCCCCGGCAGAGTTTAAAGGTTTAAGGACATTTGAGGAGATTCCAGCCTGGTTTAATTAAACAGGATCAGAAAATCTCCAGCGGACAGATACTCTTTTCTTCATGTTTTTACCTGCTGATCTGTGGACCAATCAGATGTCAGGGTTTGGTTTGGGGCTGGAACTGAACCAACAATCTTTCACTTGACTTCAGTTTGAGCCGAAGTTCGTGTTTGACAGGAGCGTTTCAGGACAAAAGATGTTGATTCAGGAGCACGTTTGAGTTCAAGGGGCCTTTACAGTTCCACCGCAAAACTGATGTTCTTCCTCAGTGTTTCCGTCTCGTTTTCCAGCACAAACATCCAAAGTTTCTCAAGTAAATTTTACTGGAGAAACAAAACGACTGAAGATAGGAATGAAAATGCATCAAAATGAAGTGAGTTTGTGCTTAAAACAAGAACAAATGTCTGCTGATGGAGAACTCACCTCAAACGGAAAGCAAGATTACATTAGCAGATATTTGTCGCATAATAATATTCACTAAGCTTTCGTTGCAAATTCAAAATGTGTTCTGATTAACAACAACATATCGATAAAGGTTTACATTTTTTAATAACCAGTAAAAGTACAAAACATAAATCAGTGCTCATGAAGAACCAAGTGGTTTGATTTTGACATTCAACATGGAGAAGCGACAGGCATTGGAGAGAAAGAGAAACACACTCCACACAGCAGCGTGTTCGTGAACGAGTCGGTTCTTCTCCGTTTTTTGAGAAGAGACTCTCGAGCTTGTTGGTTAAACCGTTGACACACTGCGCTGGAGACCGGAGTTTGTCATGTGACACACCTGGAATGTACCTGCACTCGAAAAAATATTTCTGTCTAAACATGCGTTTTATGTCATTTAATCACATAGCAATTTTCCATCCATTTGGATGACATAGTTTGAACATAAACAAACTAATAAACTTAATGTGATTCATATTTGTCAGTCATACGTAAATGAAATCGGTCAGATTTATGTAATAGTGAGAGATTAAATGTCTTTTATCTTCAGTTGATTTCATCAGTTGTAGTTCTTGTGTTTCTCTGTCCTTCAGTGGTTCTGCTTGTTAACAGCAGGCGTTCATCATTAATGCTCATCATCACTTCTTGTGTTTCTCTGTCCTTCAGTGGTTCTGCTTGTTAACAGCAGGCGTTCATCATTAATGCTCAATCATCACTTCTTGTGTTTCTCTGTCCTTCATTGATTCTGCTTGTTAACAGCAGGCGTTCATCATTAATGCTCAATCATCACTTCTTGTGTTTCTCTGTCCTTCAGTGATTCTGCTTGTTAACAGCAGGCGTTCATCATTAATGCTCAATCATCACTTCTTGTGTTTCTCTGTCCTTCATTAATTCTGCTTGTTAACAGCAGGCGTTCATCATTAATGCTCAATGATCACTTCTTGTGTTTCTCTGTCCTTCAGTGATTCTGCTTGTTAACAGCAGGTGTTCATCATTAATGCTCAATCATCACTTCTTGTGTTTCTCTGTCCTTCAGTGATTCTGCTTGTTAACAGCAGGCGTTCATCATTAATGCTCAATCATCTCTTAATGATCTCATTAACTCTGACGGTGCTTTAACTCAGTAGTGCGCACACACATGACCACTAAACAGTGTTCATTAACCTGTGAACTATTACATAAATCTGACCTGTTTCATTTACGTGTGACTGACAAATATGAATCACATGAGGTTTATTAGTTTCTTTATGTTAAAACTATGTTGCTATGTAATTAAATGACATAAAACTTATGTTTAGACTGAAATATATTTTTGAGTGTGTGTAGAGTCAGTTTCCACTGACACACCGGCTTTAATCAGGAGCACCATTACTGACGTCAGAGGAAGTTACTGGCCAACAGGAGGAAATTCACTCAAATAAACTTGGCGATGATGAAACGGGACGTACATTCGGGCCCTTGCCTTGCTTTTGTTTATTGCCTCGTCATAAAATATTGTTTGAAAGCGTAAACATTCAAAAATTCATCCTGTTTTGAAATGGCGTTGCTGCTTTAAAACCTTTCAGCAGGCTCCTCCCCCTAGTGGGCGGAGTCATGCATGCACTATTTTATGATCAAATTTTTGAAACTTGACAAAACACATTTGTTAGAAAGACTCAATGTTCCATATTTGGCATGTGTTTTGCAATAGAAGTGACATAATAATTTATGACAGGAGAACGCGTAAAATAGCTCAATATTATGTGTGTCTCCTGGTTATGGAAGCTGGTTTTCGCCACAGAATAAAACAAATTTAAAGATAATTGCGACTTTTCATCTCGCAATTCTGACTTTATATCTCGCAATTCTGACTTTATATCTCACAATTCTGACTTTATATTTCATAATTCTGAATAAAAAGTCATAATTTCCTCTTTTTTTTATTCAGTGGCGGAAACAAGCTTCCATTCCTGGTGGCTGTTTTTGGTACAGCGCCTAAACAAAATCCCACAGGAACCACAATTTTTGTGATATCAACTTTAAATTTGGAACATGACTTGGCTAGACGTATGGCTTTGATTTTCTCCCAATTTTAGAGTAAAATATAATTTTTTTATAAATAGTACAGTACATTTTCTTTGCAGTAACCTTCAAATTTTATAATATTTTTCACTTCGGCAATAATCTGATGAGTGTCTTCTTTAAAAAGAGACCAACCTTAGGTCTGTATCCATCTATTTAAGTTACAGTGCATTTTCATGTCCACGTTCAACAGGGGGGTGGCAGTTAACAGGTTAAAACACCTCTGTGTTTGAGTCCGAGCCGTCTGTGGTCGATGTTTCTGGACGAGGGACGTCCGTCATTTCCTGTGCGTGAGCCGCTGGAGGCTCGTCTGTCTGAAGGCCTGTCTGTCTCTCATCTCCAGCACAGAGTCTCTCACGAGCTCGGCGAAGAGCGACGGCCAGAGCTTCTGCAGCGCGTCTGCCTTCACGCTGTGACCGGCCGCTCGGTGAATCAGACCTCGCAGATACTGCTGCACCATCGCGGAGCGCTGCGTCGCGTCGCCGCCGTCCTCCTGAAACACAGGGACCGGATGAGATCCTGTGCCGCTGATGGCATGTTACCGCTGCGTTCGTCTCACCTCTGGGCCGTCGGACACCCGGCTGGGGTAGTTGAACAGCGCTCGGCTCAAACCGTCTCCCAGCTGTTTGCCGTTCTCCTTCAGCTCCTCCGGACTCTGACCGCTTCTCCGACCGCGACCGTCCAGCAGAAACTGCAGCTGCCGCTTCCTACAGCCGGACAGACACATGAGCGGCAGGAACAATACATCTGACAATCAGAGGTCTGAATGATGAAACCTTCTTTAGAAACACGGCATCATTAGTAATTACGACCCACTAATAATAAAATAAGGCATTTGAGGCCCATGTCAAAATAATAATTCATTCATTCATTCATATAAAATAAATAAATATAATATAAGTAAAACAATCAAATCAAATCAAATAAAAAATAAAACAAAATAATAAAAATGATAAAATCATATCTAAAGTAAAATTTTAAAAATACAGTTTTTACATTTTTAAAAATACAAATAATAAAATTAAATAAACTATGAAAAAAAATGAAAAAAACTAATTAAATTAAATTTTAATGAGCTTGCCAAAACTAGAAAAATGTATATTCTTCATAAAAATACTCATGGAGTTGATTAATTTCTTTTCCAGGAAGCAGTTTCATAAATATTGACGCTTTGTCTTAAAAACGAGCAGGTTTCCAAGGGCTAAACGCTCTTCCTTTTGAGATTTACCTTTTTATGTAATTTACTTTAAAAAAAGGAATGAGCAGTAATAAAAATTAGACTAAATAATAAGATGCATATGCAGAAGTTTATGCAAAAAGAAGGTCTAGAAATGACAGTCACACACACACACACACACACACACTCACACACACACACACACACACACACACACACTCACACACACACACACACACTCTCACACACACACACACACACACTCTCACACACACACACATACACACACACACACACACTCACACACACACACACACTCTCACACACACACACACACACACACTCTCACACACACACACACACACTCACACACACACACTCACACACACACACACTCTCACACACACACACACACACACACTCTCACACACACACACACAGACACACACACTCTCACACACACACACACAGACACACACTCTCTCACACACACACACACACACACACACTCTCTCACAAACACACACACACACACACACTCACACACACACACACACACACAGGTTTTTCGCTTTTGACGATTCTACAGAACTGAAGTGTCACAACATGTGTTTATTAACAGTATCGATTGACTGCACTGACAAACAAAACTTGATCTGAACTGAATGATGATATAAACCTGGAAGATTTATTAAAGCGAGGCTACTGTCTCAACATCTGTTTTGAGTAGAAATAAATCTGACGCACACCTGGACTCCTCCAGCAGCAGCAGCAGACGACAGCGCGGCGTTTCTGTCGCCGCGACGTGACCCAGAGCCCCGAACATCCGCTCGGACGCCATGACGTCATTCATAGTCACCTGGAACACAGAAGCATCATCACACACACACTCTTCATCAACGAACAGAGCTGTGGAGCTGCGCGGACCTCCGTGCCGTTGACCTTCTGCAGGTTGAGATGCTGAAGTCTGTAGATGAGGAAAGATCTCCAGAGCGTCAGTCCCACCACAGGATTCCCCTCCGGATGGACGCTGATCTGCTCCAGACGTCTGATCTGAGCCAGAGCCGCCAGCTGAGGAAGATGAGCGATGCTCGTCTCCATGAACATCAGGTGCTGCGGCGGGAAACGACATCATCACAGAACCAAAACCAAATATATTCACACATATGAGTGGATTCTCTAGAATAAAACACACGGCAGGTCTCACACCTCGAAGCTCCAGATTATGTCTGTCGTTTTACACAGTCTTGATGTTGGTTTGTTTTCCGCCCTCCATTTGAAACTCGACTCATTTATGATGTAGTATTTTTCTGTTCATGTTTCATGTTATTACGAGATACAAAGTCATTATTATGAGATGTTAAGTCATTATTATGAGATACTAAGTCATTATTATGAGATGTTAAGTCATTATTATGAGATACTAAGTCATTATTATGAGATACTAAGTCATTATTATGAGATACTAAGTCATTATTATGAGATGTTAAGTCATTATTATGAGATACTAAGTCATTACTATGAGATACTAAGTCATTATTATGAGATGTTAAGTCATTATTATGAGATACTAAGTCATTATTATGAGATATAAAGTCATTATTATGAGATGTTAAGTCATTATTATGAGATGTTAAGTCATTATTATGAGATACTAAGTCATTATTATGAGATACAAAGTCATTATTATGAGATGTTAAGTCATTATTATGAGATATTAAGTCATTATTATGAGATACTAAGTCATTATTATGAGATACTAAGTCATTACTATGAGATACTAAGTCATTATTATGAGATGTTAAGTCATTATTATGAGATACTAAGTCATTATTATGAGATACTAAGTCATTATTATGAGATGTTAAGTCATTATTATGAGATGTTAAGTCATTATTATGAGATGTTAAGTCATTATTATGAGATACTAAGTCATTATTATGAGATACTAAGTCATTACTATGAGATACTAAGTCATTATTATGAGATGTTAAGTCATTATTATGAGATACTAAGTCATTATTATGAGATATAAAGTCATTATTATGAGATGTTAAGTCATTATTATGAGATGTTAAGTCATTATTATGAGATACTAAGTCATTATTATGAGATACAAAGTCATTATTATGAGATGTTAAGTCATTATTATGAGATATTAAGTCATTATTATGAGATATTAAGTCATTATTATGAGATACTAAGTCATTATTATGAGATGTTAAGTCATTATTATGAGATACTAAGTCATTATTATGAGATGTTAAGTCATTATTATGAGATACAAAGTCATTATTATGAGATACTAAGTCATTATTATGAGATACTAAGTCATTATTATGAGATATTAAGTCATTATTATGGGATGTTAAGTCATTATTATGAGATGTTAAGTCATTATTATGAGATACTAAGTCATTATTATGAGATGTTAAGTCATTATTATGAGATACTAAGTCATTATTATGAGATGTTAAGTCATTATTATGAGATACTAAGTCATTATTATGAGATGTTAAGTCATTATTATGAGATACTAAGTCATTATTATGAGATGTTAAGTCATTATTATGAGATGTTAAGTCATTATTATGAGATACTAAGTCATTATTATGAGATATGAAGTCATTATTATGAGATACTAAGTCATTATTATGAGATACTAAGTCATTATTATGAGATGTTAAGTCATTATTATGAGATACAAAGTCATTATTATGAGATATTAAGTCATTATTATGAGATGTTAAGTCATTATTATGAGATGTTAAGTCATTATTATGAGATACAAAGTCATTATTATGAGATGTTAAGTCATTATTATGAGATGTTAAGTCATTATTATGAGATATTAAGTCATTATTATGAGATACAAAGTCATTATTATGAGATGTTAAGTCATTATTATGAGATGTTAAGTCATTATTATGAGATGTTAAGTCATTATTATGAGATGTTAAGTCATTATTATGAGATGTTAAGTCATTATTATGAGATGTTAAGTCATTATTATGAGATGTTAAGTCATTATTATGAGATACAAAGTCATTATTATGAGATACTAAGTCATTATTGTGAGATACTAAGTCATTATTATGAGATACTAAGTCATTATTATGAGATACTAAGTCATTATTATGAGATGTTAAGTCATTATTATGAGATATTAAGTCATTATTATGAGATGTTAAGTCATTATTATGAGATACAAAGTCATTATTATGAGATACTAAGTCATTATTATGAGATACTAAGTCATTATTATGAGATACTAAGTCATTATTATGAGATACTAAGTCATTATTATGAGATGTTAAGTCATTATTATGAGATACTAAGTCATTATTATGAGATATTAAGTCATTATTATGAGATACTAAGTCATTATTATGAGATGTTAAGTCATTATTATGAGATACTAAGTCATTATTATGAGATGTTAAGTCATTATTATGAGATACAAAGTCATTATTATGAGATACTAAGTCATTATTATGAGATGTTAAGTCATTATTATGAGATACTAAGTCATTATTATGAGATGTTAAGTCATTATTATGAGATACTAAGTCATTATTATGAGATGTTAAGTCATTATTATGAGATACTAAGTCATTATTATGAGATGTTAAGTCATTATTATGAGATACTAAGTCATTATTATGAGATGTTAAGTCATTATTATGAGATGTTAAGTCATTATTATGAGATACTAAGTCATTATTATGAGATATGAAGTCATTATTATGAGATACTAAGTCATTATTATGAGATACTAAGTCATTATTATGAGATACAAAGTCATTATTATGAGATACTAAGTCATTATTATGAGATGTTAAGTCATTATTATGAGATACAAAGTCATTATTATGAGATATTAAGTCATTATTATGAGATGTTAAGTCATTATTATGAGATGTTAAGTCATTATTATGAGATACAAAGTCATTATTATGAGATGTTAAGTCATTATTATGAGATGTTAAGTCATTATTATGAGATATTAAGTCATTATTATGAGATACAAAGTCATTATTATGAGATGTTAAGTCATTATTATGAGATGTTAAGTCATTATTATGAGATGTTAAGTCATTATTATGAGATACTAAGTCATTATTATGAGATGTTAAGTCATTATTATGAGATACAAAGTCATTATTATGAGATACTAAGTCATTATTATGAGATACTAAGTCATTATTATGAGATACTAAGTCATTATTATGAGATACTAAGTCATTATTATGAGATGTTAAGTCATTATTATGAGATATTAAGTCATTATTATGAGATGTTAAGTCATTATTATGAGATACAAAGTCATTATTATGAGATATTAAGTCATTATTATGAGATACTAAGTCATTATTATGAGATACTAAGTCATTATTATGAGATGTTAAGTCGTTATTATGAGATACTAAGTCATTATTATGAGATACTAAGTCATTATTATGAGATGTTAAGTCGTTATTATGAGATACCAAGTCATTATTATGAGATGTTAAGTCGTTATTATGAGATGTTAAGTCATTATTATGAGATACAAAGTCATTATTATGAGATATTAAGTCATTATTATGAGATACTAAGTCATTATTATGAGATACTAAGTCATTATTATGAGATACTAAGTCATTATTATGAGATACTAAGTCATTATTATGAGATGTTAAGTCATTATTATGAGATACTAAGTCATTATTATGAGATACAAAGTCATTATTATGAGATACTAAGTCATTATTATGAAATACTAAGTCATTATTATGAGATACTAAGTCATTATTATGAGATACTAAGTCATTATTATGAGATATTAAGTCATTATTATGAGATACTAAGTCATTATTATGAGATACTAAGTCATTATTATGAGATGTTAAGTCATTATTATGAGATACTAAGTCATTATTATGAGATACTAAGTCATTATTATGAGATACTAAGTCATTATTATGAGATGTTAAGTCATTATTATGAGATACTAAGTCATTATTATGAGATGTTAAGTCATTATTATGAGATACTAAGTCATTATTATGAGATGTTAAGTCATTATTATGAGATACAGTCATTATTACGAGATACTAAGTCATTATTATGAGATACTAAGTCATTATTATGAGATATTAAGTCATTATTATGAGATACTAAGTCATTATTATGAGATACTAAGTCATTATTATGAGATACTAAGTCATTATTATGAGATACTAAGTCATTATTATGAGATATTAAGTCATTATTATGAGATGTTAAGTCATTATTATGAGATACTAAGTCATTATTATGAGATACTAAGTCATTATTATGAGATACTAAGTCATTATTATGAGATACTAAGTCATTATTATGAGATGTTAAGTCATTATTATGAGATACAAAGTCATTATTATGAGATATTAAGTCATTATTATGAGATGTTAAGTCATTATTATGAGATACTAAGTCATTATTATGAGATACTAAGTCATTATTATGAGATACTAAGTCATTATTATGAGATACTAAGTCATTATTATGAGATACTAAGTCATTATTATGAGATACTAAGTCATTATTATGAGATGTTAAGTCATTATTATGAGATACTAAGTCATTATTATGAGATACTAAGTCATTATTATGAGATGTTAAGTCATTATTATGAGATACAAAGTCATTATTATGAGATACTAAGTCATTATTATGAGATACTAAGTCATTATTATGAGATACTAAGTCATTATTATGAGATACTAAGTCATTATTATGAGATACAAAGTCATTATTATGAGATACTAAGTCATTATTATGAGATACTAAGTCATTATTATGAGATGTTAAGTCATTATTATGAGATACTAAGTCATTATTATGAGATACAAAGTCATTATTATGAGATACTAAGTCATTATTATGAGATACTAAGTCATTATTATGAGATACTAAGTCATTATTATGAGATACTAAGTCATTATTATGAGAAAGTTTCTCATTATTATGACTTACGGAATATTTTTTTTTTTTCTCCACAGTGGCGGGAACGGGCTTCCATACCCACCTCATGTATTCGCATCACATTATTTATTTTTTTTGTGAACGAATGAGAAGTTTCTCTGGGAAATGTTTTGAGAGTGAAAACGTAAATAAAATGTAATAAAATAATAATAAAATGAGATGGGAGGGAAAATTCTATTTCAATGATTCTGCGTTGCACGTTTGCAAACATTTGCGTCCTCTCGTAAAAATTCCCCACAGAACCTCTCTACATTTCACAATAGAGCCTTTTCTCAATGATCCTGGACATGTTTGACAGCAGCGGCACTGAATGAGTCGAGGACTTCGTCCAGGGCCGTCAGCGCCAACTTACCCAGAAATATAAAGATCTGAAAGTGTATTTCATGACTTCTTTAAAATACATGTTCATCATGAGCTCGTCTCGGGTCTGATCCTCACCGTGAGGTTTGGGAACTTGAGGCGGATCCGCAGGAAGGTGGGAATGATGGAGTCGAAGTGGATGTAGCGGAAGGCGACGGTGGTGACGCTCGCGGCCGTCTGGACGCCCCAGCAGCGCTCCAGCGTCTCCAGGGCCCCGGGGCCGAACAGACGCAGCGTGTCGCCGTCCAGCTCGGCCAGGTGACTGTCGGACATGGACAGACTCTGAACGCTGGGACCGCCGCCATCCTGCAACCTGGAAACACGACACAGAGAAAATCACACGAGGCCTCAACCTGAATCTCCCTTTGATGAGCGGCTCCAGTTACACAGAGCTGTGTGAATCATTTAACGCGCTTGGCAAACGTGTTTAGACAGAGTCTCATCTAAGGGGAATATTTGCTCCAGCTCGCTTATATTCGCTCGCGATCGACAGCAGCCACGTCACGACGCCGTCTGTGTTCCAGATCTCTCCATGTACCGATTCAAACTGAGCTCTGAACAGACTTCTGCGGTCCAGAGGAATAATGGAAATACCACATGGTAGTTCATGTCATAAAATATCCAATAAAAATTAGGTTGAATCCATACGCATGATCTCTATTTGATTGACGGGTGAATAAAGTATGAAGCGCCGTTTCCAGCGCAGTTTGGTTAATTATAATTGGAGCGATTTGGTTTAATTTTGAGAGGTTAATTCAGAGGGGAATAATGAGTTTTTAACTAGCAGCTCTTGATGGGACGCGTGTGATTCACGCTTTAATTCTCTGCCCACATACAGACCAAAAACACTCAAACATCAGACGCTCTTTAATGGACTGAGACGAGTACGCTGGGAACGCCACCGCAGCCAATTTAAATACAAAACAATCTAAATATAATATAATTAATTCAATCATAAAAATGAAAAAAAAAAAATTTTAATTAAAAAATAATAATTAATTAAATCACAAAAATGTCAAATTAAAATAAATCATTTAAAAATATAAGCAATAAAAAATAAAACAATTACTAATAATTAAATCGCAAAACTGTATACAAATAAATAGTGTAAAATTAAAATAAATAAATAAATAATCTACAAATAAAAACAATCAAAACAATCTAAATAAATAATTAAAATATATACAAATAAATGATGTAAGCTAAAAATAAATAGTTTAAAAACAAAAGCAAGACAAATAAAACGAGAACTAATAATTAATTAAATCACAAAAATGTTAAATTAAAATAAATAATTTAAAAAATATAAGCAATAAAAAAATAAAGCAATTACTAATAATTAAATCGCAACACTATATACAAATAAATAATGTAAAATTAAAATAAATAAGTAAATAATCTACAAATAAAAACAATCAAAATAATATGCTTACTAAAAACTAAACTAAATAATTAAAATATACAGAAATAAATGATGCAAGCTAAAAATAAATCGTTTAAAAACAAAAGCAAGATAAATAAAACGAGAACTAATAATTAATTAAATCACAAAAAATGTTAAATTAAAAGAAATCATTTAAAAATATATTCAAATAAAAAAATGTTAATTAAAGTAGATAAATAATTTTAAAAAAATATAAGCAATATCAAAATAAAATAATAACTAATAATTCATTAAATCTAAAAATGTTAAATGAAAAAATATCTACAAATAGCATAAATAAATAAAAATAAAAACACTTACTAATAATTAATGAAATCATAAATGCGGCAAATTAAATTTAAACAATTAAAGACTGAGGATGCAACTGGACAAAATGCAGGTGAAACTGTGAGGCGAGTGTGAAGAGGGCAGACGCACCTGGGGTCTCTGGGGCTGTTTGGGCGACTGGCCGATCGTAACCTGCTGTCACTCCCTCCGGCGGAGACCGTGAGCGGACTCAAGCGTCTGAGACAGAGAATCACACCAGTGAAACACACACACACACACACACACACACACACACACACTCTGTGAGCTGACTGTCACCTGGGCTCGTCCGGCGAGGTCTCCTGAGCGTTCCCATTGGTCTGTGCGGGGCTGTGGGCGGGGCTATTGTCTGGACTGACGTCTTCCTTTGAGCCGTTCTGCGCAGGAAGTTCGAGACACGCTTTAAGCCCCTCCCACTGCTGCGCTGCGTTCTGGATCGCCAGTCGACGTCTTTCCTGCGCCCAAAGAAAGACGAGCTGCTTGAGATCCACTAGATCCTTCGGGAACTACCGTCATTATCTTCATGAATGCTTTACAGTCAATGAGAATTCAGGGTCTTACTTGACAAAATAAAGTCAGTGGTCAGTTTTGATGAGATTCACTGAGTGACATCTACTGCTTCCTATTAATTAATTCAATCAGGTCAAATTAAAAAAATATTGAAATTTACAAATCTAGAAAAGAACACTTACACTTGATTTAAATAAACGTTTAATTAAATCCATACAAATTTTTTAATTAAAATAGATAGATTAATAACTAATAAATTAAAAGTAAAAATATAATCAGAATTAACGATTACTTACTAAAATTAAATGATAAAAATCTATAATTAAATCCATATAAAAGTAAAAATAAATAAATAAAACTTAATAAATTGAAATACAAAAATATAAAATTAAATTATAACACTGTAAACGTTGAATTAAGTCATTAAAAAATTAAAATAAATAATGAATCAAATAAAAATATAATTAAAATCTAAAAAGAACAATTAGACGTACTACTAACTATACTTATTTATAAATTAAATTATAAAAATGCAAACAAACTATTTTTAACAAATCAACACTAAAATTCAAAAGTCAAAATAAAACACTAATTAAATCATAAATAATAATGAATAAAATAATACAAATGTAAACTTAACCATTTTTAAATAAAAACAATCCAGATTAAGCACTAAAAATGAAATCAAATTAAACAAATAAATTATTTTAAATATTTTATTTGTTGACCTGGATGTCATGTGACCATAAACCGCCATCTGTGAACATACGGATGTTAAATTATGAAAAATACGGCCGTTTTGACGAGACTCTGAACCGTTACATATTCACGATCACGGCCTCGTGAGACTGAGATCGATAACATTAATGTTGCTCGACCTCCAGCTGCTCCTGCAGATCAAACACGGAATCCTGGGACTGAATGTGGGACAGATGTGACCGAGTCATCCAGAAGCATTTGATTGGTTAAGTGCAGATGTGTCAGGACGAGCTTCATTTCCCATCATGCACCACGGCAGCAGCTGCCGCCAAAAAAACACAGTGACTTACAGGGGATGAGTGAGTGTGTGTGTGTGTGTGTTTTGCACAACAGGACTTATCAGGCTTACATTACAAATCCGGAATGAAGTGAATTTGTGCTTAAGACAAGAGCAAATATCTGCCAATGCAGTGAGAGAGTCTGTTCCCCTTTGAATTCAGTTGTTTGTTCTGAGTGTTTCTGGCTGAAGTGTGTGTTTGTACCTTGTGCGCAGCCAGTTTGTGACTCTCTTTCTTCTTCTCATCCTCCTTTCGTGCCGAAACACTCGCCGTGCGTCTCTCCTCCTCCTGCAGAACCATCAAACCGTCATTTAACACACACACACACACACACACACACACGCAGAGGATTATTTTCAGATGATGCGCCATCCGGACCAGTTGTTTGCCTCCCAGCATGCATTGCAACAGTTCTGGAAGCTGGTACCGCAGTTGGAGATCAGGTGACACACTCGATCATCGGCCTTTTATAAACACAGTGATTAATACACTGAAAAATTAATATAGTTAAAACTATTATTTTTTCTACTCACTATAGTAATGTACTGTTAAATGCATTATTTATTCATTTGATTATATATGTAATTTTAATATAATCATGTATTTATGTACAATTATTTAATTTCTATATTTATTAATTTGTTATTTATCTAGAATTTGTATTCATTTATATTAATTATCATTCAAAAATATTTATTTATTTTAATCTAATTAAATTTATATATGAATAACTAATCTATTTTTTATATATTATTTTTATAACTCATCTAATTTTTTACATTTTAATCGCATTTATTAGTAATTATTTTACTAATTTAATTATTTATTTTTCACATTTGTCGCTAGACTTTTTCACGGACTCAGAGTCACTTCCCGTGAAAACCCCTGATGATTTACTAATAAATATATGACTACATAACATATTTCCCTTTTAGCGCAGCATGTCTGATCTTATATAAATCAGCTGCCGATCACCGATCAGTGTTTCTCTGAGCTTCACAGACCAATATTTTCCAATCAACATCATCTTAATCAGCACGGTGTTCCTCAGGGTTCTGTCTCGGGCCCTCTCCTATTCATTATTCCCTTCCTCCAGGTTATATTTTGAGGAAATATGGTATTCACTGCTACGCTGATGACACACATCTCTGTGGTTCCTGTCCTCCACCTTCTAAAGATTGGCTTTCAGCTCATTTTCTAAAAGTTAATAGCAGCAAAACTGGCTTCCGGTGAAGTTTCGTATCGATTTAAAAATTCTGCTTGTTACATTCAAGGCTCTTAATAGCCTTCGAACCTTACAGATCTTCTTAACATCTAATCCCTTTAAGATCTTCATTCTCAATTTCTCATCTTAACATGTATTTGCCTGACATATCATCCTGATATCATCCTTGATTTTCACAACAGAAACAGACTCCATTATAATCGCTGTGAGAACCCATGGAATTTGTAGTATTTTTCTATTGAAGCAGAGCGTATGAAACCGTTGTTAATTAGTTTAGCCCTTTGGCTTGCATCACAACCGTGAGATATTTTGTCAGAACAAACGAGTGATGACGGGTGTGAGACTCACGGTGACGCGCTTCATGTCGAGCAGCTGAAGGTGTGGCGAGCAGCAGCGGAGGAGCATCTGTCTGTAGCATGACTCCAGCGCCACGGGATTCCCATCGACGCTCAGCTCACTCAGAGAGCGGCAGTCCCCCAGACAGGCCAGCGCATCCAAACTGCACACACCACACGGACGTCAACATCACACTCTCACCCTGAAATGATGTGCCACAGTCAGTTCTGCTCTCAGACGGGAAGAGACAATCGTTAACTGTCATGTGACTTCCCCTCGTGTGCAAACCAACTTCTGCCATGGAATTGAAAAAAAGGTAATTGCAACTTTTTATGATAAATACACTTCATGATCCAGGCATACACTTTCATCCATAAACTCAGAATTCTGAGATAAAGTCAGAATTATGAAAACAAAGTCAGAATTGCGAGATATAAAGTCGGAATTACGAGATATAAAGTCGGAATTGCGAGATATAAAGTCAGAATTGTGAGATATAAAGTCAGAATTGAGAGATATAAAGTCGGAATTACGAGATATAAAGTCAGAATTTTGAGATTTAAAGTCAGAATTAAGAGATATAAAGTCAGAATTGTGAGATATAAAGTCAGAATTGTGAGATATAAAGTCAGAATTGCGAGATATAAAGTCAGAATTGAGAAATAAAGTCAGAATTGAGAAATAAAGTCAGAATTTTGAGATTTAAAGTCAGAATTGTGAGATATAAAGTCAGAATTGAGAAATAAAGTCAGAATTTTGAGATTTAAAGTCAGAATTAAGAGATATAAAGTCAGAATTGTGAGATATAAAGTCAGAATTGTGAGATATAAAGTCAGAATTGCGAGATATAAAGTCAGAATTGAGAAATAAAGTCAGAATTGAGAAATAAAGTCAGAATTTTGAGATTTAAAGTCAGAATTGTGAGATATAAAGTCAGAATTGAGAAATAAAGTCAGAATTTTGAGATTTAAAGTCAGAATTGTGAGATATAAAGTCGGAATTGTGAGATATAAAGTCAGAATTGAGAGATATAAAGTCGGAATTGTGAGATATAAAGTCAGAATTGAGAGATATAAAGTCGGAATTGTGAGATATAAAGTCAGAATTGTGAGATATAAAGTCAGAATTGAGAGATATAAAGTCGGAATTGTGAGATATAAAGTCAGAATTGAGAGATATAAAGTCAGAATTGAGAGATATAAAGTCGGAATTGTGAGATATAAAGTCAGAATTGTGAGATATAAAGTCAGAATTGAGAGATATAAAGTCGGAATTGTGAGATATAAAGTCAGAATTGAGAAATAAAGTCAGAATTGAGAAATAAAGTCAGAATTTTGAGATTTAAAGTCAGAATTGTGAGATATAAAGTCAGAATTGCGAGATATAAAGTCAGAATTGAGAAATAAAGTCAGAATTGAGAAATAAAGTCAGAATTTTGAGATTTAAAGTCAGAATTGTGAGATATAAAGTCAGAATTGCGAGATATAAAGTCAGAATTGTGAGATATAAAGTTGGAATTGTGAGATATAAAGTCAGAATTGAGAGATATAAAGTCAGAATTGCGAGATATAAAGTCAGAATTGTGAGATATAAAGTCAGAATTGTGAGATATAAAGTCAGAATTGTGAGATATAAAGTTGGAATTGTGAGATATAAAGTCAGAATTGTGAGATATAAAGTCAGAATTGCGAGATATAAAGTCAGAATTGTGAGATATAAAGTTGGAATTGTGAGATATAAAGTCAGAATTGAGAGATATAAAGTCAGAATTGCGAGATATAAAGTCAGAATTGTGAGATATAAAGTCAGAATTGTGAGATATAAAGTCAGAATTGCGAGATATAAAGTCGGAATTGCGAGATATAAAGTCGGAATTGCGAGATATAAAGTCGGAATTGCGAGATATAAAGTCGGAATTGCGAGATATAAAGTCGGAATTGCGAGATATAAAGTCAGAATTGCGAGATATAAAGTCGGAATTGCGAGATATAAAGTCGGAATTACGAGATAAAAAGTCGGAATTACGAGATATAAAGTCGGAATTGTGAGATATAAAGTCGGAATTGAGAGATATAAAGTCAGAATTGTGAGATATAAAGTCAGAATTGTGAGATATAAAGTCAGAATTGAGATATAAAGTCAGAATTGAGAAATAAAGTCAGAATTTTGAGATTTAAAGTCAGAATTGCGAGATATAAAGTCGGAATTGTGAGATATAAAGTCAGAATTGTGAGATATAAAGTCAGAATTGTGATATAAAAAGTCAGAATTGCGAGATATAAAGTCGGAATTGTGAGATATAAAGTCAGAATTGCGAGATATAAAGTCGGAATTGCGAGATATAAAGTCGGAATTGCGAGATATAAAGTCGGAATTGCGAGATATAAAGTCAGAATTGTGAGATATAAAGTCAGACTTGTGAGATATAAAGTCAGAATTGTGAGATATAAAGTCAGAATTGCGAGATATAAAGTCGGAATTGCGAGATATAAAGTCGGAATTGCGAGATATAAAGTCGGAATTGCGAGATATAAAGTCGGAATTGCGAGATATAAAGTCGGAATTACGAGATATAAAGTCGGAATTGCGAGATATAAAGTCAGAATTGTGAGATATAAAGTCAGAATTGAGAGATATAAAGTCGGAATTACGAGATATAAAGTCAGAATTTTGAGATTTAAAGTCAGAATTAAGAGATATAAAGTCAGAATTGTGAGATATAAAGTCAGAATTGTGAGATATAAAGTCAGAATTGCGAGATATAAAGTCAGAATTGAGAAATAAAGTCAGAATTGAGAAATAAAGTCAGAATTTTGAGATTTAAAGTCAGAATTGTGAGATATAAAGTCAGAATTGAGAAATAAAGTCAGAATTTTGAGATTTAAAGTCAGAATTAAGAGATATAAAGTCAGAATTGTGAGATATAAAGTCAGAATTGTGAGATATAAAGTCAGAATTGCGAGATATAAAGTCAGAATTGAGAAATAAAGTCAGAATTGAGAAATAAAGTCAGAATTTTGAGATTTAAAGTCAGAATTGTGAGATATAAAGTCAGAATTGAGAAATAAAGTCAGAATTTTGAGATTTAAAGTCAGAATTGTGAGATATAAAGTCGGAATTGTGAGATATAAAGTCAGAATTGAGAGATATAAAGTCGGAATTGTGAGATATAAAGTCAGAATTGAGAGATATAAAGTCGGAATTGTGAGATATAAAGTCAGAATTGTGAGATATAAAGTCAGAATTGAGAGATATAAAGTCGGAATTGTGAGATATAAAGTCAGAATTGAGAGATATAAAGTCAGAATTGAGAGATATAAAGTCGGAATTGTGAGATATAAAGTCAGAATTGTGAGATATAAAGTCAGAATTGAGAGATATAAAGTCGGAATTGTGAGATATAAAGTCAGAATTGAGAAATAAAGTCAGAATTGAGAAATAAAGTCAGAATTTTGAGATTTAAAGTCAGAATTGTGAGATATAAAGTCAGAATTGCGAGATATAAAGTCAGAATTGAGAAATAAAGTCAGAATTGAGAAATAAAGTCAGAATTTTGAGATTTAAAGTCAGAATTGTGAGATATAAAGTCAGAATTGCGAGATATAAAGTCAGAATTGTGAGATATAAAGTTGGAATTGTGAGATATAAAGTCAGAATTGAGAGATATAAAGTCAGAATTGCGAGATATAAAGTCAGAATTGTGAGATATAAAGTCAGAATTGTGAGATATAAAGTCAGAATTGTGAGATATAAAGTTGGAATTGTGAGATATAAAGTCAGAATTGTGAGATATAAAGTCAGAATTGCGAGATATAAAGTCAGAATTGTGAGATATAAAGTTGGAATTGTGAGATATAAAGTCAGAATTGAGAGATATAAAGTCAGAATTGCGAGATATAAAGTCAGAATTGTGAGATATAAAGTCAGAATTGTGAGATATAAAGTCAGAATTGCGAGATATAAAGTCGGAATTGCGAGATATAAAGTCGGAATTGCGAGATATAAAGTCGGAATTGCGAGATATAAAGTCGGAATTGCGAGATATAAAGTCGGAATTGCGAGATATAAAGTCAGAATTGCGAGATATAAAGTCGGAATTGCGAGATATAAAGTCGGAATTACGAGATAAAAAGTCGGAATTACGAGATATAAAGTCGGAATTGTGAGATATAAAGTCGGAATTGAGAGATATAAAGTCAGAATTGTGAGATATAAAGTCAGAATTGTGAGATATAAAGTCAGAATTGAGATATAAAGTCAGAATTGAGAAATAAAGTCAGAATTTTGAGATTTAAAGTCAGAATTGCGAGATATAAAGTCGGAATTGTGAGATATAAAGTCAGAATTGTGAGATATAAAGTCAGAATTGTGATATAAAAAGTCAGAATTGCGAGATATAAAGTCGGAATTGTGAGATATAAAGTCAGAATTGCGAGATATAAAGTCGGAATTGCGAGATATAAAGTCGGAATTGCGAGATATAAAGTCGGAATTGCGAGATATAAAGTCAGAATTGTGAGATATAAAGTCAGACTTGTGAGATATAAAGTCAGAATTGTGAGATATAAAGTCAGAATTGTGAGATATAAAGTCAGAATTGCGAGATATAAAGTCGGAATTGCGAGATATAAAGTCGGAATTGCGAGATATAAAGTCGGAATTGCGAGATATAAAGTCGGAATTGCGAGATATAAAGTCGGAATTGCGAGATATAAAGTCAGAATTGCGAGATATAAAGTCGGAATTGCGAGATATAAAGTCGGAATTACGAGATAAAAAGTCGGAATTACGAGATATAAAGTCGGAATTGTGAGATATAAAGTCGGAATTGAGAGATATAAAGTCAGAATTGTGAGATATAAAGTCAGAATTGTGAGATATAAAGTCAGAATTGAGATATAAAGTCAGAATTGAGAAATAAAGTCAGAATTTTGAGATTTAAAGTCAGAATTGCGAGATATAAAGTCGGAATTGTGAGATATAAAGTCAGAATTGTGAGATATAAAGTCAGAATTGTGATATAAAAAGTCAGAATTGCGAGATATAAAGTCGGAATTGTGAGATATAAAGTCAGAATTGCGAGATATAAAGTCGGAATTGCGAGATATAAAGTCGGAATTGCGAGATATAAAGTCGGAATTGCGAGATATAAAGTCAGAATTGTGAGATATAAAGTCAGACTTGTGAGATATAAAGTCAGAATTGTGAGATATAAAGTCAGAATTGCGAGATATAAAGTCGGAATTGCGAGATATAAAGTCGGAATTGCGAGATATAAAGTCGGAATTGCGAGATATAAAGTCGGAATTGCGAGATATAAAGTCGGAATTACGAGATATAAAGTCGGAATTACGAGATATAAAGTCGGAATTGTGAGATATAAAGTCGGAATTGAGAGATATAAAGTCAGAATTGTGAGATATAAAGTCAGAATTGTGAGATATAAAGTCAGAATTGTGAGATATAAAGTCGGAATTGTGAGATATAAAGTCAGAATTGTGAGATATAAAGTCGGAATTGTGAGATATAAAGTCAGAATTGTGAGATATAAAGTCGGAATTGTGAGATATAAAGTCAGAATTGTGAGATATAAAGTCGGAATTGTGAGATATAAAGTCAGAATTGTGAGATATAAAGTCAGAATTGTGAGATATAAAGTCAGAATTGTGAGATATAAAGTCGGAATTGTGAGATATAAAGTCAGAATTGTGAGATATAAAGTCAGAATTGTGAGATATAAAGTCAGAATTGCGAGATATAAAGTCAGAATTGTGAGATATAAAGTCGGAATTGTGAGATATAAAGTCGGAATTACGAGATATAAAGTCGGAATTGCGAGATATAAAGTCAGAATTGTGAGATATAAAGTCAGAATTGTGAGATATAAAGTCGGAATTGTGAGATATAAAGTCAGAATTGTGAGATATAAAGTCAGAATTGTGAGATATAAAGTCAGAATTGTGAGATATAAAGTCAGAATTGAGATATAAAGTCGGAATTGTGAGATATAAAGTCAGAATTGCGAGATATAAAGTCGGAATTGCGAGATATAAAGTCGGAATTGCGAGATATAAAGTCGGAATTGCGAGATATAAAGTCGGAATTACGAGATATAAAGTCGGAATTACGAGATATAAAGTCGGAATTGTGAGATATAAAGTCGGAATTGAGAGATATAAAGTCAGAATTGTGAGATATAAAGTCAGAATTGTGAGATATAAAGTCAGAATTGTGAGATATAAAGTCAGAATTGTGAGATATAAAGTCGGAATTGTGAGATATAAAGTCAGAATTGTGAGATATAAAGTCAGAATTGTGAGATATAAAGTCAGAATTGCGAGATATAAAGTCAGAATTGTGAGATATAAAGTCGGAATTGTGAGATATAAAGTCGGAATTACGAGATATAAAGTCGGAATTGCGAGATATAAAGTCAGAATTGTGAGATATAAAGTCAGAATTGTGAGATATAAAGTCGGAATTGTGAGATATAAAGTCAGAATTGTGAGATATAAAGTCAGAATTGTGAGATATAAAGTCAGAATTGTGAGATATAAAGTCAGAATTGTGAGATAGTCACAATTACTTATTTTTTTCATTTCATGGCTGAATGAATAAACATTTGTCTGAATTTTAAATAAACATTGATTGACCCCTGACCTTCAGTTAGCCCCGCCCACAGACCCTCGCACACACACACACAGTGGATGCAGCAGTATGACACAGCAGTAATGAGGGAGAAACACGCCGGAGCGCTCGCCCCGTCACACCGCAGAAACATCACACCACACCACTCCCACCCTGACAACACAATAAAAACCATGTTACAGATGTTACCATGGTTACAGAATCAGACACACTGGACGACAGTCCAAACGCTTCCGCCCAAGTGTGTGTGTGTGTGTGTGTGTGTGCGTCGCGCAGTCCTGCACTGCTGCAGTACGAGGGCACGACGCGTCCTCAGACAGGACGGGGTTAAACACGCTACCGCTGCTCTTACCTGCTGATGCTGTTAGCACTGAGAAACAGACGCTGCAGACGAGGAAGAAGCTCCACATCCGTCTACAGACAAACAGAGAGACAGAGAGAGGATGCAGCATCCCTCAGTCACCGGCACCCTGATCACACACACACACACCGCTGCGGCTGAACACTGACGGGAGGGGCAGCGGAAGAGCAGGACAACTGCGGGGGAGGGGAGTGTGTGTGAGTGTGTGTGTGAGATGCTCTCAGCACACACACAGGAAGTGAGCGACAGTGAAAGCAGCCAGTCATTGTGTTCAGCTGGAGTTTGTGAGGGTGTTGAGGATGCTTGATCAGAGGATTTTAAGTAGTTGCTGAAAAGCTAATAATTAATTATATTTGTGTAGTTTTTATACATTTTTATAGTCATTCTGAGATTTCAAGTGAATATTTCAATAACTCAACCACACATTTGCGTGTTTAGCGTTCTCTGATGTCAGTTCATGGTGAACGAACTGAACATTTATTTTAAATTTGTATGATTTCATTATTAGCTTTTCATCAACTCATCAACTCCAGTTTGGAAAACCTCACGCGTGTTAAACTGACCACAGACGTGATGCCGTTGTGTCGCAGGTTCAGCTCGGTCAGACACTTCAAGCCCTGCAGATTCTCCACTCGAGTGATGCGATTTCCTGATAGATTCAGCAAACGAAGCTTCGACAGACCAGACACGTGTTCGATCCGAGAGATCTGAGGAGAGACAGAGGACACACCTGAGACGCCACTGAGAACTGAAGTAAATGTTTGAGCTGCACCATTAAAGCATTAGTTCACTTCAGAATTAAAATCTGCTCAAAATTCCAGGATTGTTCTCCATATAGTGGACTTCAATGGGGTTCAACGGGTCCAAATGTCAGTTTCAGTGCAACTTCAAAGATCTACATGATCCAGACGAGGAATAAGAGTCTGATCTAGAGAAACCATCACACATTATATACAAACATATAGTTTTTAAGCACAAATGCTGGTCTTGCACTGCTCTGATGCGCCACACATCACGTCATCACGCTGGAGAGGTCACGTGACGTGGGAGGAAGTACCGATCCAGTGTTTACAAAGTGAAACGTCACAAAAAAAGGTAAAACTACGATGTCTGACGACGATTTTGAAGTTGGAGGAGAAAATGAGATGAAGTTTTACCGCGGTACTTCCTCCTACGTCACGTGACCTTTCTAACATGATGACGTCATGTGTGGCGCAGTGCAAGACGAGCATTTGTGGTTAAAAAGTATATAATGTTTATTTTAGTATCAAATGTGTGATGGTTTCTCTAGATCAGACTCTTGTTCCTCGTCTGGATCATGGAGATCTTTGAAGCTGCACTGAAACTGACATTTGGACCCGTTGAACCCCATTGAAGTCACTATATGGAGAACAATCCTGGAATGAGTTCCTTCATTTCGTTTCCACTGAAGAAAGAAAGACATGAACATATTGGATGACATGAGGAGAGTGTGTAACACAGTTCATAAGTACGGGAAGAAGGAGGCGGGAACCGGCGAACGTTAAGCATAACTTTTAATCAAATAAATAAACCAACAACAAAACGAAAGTAAAATGAAACATGATAAAAACACAACATAAAGTCCAGGCCTGGTCCTCTCTCGTCCTTCACTGTTGTCGCTCCTCTTTTATGCTTCCGGAGCTCCTCCGTGAGAGACACGAGACCGGTGTAGCGCGCAGGTGACGCTCATTATCACTCGCGTCACCGGCCTCGCGCCGTTCCCTCGCGGCTCTCGCTCGCCCTGCTCATCACAGGTGAATTATCAGGCCATTTTAATTCTGAACTGAACTAATGCTTTAAATTTAGTTGAAAGGCAACTCTTTGTAAAAACTAAATATGTAAGGAAGAGTCGGAGCAGAAACAGCTGGAATAAAACAGCAGATTGATTTTTGAATTACATCAATAAGCTCATGTTTTACCTGATAGACTTCAATCCTTAGTTTAGACATAAATGATGTTCACACTTAAGAGAGAACATGTTAATAAATGTATAAATTGACAAAACCCATCTAAATATAGAGGCTCTGAAAATATAGTTTCTGAATGTTGTGATCAATACTGTTTGGAAGTAAAAGAAATTCATATTTTTATTCAGCAAAAATGCTGAACAAAAGTGACAGAAAAAACATTTATAATGTTACATTTCTATTAAAACAATCCTGAAAAAGAAAATGTATCAGTTTCCACTGAAATATGAACTCTTTTCAACGTTGATAATAATCATAAATGTTTGTTGAGCATCAAATCATCCTATCAGAATGATTTCTGAAGGATCATGTGACGCTGAAGACTGCAGGAATGATGCTGAAAATTCAGCTTTGATCACTGGATATAAATTACATTTTAAAATATATTCACATAGAAAACTGAGGATTTACATTAGAATAATATTTCACAATTTTATGGAATGTTTGATCAAATAAATGCATCACTGGTGAGCAGAAGAGACTTTATAAAAGTTATAAAGAAAGTATTATAAAAGCCTATTATGTCCGTATTTCGGTGGAAACATTTTTACGGTTGATTATGTGACGCGTAACATTCTAATTTAAGCTGCATCAGACGTTCACTGGTTTATATACAGTAATACAGAAGAATGAATTGTGTCTCTTTCAGACTGACACGACTGTAACCGAGACTCATCATCAGCATCCAAGAGGAAAAGACAAAGTGTGAAGGATTCTGGCCTGTAGAGCTTACAGTGAAATTAACGATTGAGCCACAAATTGTTGTTGTTCAAAAGCAATGAGGTGCCGAACCCCACACACACGACCCGAACGAACACTTCACCTGATTATAACAGAGCGACGCAGGAAATAAATGACATAAATGATGCTGGATACGACCGATCCGCCTCAGAATCCACAGCAGTGAGGGGGCGGAGCTACTTATGCACCGCATGATGAAACCACTAATCAACCAATCAGCATCCGCCTCCACAATCACGACGCAAACAGAGCAGGTTTAAAAAGAGCAGAAACTGAGAGTCCAGAACGCAACATAGATTTATTGAAATATTGCATGTGTTGCAACTGCAGTTGATTTAGAATAGAGATGCGAACTGTCATTTGATGGTAGGAAATAGTTGCCTTCATTAATAATAACAATATAATCACATACGAAACTGGTGAATCTGTACCTGATTACTGTGTAAATCCAGAACATCAAGTTTGGTGAGGCCGTCCGTATCACAGATCCTCTGGATTCTAGGGAAAACAATTCAGGATCAATGACTGAGTGAGAGATCCCTGTGTTTGTGTGACAACAACAGAAGTGACATCACGCATAAATTAAATTTTACATTTTTATGATTCAGAAAAGAGCTTTGATGTTTTTCTTTTTGGGAATATGATCCCAGACGACAGAAGTATGTTCATTTTTCACACGATCCCATTAAGTGATGAAAATGTTTTTTTAATACTTAATTAACTACAGCTTTTTCAAAGTCTCAAGCGACTAAAAAAAGAAGGACATCAAGTAAAATAGTAACAATAATATTCCCAAACTAAAATACTGTTATTTCTGAACGTTCTAAAATGTTCCGTTTATGAAATGTTTATTCGAACGTTCCATTTCAAACATTCCTGGAACGTTACTTTTCAATGTTCTCTGAAACCGCTAGAAACATTTAAAAATGTTAGATGAACGTCCAACTAAAACATTAAAGTTTTTAAGAACATTATTAAAGACGAGAAAACTTTAAACGAACATTCTATCAGTGTGACTCGTAACTTTGAGAGAACCTTGCCACAACGTTCCCTGCGATCTACACGTCTCCAAACATCAGAACGTATTCAGTAAAACACACGAGCTTTAGTTCTGATATCAAACGCTGACAGTTTAATTGGAGTTCTGTTGGTTTTAAGAGCAGGGCGTGAGCATTCCTGTGAGATTACACATCTACAAACAAGAAGAGAGAGTGTGTGTTTGAGCCCACACACACACACACACACACACACCGGTTCTTCCCGAGCAGCAGCACACGCAGAGAGCTGAGGGTGGAGATGCCAGACATGTCAATCACACGGTTGTCATGGAGATCGAGGAACACCAGGTGCCGCAGGTGAACCAGGTCCTGCAGGTGTGAGATGAGGTTGTGCTGCATGTTGAGGACACGCAGTTTTTCGCCTCCGTCCAGATCGGGGACCGACGTCAAACCGCGCCTGCGGGAAATCATACTGAATAATCAAATAATCATGTAATCATCACTTCATGTCACTGCATCAACTGTTTTCCTGGAGAAAGACTCTCCTGCCCCCTGCTGGTGTGATTGTGTCACGTGCAACACACTGTCATCTTAAACATATTTCCTGTAGTCTTAAAACTCAATTAAAATATGAAGAAGAAACAAAACTGTGTTTCAAAACAAGAAACTGTCATGAACAGGAGAAAACGGTGCTCTGGGCGGTGTGTTTTCCAAAAGGTAAATAAACGGGATACCGGTCCAGATCCAGTCTCTCCGGACAGGATGTGATGTCATCTCTGAAGCCGATGGCAGACGGGAAACTTGGGGCAGAAGTGTCACGCAGACTTCCTGTGTCACCTTAAGAGGAGACGTACATTTATATCAGTTCATGCCTGTGAATTCAGCTGGGAATCAAACCCATGATCTTGGAGCCATAATCTACTGTGTGAGCTTCAGGAGAGCACACACACACACACACACTCACACACACACACACACACACACACACACACACACACACACACACACACTCACACACACACACACACACACACACACACACTCACACACACACACACACACACACACACACTCACACACACACACACACACACACACTCACACATACAGGCATATGTGGTTTATGAGGCCAATGTGACTTTTTGGTGGTTTACGGGGACACACCTTTCCCAACATCCAATTGACATGAAAATCATGTCAAAAATTTTCATTTAATCTACAAAAGACAAACCATGCTTCAAAATAACAATTTCACTTTTACACACACAAATATTAATTATGTGACATTTCACAGGCTTATGGGGTCCGGGCCAAATTGTGGTTTATGAGGCCAATGTGACTTTTGGGTGGTTTACATGGACAACACAGAAATGAATGATTATGTAACATTTCACAGGCTTATGGGGTCCGGGCCAAATTGTGGTTTATGAGGCCAATGTGACTTTTGGGTGGTTTACATGGACAACACAGAAATGAATGATTATGTAACATTTCACAGGCTTATGGGGTCCGGGCCAAATTGTGGTTTATGAGGCCAATGTGACTTTTGGGTGGTTTACATGGACAACACAGAAATGAATGATTATGTAACATTTCACAGGCTTATGGGGTCCGGGCCAAATTGTGGTTTATGAGGCCAATGTGACTTTTGGGTGGTTTACATGGACAACACAGAAATTAATGATTATGTAACATTTCACAGGCTTATGGGGTCCGGGCTAAATTATGGTTTATGAGGTCTCTCTACACACAACACAAAAACCTAGCCTGATTTAAGGGGACTGACAAACATTACTACGTCCACATAACATCAGTTTTCTGTTATTGAAAGACAGGTCTTCATGACAATAACACAGCTCAATTTCACAAGGTTTTCATTGCTTTTAAAACAAGTCTCTTCTGCTCACCAAGACTGCGGTATTATTATTATTATTATTATTATAAGAATTTAAATTTCATTTAAAATTGTTTTTATGTGCATATTTTGTAAAATGAAAATTATTGAAGCTAAATTTTCAGCATTTTCTTTAAATAAAATCTTTTGTAACATTATAAATGTCTTTACTCTCACAATTTGAATAAAAGTATTTATTAAAAAAACTATTTTTTAAATTGTACTTTTGAATGGTAATATATTATGGTTTCCACAAAAATTATGACAACTGGAGTAATGATGCTGAAAATTCAACTTTCAATCATAGGAATAAAATTATGAATTTAAGTTTAGAATTTTAAGTGGATCAGCAGGTAGTTTGAAATGTCAAAATCCATTTACAGATATTTAAAAATTGATTTAACCCTTTGATGCACAAGCTAAGCAAACCCCTTCTAATGCGCAACATGGGTCTAAAATGACCCGCATTCATTTCTTATGTAATTTCAATCATGGCGGAGTATTTCTTTGCTGAATCTTTGAAAGACATGTATTTTATCATTTATTTATTCCAGGTATTTATTAAATATCTTGTTTTTGATTTCCACAAATCATGATTTTTATTGTTATTTAGTTTTGTATTTCTACATCAATTTCACACACATATATAATATGAATTACATGCAACAAATATGCAAAAGCAGCTGTGTTGAGTTGTAAAATGTGTGGCAGGTGAATAGTTTTCTGCAGTAAATATGTTTCTCACTTGCAAAAATGTGGAAATATCAAAGATTTCTATATGGGTCATTTTTGACCCATGTGTGCAAAATTGATGTAGAAATACAAAAACTGTTTGTTTATGAAATTAATAAAGGAAAAATAAAAATCATGATTTGTGGACATTAAAAACAAAATGTTTAATGAATACCTGGAATAAATAAATGATAAAATACATTTCTTTCAAAGATTCAGCAAAGAATCACTCAGTCTTGACTGAAATTGCATAGGAAATGAATGCGGGTCATTTTAGACACATGTTGCGCATTAGAAGGGTAGTGATACAAAAATGATTTTTATTCAAAAAGTAAGAAAAGAAAAATGAAAATAAGGATTTGTGATGATCAAAAACAAGTTCATTGAGGAATACCAAGAATACTGAATGATGAAATTAATTTCTTGCAGAGATATAGAAAATAAAAACTCAGCGGGTCATTTTAGACCCAGGTTATGCATCAAAGGGTTAACAAAGCAGATGTTGAATGCTAGACATAGTGAAAAATCAGGCCATGAACTGAAAAGGTTTTGTCCTTTAAACAATTTATGTAAGGAATAATTGACTCCGGGCCGTTGAATTCTTAGAAAATAATGCACACCCGAGGTGGTAATGCAGCCGTTAAACCTCGGGTGTGCATTATTTTCTAAGAATTCAACGGCCCGGAGTCAACTATTCTGCTTATACTACGGTTACAACACCTCAAGACACTGTTCTGACGTTGTATTTCAAGACATTTGTCCGTTTTCGTCCTTAAAACACTCCTGTGTGTGGGACTAATTTCTTACGCCTCTCATCCCGAGGCTCCATTGCGAATTCCAAAACTTCATTTCAGATCTAGTAATGGAGGCTTGAGCCTTGATAGCAGATTGATATCGTTGATATTGTCATTAACGCAGTAAAGAGAGAGAGAGAGAATAAGCAGCATATGTGAATTAGCCTGCCTGATCTGTGCGTCTCTCACGGCAGCAGTGTCTCTACTAATGACGAAACTATAAGTTTATCACAAGAACCTCACAGTTACTTCGCTGGTGAGGCATAACTATTTTACTGATTAATACTGCTGTTCTGCTGCGATATTTTTTATTTTTTTTGTGGAGCTAATTTAAAATGTATTCTATTTAAAAGTGTAAGTCACTTATTGCAACTTCGTTTATTGAGTAAATAAAATCAGCATCAAATCTGCAACCGTGCTGATATTCGGGAAACCTAATCCTTGCTTACTGGAGGTATGCTGGTTCCCAAAGCACATCAGGGAGTAAGTTCAACAAAAAGCAAAATATTTAATAATATATCACATATGTATTTTATTATAGAAATTATAGTATAGAAAATGACCTGTTATAAAAAGGAAAAAAGCAGATCTTATTTTGTATTTTAAATAAATACATGTATTAGAATTGAATAAACATTTAAACATTATAATAGTGTAATAGTGCTATATATATATATAAAATATAATATTGTATATATAACTAAATATATTTTTTTATATTTATAAACTAAATGCAACTATATAACAAATTTAGTTACATTAATATAACTATTTTAATTAAATAACACGCATCTGAATACCTCTTAATCAAACTGACCCTGGATCATGAGCTGCTCCGGAGCAGGTTGTGTTCAGAGAGTAAGTTGCTATGGTTACTTACATACCCTGAAAGTTACCTCAGTTTTTGGAACCAAAAGTTGAGGTTATCTGCCTACTTACTCTTAAACATACCTGGGTGTGTCACATAACCTGCTTTCTGGAATACCCCCCTGGTCGTCTCGTGTTGCTTAACTAGGCTACATCATGAACTACAATTGTGAAAACTAAATTTTTACCGCACTGTTTATTCTATGTTTCTTTGCCTGTGCTCATTTGTTCTGATTCCTCCACGAGAATCTCTCACCTCAACTGGTGTGACGATCACTGTCAGTACATTACTCATGATCAACTGAGGCAGTTCAGGTGTTTGTATTTCTGTATTTTTTTCTCTTTTTTAAATTGCTGATTGTTTTTTTTCCCTTGGTGTTTAACAAAATCTTAAAACCATAAAAAAATAACAGTATCAGTAGGAGAGTAAAAACATTTTAATAAAAATTTCATTTTTTGAAATAGGTAAAAAAAAACAAAAAACATTGTAATTCAGTGACAGGAATTAAAAAATGTTGTTAACAGCGTTCACTTCAGCTTTTGTCCATGGCGTCCGCTATCTTCTGCTAGAGACTGAAAACAGAAAAGAAGATAAACTGTTAACTTAAAAATGGTAGTCAGTAATGCTATGTGCCTTTTAACCAGAACTGGTTCCCTGGCTGAACTAATACAAAGATATCCTTAATTAAGCAACATTTACTCAAATGAAGCATGACTGTGTTTGTATTTAAAAACAGGAATGCCAACTCAAAATTAAATGGGATTAAATGCCCATATGGCTACTTCCAATGTGAAAGCATTTGACTCAAACAGTATTGAGAACTAGGAAATTAGTGTAAAGTTTTTTTTTTTTTTAATTGCCAAGTATTACGTGAATTAAATTAAAATTAAAACCCAAATTTACCATACCATTGTTTTCAGAGACATTTTTGTCAGTGTTTGGTCCTTCAGATGTGTCCTTCGGGCACAGTTTCTTCCTTTTCAAAGACTCTGTGGAAATTTGGATAGACAAATCATTGTTTTACAGTGCTTTGTCAACAAATAAATATTATGAATACTTATGCATAAACCACTGGGCAATACTGCAGTTGTAAGATTAATGGCTGAACTCCACAACAATAGTCTAATAGTCACTCGTATGAGATGAGTTTGCCTATTATATACAGGGCTGGGTGGGTTACTTTTAAAATGTATTTCACTACAGATTACAAAATACATGCTTTAAAAAGTCATTTGTAACGTATTTCGTTTCATTACTCAAGTTTAGTAACTTAATCTAAATACTTTAGAATACTTTTAAATACTAATAATTGTGGAACAAACACAAAAAAGGTCATTGCAAGTTTTTATCTCACAATTCTGACTTTTTTTCCTCCGGACTGCGTGATATAAAGTTGCAATTGTGAGTTATAAAGTCCGAATTATGAGATATAAACTCACAATATTGAGAAAAGTCAGAATTATGAGATATAAACTCACAATATTGAGAAAAGTCAGAATTATAAGATATAAACTCACAATATTGAGAAAAGTCAGAATTATGAGATATAAACTCACAATATTGAGAAAAGTCATAATTATGAGATATAAACACACAATATTGAGAAAAGTCAGAATTATGAGATATAAACTCGCAATATTGAGAAAAGTCAGAATTATGAGATGTAAAAACGCAATATTGAGAAAAGTCAGAATTATGAGATAAAAACTCACAATATTGAGAAAAGTCAGAATTATTAGATCTAAAAACGCAATATTGACAAAAGTCAGAATTATGAGATATAAACTCACAATATAGAGAAAAGTCAGAATTATTAGATACAAACTCGCAATATTGAGAAAAGTCAGAATTATGAGATATAAACTCACAATATAGAGAAAAGTCAGAATTATTAGATACAAACTCGCAATATTGAGAAAAGTCAGAATTATTAGATACAAACTCGCAATATTGAGAAAAGTCAGAATTATTAGATACAAACTGACAATATTGAGAAAAGTCAAAATTATTAGATATAAACTGACAATATTGAGAAAAGTCAAAATTATAAAATATGAACTGACAATATTGAGAAAAGTCAAAATTATGAGATAAACTTGCAATATTGAGAAAAGTGAGAATTATTAGATATAAACTGTCAAGACAGGACAGTTACGATTCAAGGGTATGTAAAAAATTTTTTTAAATTCAGTCATTTTGTCTTGTTCAGGACTTATAATATAGTATTATAATGTTGATGAAACTTAACTCCGCTTTTTCAGACGGTCAGAGTCAGAGAATCACCAATCACTGTTTAAATGACATTAAAACTCAAAGTAATCACTTTGGTAATCTAAAACACTTTTCAGATGTAACTGTAATCTGATTACCACCCATTTAATATGTAACTGTAATGAAATATAGTTACTCAAACTTTGTATTTTAAATACGTAACTAAATTACTTGCAGTAACTCAGCAGTAGACTATAGTTTTACAACACGTGTATGTTTACTAATGGTTTATGAGGACATTTTTGGTTCATGGATTATTGTAGATCACTCAGCAGTAGACTATAGTTTTACAACACGTGTATGTTTACTCATGGTTTATGAGGACATTTTTGGTTCATGGATTATTGTAGATCACTCAGAAGTAGACTATAGTTTTACAACACGTGTGTTTTTTCTCATGGTTTATGAGGACATTTTTTGGTTTATGGAGTATTGTAGATCACTCAGCAGTAGACTATAGTTTTACAACACGTGTGTGTTTACTCATGGTTTATGAGGCCATTTTTTGGTTTATGGAGTATTGTAGATCACTCAGCAGTAGACTATAGTTTTACAACACGTGTGTGTTTACTCATGGTTTATGAGGCCATTTTTTGGTTTATGGAGTATTGTAAATCACTCAGCAGTAGACTATAGTTTTACAACACGTGTGCTTTCTCATGGTTTATGAGGACATTTTTTGGTTCATGGAGTATTGTAGATCACTCAGCAGTAGACTATAGTTTTTACGACACGTGTGTGTTTACTCATGGTTTATGAGGACATTTTTTGGTTTATGGAGTATTGTAGATCACTCAGCAGTAGACTATAGTTTTACAACACGTGTGTGTTTTCTCATGGTTTATGAGGACATTTTTTGGTTCATGGAGTATTGTAGATCACTCAGCAGTAGACTATAGTTTTACAACACGTGTGCTTTCTCATGGTTTATGAGGACATTTTTGGTTCATGGAGTATTGTAGATCACTCAGCAGTAGACTATAGTTTTACAACACGTGTGTGTTTTCTCATGGTTTATGAGGACATTTTTTGGTTCATGGAGTATTGTAGATCACTCAGCAGTAGACTATAGTTTTACAGATATATAAACACAATATACTGTTTATAGATATATATAGTTATATAGTTTATAGATATATAAACACAATACTGAGAAGTCAAAATTATGAGATATAAACTCACAATATTGAGAAAAGTCAAAATTATGATGTATAAACACAACATCGAGAAAAGTCATAATTATGAGATATAAACTCACATACTAAATTCGCAATTGCAAGAAAAAAAGTCAGTATTGCAAGTTTATATCTCCCAATTCTGACTGTATAACTTGCAATTGTAAGTTTAAATCTCGCAATTCTGAGAAAAAGTCAGAATTATGAAATGCAAACTACCTTTGCAAATTACTTTTTTTACAATTATAAAATAACTCACAAACAACCATCATGGATTATCACTTTGGTAATCTAAGCCACTTTTCAGATGTAACTGTAATCTGATTACCACTCATTTAATATGTAACTGTAATGAAATATAGTTACTCAAACTTTGTATTTTAAATACGTAACTAAATTACTTGCAGTAACTCAGCAGTAGACTATAGTTTTACAACACGTGTATGTTTACTCATGGTTTATGAGGACATTTTTTGGTTCATGGAGTATTGTAGATCACTCAGCAGTAGACTATAGTTTTACAACACGTGTATGTTTACTCATGGTTTATGAGGACATTTTTTGGTTCATGGATTATTGTACATCACTCAGCAGTAGACTATAGTTTTACAACACGTGTGTGTTTACTCATGGTTTATGAGGTCATTTTTTGGTTTATGGAGTATTGTAGATCACTCAGCAGTAGACTATAGTTTTACAACACGTGTATGTTTACTCATGGTTTATGAGGACATTTTTTGGTTTATGGAGTATTGTAGATCACTCAGCAGTAGACTATAGTTTTACAACACGTGTATGTTTACTCATGGTTTATGAGGACATTTTTTGGTTCATGGATTATTGTAGATCACTCAGCAGTAGACTATAGTTTTACAACACGTGTGTGTTTTCTCATGGTTTATGAGGCCATTTTTTGGTTTATGGAGTATTGTAGATCACTCAGCAGTAGACTATAGTTTTACGACACGTGTGTGTTTACTCATGGTTTATGAGGACATTTTTTGGTTTATGGAGTATTGTAGATCACTCAGCAGTAGACTATAGTTTTACGACACGTGTATGTTTACTCATGGTTTATGAGGACATTTTTTGGTTTATGGAGTATTGTAGATCACTCAGCAGTAGACTATAGTTTTACGACACGTGTATGTTTACTCATGGTTTATGAGGACATTTTTTGGTTTATGGAGTATTGTAGATCACTCAGCAGTAGACTATAGTTTTACAACACGTGTGTGTTTTCTCATGGTTTATGAGGACATTTTCTGGTTCATGGAGTATCGTAGATCACTCAGCAGTAGACTATAGTTTTACAGATATATAAACACAATATAGTGTTTATAGATATATATAGTTATATAGTTTATAGATATATAAACACAATACTGAGAAGTCAAAATTATGAGATATAAACTCACAATATTGAGAAAAGTCAAAATTATGATGTATAAACACAACATCGAGAAAAGTCATAATTATGAGATATAAACTCACATACTAAATTCGCAATTGCAAGAAAAAAAGTCAGTATTGCAAGTTTATATCTCCCAATTCTGACTGTATAACTTGCAATTGTAAGTTTAAATCTCGCAATTCTGAGAAAAAGTCAGAATTATGAAATGCAAACTACCTTTGCAAATTACTTTTTTTTAAATTATAAAATAACTCACAAACAACCATCATGGATTATCACTTTGGTAATCTAAACCACTTTTCAGATGTAACTGTAATCTGATTACCACCCATTTAATATGTAACTGTAATGAAATATAGATACTCAAACTTTGTATTTTAAATATGTAACTAAATTACTAGCAGTAACTCAGCAGTAGACTATAGTTTTACAACACGTGTATGTTTACTCATGGTTTATGAGGACATTTTTTGGTTCATGGATTATTGTAGATCACTCAGCAGTAGACTATAGTTTTACAACACGTGTGTTTTCTCATGGTTTATGAGGACATTTTTTGGTTCATGGATTATTGTAGATCACTCAGCAGTAGACTATAGTTTTACAACACGTGTGTGTTTTCTCATGGTTTATGAGGACATTTTTTGGTTCATGGATTATTGTAGATCACTCAGCAGTAGACTATAGTTTTACAACACGTGTGTGTTTACTCATGGTTTATGAGGACATTTTTTGGTTCATGGATTATTGTAGATCACTCAGCAGTAGACTATAGTTTTACAACACGTGTGTGTTTTCTCATGGTTTATGAGGACATTTTTTGGTTTATGGAGTATTGTAGATCACTCAGCAGTAGACTATAGTTTTATGACACGTGTGTTTACTCATGGTTTATGAGGACATTTTCTGGTTTATGGAGTATTGTAAATCACTCAGCAGTAGACTATAGTTTTACAACACGTGCGCTTTCTCATGGTTTATGAGGACATTTTTTGGTTCATGGAGTATTGTAGATCACTCAGCAGTAGACTATAGTTTTACAACACGTGTGTGTTTATTCATGGTTTATGAGGACATTATTTGTTTCATGGACGATTGTCTGTGACTCAGTAACAACACGTGTGTATGTTTACTCATGGTTTATGAGGACATTTGTTTTATGGATTACTGTATATGACTCAGCAGTAGACTATAGTTTTACATTGAGAAGAGTCAAAATTATGATATATAAACACAATATCGAGAAAAGTCATAATTATGAGATATAAACTCACATACTAAATTCGCAATTGCAAGAAAAAAAGTCAGTATTGCAAGTTTATATCTCCCAATTCTGACTGTATAACTTGCAATTGTAAGTTTAAATCTCGCAATTCTGAGAAAAAGTCAGAATTATGAAATGCAAACTACCTTTGCAAATTACTCTTTTTACAATTATTAAATAACTCACAATCAACCATCACAAAACATGAAAACAGTCGTGGATCATCCAGGTCAAGGCAGGACAGTTACGATTCAAGGGTATGTCAATCTTTGAATTGGGCATTTTTTTATAAATTCAGTCATTTTGTCTTGTTCAGGACAGTACTAAATAAAAATAACAAAATTTTATTGATCCCTCTTATTTTGTAAAAAGTATTATAATGTTGATGAAACTTAACTCCGCTTTTTCAGACGGTCAGAGTCAGAGAATCACCAATCGCTGTTTAAATGACATAAAAATTCAAAGTAATCACTTTGGTAATCTAAAATACTTTTCAGATGTAACTGTAATCTGATTACCACCCATTTAAAATGAAACTGTAATGAAATACAGTGACTCAAATGTTGTATTTTAAATACGTAACTAAGTTACTTGTATTTCGTTACTCCCCAACCTTGTGTATGTGACTCTGCAGTAGACTGTAGTTTTACAATATATGTGTGTGTTTACTCATGGTTTACGAGGACACAAGGCTTTCAGTATACTGTTAACACACATAAGTGTTTTTAACAATAGTGTACTGCTGAATTACATTTAGTGGCAATAAGAGAATTTAACTTCAGATTAGGGCTGCAACTAACAATTATTTTGATAATCAATTAGTTGGCAGATTATTTTTTTGATTAATTGGATAAAAATCCTAATGTTCTTTTTTCTATTATTTTATTGACAAAAAACACATTATTGCACATCCTGCCCAATATCCTTCAAACAAACGTGCCAGCTGAATGCTATGAAAACATACAGTGATTAATTTGTGACTGTCACCTGTCACAGAAAAGAGAACACAAATATTTTAGTGATCTGACAAAAAGTCATTACTCAAACATAAAGTCCAAAAAACTTTATATTTTGTTTGGCCTCCTTTGGCTTTGATAGCAGCTTGTGTTCTTGCTGACATTTTTTTTATGTACTTTTCCCACAGTCTCTGTTGTTATTGACTGTAATTGGGCATCTGAAAAAGTCTTTCTTGTAAAACAGTAAATTCAAAAAATCCTGACAACAATATTTATATTTTAGCATTAGAAATACTATTGTGACTAAACAGCTCACACATACTGGTGGATGAACCATTACAGAAACATAAAAATGATTTAATGACCAGTAGCGTGCCAGTGTTCTAATAAATTTAAGCACTGTATATAGTAAATATAGTTTAAATCTCTACATTAGAAAAATAAGATAATATTAAAGATAATAATAAAAAAACACACTCAGTGTTAACCAACAGGCAAGAGAAATGCAGGAATGCTCTTCCTGTCATTTCTTCGTCCTGTGTAAATAATAGAAACGTCTTACCTTTATTCAATTACATGCTGTTATCCCTTTACAGTTACTACTCCCATGAAATACTTGAATGACATACTGATTTTTAAACCTAAATTGAACTTTCAACAACAGATATTTTAGCAATATGAATATTTTTGCGCTGAACATTAATCGTCTCCCTCTACCGTGTTCCATCAGTCTGATGCGGGGGGTCTGATTCAGTAACGTAAAGTTTGAAGTTTAACGCAGACTGTCAGGACAAACCTTTATGCAAGAAGGAAATTCTCGCGTGAATTTGAAACATTTACTGATAATGATATAGCCGTAGAATGAACGTCTGTCCAGCGCCTGGCAGGGCAAGCCATGTTAAACATGGAGCTAATGCATTAGCTTGAAGCTTAAAATAAAGAGTTCTCATGTTTTGAGCAGTTCGGATCACGCACCTTTCCCGCAGCAGCTCACGCTGTTTCCTCCGCTATTTTTAAATGCATTCTGTCCATAGAAATGCGTTATTCAGTGCTGTAATTTGACAAGACTGGCAGAAGTTTTGCGTGCACGGTGGGAAGACCAGACAATAGTTGTCGATGATTTTCATTATCGATTATTATCGATTTTATCGATTAGTTGTTGCAGCCCTACTTCAGATCATATTATAAAGTGTGTTAAACTAAATTGACAAACGCATTAACAAACCTCCTCAGGAGATGTGACTTCACTTCCTGTCATGGCTGGAGCAACAGGCTCATGGACAAGCTGGAAGACAGAAACAAAGCTGGAGCAACTGGATAATATTAGTATAATTACTTTAATAACATTTGGAAGTATTTTACGTTGCACAGTTCCTGCCCACAGCGACAACACCATGGCAAGTCATGTCCTCCGTAATCATACCTTACCTTTGATGGGATTGATATATTTCCCAGTAATGTGAGATTTGTCCTTCCCCAGTTTTATGTTCTGGATAGGTCCGATGACTCAGAATCACTACAAAATATCATGTCAAGTCAATCTTAACATAAAGACAGTATAATATTAATAAAGTGCTTAAATTGAGCAGATTGGGTAATGATTTGTTTAAAAGGACTGCTTTTTAAACTCAGTTATTCATATTCATAGTTACTCTATATAAAAAAGGAACCCCACTAAAAATAACATTACAAAATAAACTTTGATGTTAAATATTCACTAAAAAGATTTTAGCATTAGCTATTGCTCCACACTGGAGAGCTGCTTAATAACAGAAAAATCAAGCTGTAATTCTAACTGAAAGTGACACTGAGATGCAAAGATAGAGTGTGAGACGCTGTTGATAATGTCAAATAATCTTTTTAGTCCTATCCCTTACTTTACTTTTTCAAGGAAAAGTAATTAAATTATATTAATTAGATTACTTAATAATTAATTACACCTAACCCCGCCCCTGTTATGGGTTAACTTTTCTATTTAAAAACAAACAAAAACAGCCGTAGACAGTCGTTTGGGTCAGAAAATTGCACGCTCCAGTCTCAAGGCCGTGGCCAGGGGAGCGAGAGACAAAAGCGCGCCGTGTTAGAGTGCACATCAGCCGGCTACACCTGCGAGCTCTCCCGCTCAGACCGCGTGAACTGCCGCGACCGCGCAGACAGCGACATTAGGAGATTCAGATGTCGATCTATTGTATTATTTGAACTATGATAAATGATCAAATTATAAAATATATCGCAGAAGTGTTTTCTTTTTAGACCAAATTGCCTATTAGCAATGCGCTCTGCCCAAGGCCAGTTTATTTTACAACGATATATTTAATTTAAATTGTATTATCACATTCGTTGCGACTTACATCATCTTTGCGTCTCAGTGCTGATTCTACAAGCAGTGCTTCTCTCACGCTCCATACAGTTTTAAGTGATTTAAAGACATCAAATGAACATTTAACAACTGAAACTAACACTGAGAAATCGCGGATCTATATGTAAAAAAATAAAAGATATTAAGTACTCACTTTTTTCAGCATAGATCCAGCTTCTGCGTTATTGAAGCGCTGCGTGTCCGGTATGGCGGGAATATGTGTTAAATTTGGCGCGGATGTGTGTAAAATTTGGCGCTAATGTGTGTAGCTTGCAATAACAATTTCCACCTACAGGGGCACTGTTCCTATTCCACACACACACATCATGGTTTAAGAGACCATGTTTGTAAAGGTTATAAAAAAGGTAGGGAGTGTCATAACAGTAAAATAACAACATTAATTAATAAAAGTAGCAATGTAGTAAATATACAAGCATTAATAATTTTTTTAATTATTATTAGTCAATAATTATAACAGTTCAAATTTCCCGAATTATGAGACCACTAAAAGTGGTCTCATAAACCGAGTGGTCTCATAATGCTGGTAGGTAAACCTGAAAATTGGTCTCATAAACCACATATGCCCGCACACACACACACTCACACACACACACACACACACACACACACACACACTCACACACACACTCACACACACACTCACACACACACACACACACACACACACACACACACTCACACACACACACACACACACACACACTCACACACACACTCACACACACACACACACACACACACACACACACACTCACACACACACTCACACACACACTCACACACACACACACACACACACACACACACTCACACACACACACACACTCACACACACTCTCACACACACACACACACACTCACACACACACTCACACACACACACACACACACACACACTCACACACACACACACACACTCACACCACACACACACACACACACACACTCACACACACACTCACACACACACTCACACACACTCACTCACACACACACACACACACTCACACACACACTCACACACACACACACACACTCACACACACACTCACACACACACACTCACACACACACACTCACACACTCACACACACACTCACACACACACACTCACACACACACACACACACACACTCACACACACACACACACACTCACACACACACTCACACACACACACACACACACACACACACACACTCTCACACACACACACACACACACACACACTCACACACACACACACACTCACACACACACACACTCACACACACACACACACACACTCACACACACACTCACACTCACTCACACACACACACACACTCGTGAAGCAGCGTCAGAACACATCGTACCGCGCACGTGAGTGAGAGCAGCTTTACTCTGCGCAGCCGCGGCCCGTGCGCTGTGAGCGATCCGGTGGGGCTTCACCCTGTACGCCTGCGGCCCCAGATCCGCCACCATCCCGACAGGAAGTGCCACAGGAAGGGAGAAAACGCAGCGCTGCGCACTTCACCGCAAACACACTCTCACCGGACAGCACAGGAGCGCGCAGGTGCCTGACCGCCATATGCAGACGCCCATCTGAACAGAAGAAACAAGGTTACTGTGATTTCTTCAGTGTGTAATGAAAAAGGCGGGAGTTCTTCTCTATATCAGTGTTTCTGACACGCCTCCATCTTGAGTGTTCTTCATTTAAATAATTCATGCGCAGAATAAAGGGGCGGGGCCTGGTTGAGTGAGTTAGTAGTGTGTCGAAATTGGCGGTTATGATAAGGGGCGGGGCATTTCCCAAACACCAATCACAACACACTGCTCCCGCCAACCAATCAGAGCACAGTGTGCTTTTCAGAAGGAGGGGCTTCATAGAGACAGGAAGTAAACAGAGCGTTACTGACAGACTGAGAAGAGAGGAGCTGCACAATGAGGAAAATAATCATCAAGGTGCTCTTGCATCAGAGTTGACCCTTTGTCTGCAGTTTGATTGACAGGCGATCTGACCAATCATAACCCTTTTTGTCGTCAAAGCGGTCAGGGGAGTCAGTAGATGAACGTTGGTGAACTTGAATCACGTCTTGAAACAACATTCCTTCTGATGTTCATCATGTTTATTTGATGCTATAAATGAACTCGTATGAAGAGACGATCGAGGAGCGACACATTAAACACACACTAGACGCTATTTATTGATTAAACTTCTGTAAAAAATTACAATATTTTAAATATGAAACTGTTTCATATGCCGTCTTCACTGCGTGAGAACATGATGTGTGGCGTGAGAGCGGACATAGCAACGGTAACTAAAGGGGGCGGGGCTTTATGAAGGGACCCTTTACAAAAACATGCCCCCTTTAGTTACTGTAACATAGCAATCATAACCCGGACTGCAGAAAGACGCGAGTACACACAGTTTTTCAAGTTAACCAACGGATAAGATGGCGGATTCGGGGTTGTGATTGGTTAGATCGCCTGTCAATCAAACTGTTTGTGAAGGGTCAATTGAGCAAAAGGATGTCAAGTGGAACAACCACCGCCACATCATGAACTCACATAACACACATATTCTCAGAGAGAGGGTTCTGTACCGGTTCTGGGCGGGTTTGGTTTCATGGAGTCCACACTGAAAGCTTTCTTCAGTTCAGTCGATAATCTCAGATCAAGCTGGAAAAACAATAAAGAGACATTTTAAAGTTATTCCCAGTTCAGAAAAAAAAAAAAAAATACGCTCATCTCACTGTTAAAAACGCCTCTATTTGACAAAACAACTGAATCTTGTCTTCCGTGGAGCTGCTTCACATGCAGCTGAATGAATCTCATATTTGGTGAAGCTTGCACTCGGGTCGTTATTTTCCTTTTTATGATTGTGAGACAGCTTTGAAGAAGCTCCACAGAGAAACTCCCGATTATGATCCATAATTTGCTCCTCAGAAACCACGTCAAGAACATGAACTGAGTTCATGGAGCTCAATCACACCCTTCACGCTTTCATTACAGACGAGAGTGAAAAGAGGCTTGAAGGAGGTGAGATATAATCGGATTAGATGGACTGCATTTGATTTGAGGCTGAAATGAAGCCCAGAGCTGCTCCGGACCGACACCGGACCTCACCGGTGCGGGAGTCAGTCTGTGGGGCAGGAGGGACTTCACCGCGGCCAGATGCTGCTTATAACTGTGAACCTGCGGAGAGAAGGACATCACACACTGAGAGCTCGTCGTGCTGATCCACTGCGGCTTTATGACACTCCCAGGTGCTTTAAAGATGGTGCGGGAGGAGCAGCTGCTGTGAGTTCTGCAGAGTCATATAGAAACTCTTACCGCTGGAAAAGTCCCCGCGGCGTCATCATCGCGCTCCAGCTGTTGACGCGCGCGCATGTCCGCGACAATCGCGCGCTTTTCTTTCGGAGAGTTCGCTGTCACGCACTCGTTGCGAGTTTGTTATAAGAAGTCGGATTGTCTCGTCACTCCGCGTCCTTAGCAACCAACTTTTACTAAACAGTAACGGGCCCTTCCGGCGGTGCGTTCGAGCTTATGGCAAGCCGTTTTCGCTTGGATTCATTTTCGGGATATGAACTTGCGATATCGACAATTACATTTTCACTAGTTAAAGTTCTAATTCTTGATATCAGGAATTAGATGTCCACTAGTATAAACTGTAACACTTTTTACTAGTGAAATCTCGCCATTCAAACTCAATTGTTGACATCAAGAATTAATTTCTTGCTAGTTGAAATTCCAGTTTCACATACAATTCTTACTAGTAAAAATGCAAATTTCTGATATCAACAATTACATCGCTACTAGTGCAAATGTCTATTCTTGATCTCAACAATTGAATTGCAACTCGTAAAAAATGTTCATTTCTGATATCGTGAATGTGATCGTTACTAGTAAGAAAGCCGTTTTAGATATCAGAAATTATCTTGATATCCAGAATTCATTTTCAGATATCAGAAATGAACAGTTTTACTACTAGCAATTCAAGAATAGACCTTTTTACTAGTAAGAATGTAATTATTGAGATCAAAAATTCTCATTTTTATCAGTATTGCTGATATGTGAAATTGCAATTTCAACTAGTAAGAAATCAACAAGCAGCCTATGGCGATATTTCACTAGTGAAAACACAATGACAGATATCAAGAACTATAGTTTTTGCTAGTGGAAATTGAATGGTTTGATATCAAAAATTAGCATTTTAACCTGTGAAAATGTCATTGTTGATTTCACAAGTTCATATCCTGAGAACGAATAAATGTGAAAGCGGCTTGCCATACGAGCTGACCGCCAACACAAAGTAGAAATACTTATAGGTCTTTTATAGGCTTTTTCCTAATTAAAAAAAAAATGAAAGCATTGTAATCTATCAATATAATAACGATGAAGTTTGCTGTGACTTCATAAATGAATTTAAAGCTTTTTAAAAGCCTGTTCCAGAAGTAGAGTGAAAAAGCCTTGCTGTATTTTTGTGTAGGTGTTGAGGTAAAACGAGCGAAGCCTGAATAAATCACACAATGAACGAGATCTCCACACCTTCAGAGGAGCTGTTCTTTCTTGAATCATTTGGAAATGTTTCTCAGAGTTTACTTTTGGACCTAATCTTTCTGGCCAGTCTTTTCTCCCACTAATCCATCTTGTATCAGTGAGTTAATCTTGAAATCCAATTCTTCATCCTGCCGACTTGATCCCTACTTCTCCTACATCTGTTTCTCACTTCATAAATGCATCTCCTGCTTTCGTTTCAGGGTTAATTCACCTAGAAATAAAAACTCAGCCATTAAATCGTCTCCCTCACGTGGTTCTACAACCTTCGTTCATCTTCAGAACACAAATGAAGATATTTTTGATGAAATCCGATGGTTCAGTGAGTCTCTATCGACAGCAAGATGATGAACACTTTCACTAAAACATATTTAAAACAGGTCACGTGACTACAGTGGTTTAACCTTAATACTATAAAGAATACTTTTTGTGCACCAAAAAACAAACCAAAATAACGAATTTATTCAACTTGGCCTCGTTTACTAAAATCATGCGACTTTTTACGCAGTTTGATACGAACCACTGATTCGACACAAAAGCTTCAGTGTTTTGAAATTGTCCATCTCTTTCTACACTGTGATGAATTGCTGTAAAAATTACAGCAATATTTTACAGCAGATGGCTGTATTCTTAATAATACACCATATTGCTGTAAACTGCAATGCATTCTGGGGGGCGTGGCGGTTTGACTCAAAATTACAGGATATTACCGTAAATTTCAAGCATAAAGAGGCATTGTAGGATTTTCAACGGTTTGAGATTCTGGTAGCAGCAAGAGAGAGAGAGAGAGAGAGAGAGAGAGAGAGAGAGAGAGAGAGAGTGGTCTACAACTGTTATTTAATTTAAAAAAATACAGCAAATTTTTAAAAAAATTGTTAATCAAAGAATACAGTAAAATTCTGTAAATTATAGTAATGGTACTGTAAAAATTACAGTAACTGGCTGGCAACCCTGCGGCCAGTATATACTGTAAAATTTACAGGTCATTTTTAACATAGTAGTAAATGTGTGCGTTTTGTTTTTCTGTGTAGTACGTCCAACAATTTTGTCAGATATACATCTTAACCACGTTTAGTGTTTGTGTTCCCTCATATTTAAAATCGTTAATAAAAATATTTTCCTCAAGTTTTGTAGGGTCTTTTGGACACTAATGTATTCTCTGCTAGACATCGTAGTTTATGCAAAATCAAGAAATTGCATTTGGCATGAAGAAAATGGCTATTTAAAGGCCATTAAAAGATTTCTTTTTGGTTAGTGACATTGTTTTCAGGATTCTCATTAGATACTCATTAAAGGCAGCACAACAAACACTATCATGATGTATAAATACTTAAATATTGTTTGCAAGAAAAGCACTTTTGACTGACATTTACAGAGAAGATGAACTCATTATTCATTATATATAATGAAAACATGAAAATATCAAGATATTATGCCAAACAAACAAAGGAATAGAATTGAGTAATACTGAGGTATAATGAAAAAGAATGGGATTTTTGGTCACGTTTGACACTCAGGTGTTTTCCAAGGATGAGATAAAACGCTTCATATGAAGAGAATCTGAAACCTGTTCCAGCTGACTGTCGTGAGCAGAAGCAGATGGTGTGAATCTAGTTGATGAGCAGGTTTTTGAATTTATTAAACCTTCGGAGCATCAGCTGTGTTAAATGTTGTCTGGATGATTTGCCAACACTTTACAATAAGATCTCATTTGTTAACTTTAGTTAACGCATTTACTAACAATGAGTGAATCTATTTTTACAGCATTTATAACGAGAATGTGCGCCAGAAAAACAACGAAATAATGACTTTATCCAACAGTATCTACAACATAACATCTCAACGGTTCTCTCTTGTTTTTGCATGTGTGAGCATGCATTATGCTTACAAAATCTTTTTCTAAAGGGTTTCCTATAGGCTGGACATCAGTTTTGTCCTTTACTGTAACAGTAAAAATACTTCAGTCCTATAAAGACAGCTCTGTCCTCAACGAATGTTACGTAGATCCATAACCGGTCGCTGTATAACCAGCTGGTCTGATGAGAGTCTATATGGCCGAGTGTTAAACTCAATTACTGTGTGATTTCCTCTGCGTCTGTTTATCGTTGTGGGCGAGAGACTTTAAACTCTGTCATGACGGCTAGTTTCAGATGAATAAGGAGAATAACCTCACTGTAAAAAACACTGGGTTAAAAACAACCCAAGAGCTGGGTAAATATAGGACAGGTTCATTTTTTAACTAGGCTTTTTTCTTTTACTTCATACATGAATTAATGTTTACAGATTAACTTCAATCCTCTAAACTTTTTGAAATACTCCACAAAACCACTGATTCCTTCAAATCTTTCAATCATATTTTACATCATTTTTGATACAATTTGTCTACATTTAAGCTCATTTAACAAATATCAGAAGTGAAAATAAAGCATTTAGAAGTCATTCGAGTGTAATGCTCCAGTCTCTGTTGTTTCCGCCGTAACGCCGCTGGATCTCGTGCCGGAGATGAACCGATGACTGCAGAGCGACTGACTCCATGACCGGAAATGATCAGTGGACGATTCTGAGAACATGTTCCAACATCCTAAGTATTTATTTTCTGGATCCTTCTCAATAAAATCAAGATATCAGGCGTTTCCATCATGTGAAAAGACCGACAATCCCGTATTTTACTGAAGACATGCACCGATTCGACGGAGCTGCACTGCTCTCTCCTGAAGAGGGCGCAAAAAAACCTGCCATAAATAACCCAACCCCTGGGTTACATCTGACCCAGCAGCTGGGTCACTTAAAAACTACCCAAACACTGGGTTGTTACGCCTGACCCAGGATCTGTGTAACACAAAAACTACCCAAACACTGGGTTGTTACGCCTGACCCAGGATCTGGGTAACACAAAAACTACCCAAACACTGGGTTGTTACGCCTGACCCAGGATCTGAGTAACACAAAAACTACCCAAACACTGGGTTGTTACGTCTGACCCAGGATCTGGGTAACTCAAAAACTACCCAAACACTGGGTTGTTACGCCTGACCCAGGATCTGAGTTACACAAAAACTACCCAAACACTGGGTTGTTACGCCTGACCCAGGATCTGGGTAACACAAAAACTACCCAAACACTGGGTCGTTACGCCTGACCCAGGATCTGAGTAACACAAAAACTACCCAAACACTGGGTTGTTACGCCTGACCCAGGATCTGGGTAACACAAAAACTACCCAAACACTGGGTTGTTACGCCTGACCCAGGATCTGGGTAACTCAAAAACTACCCAAACACTGGAAAAATAACCTCAAAAAAATGACTCAATAGGCTCAACCCAGGAGTTGGTTATAAAAAATAACCACAGATTTTTTAGAGTGCATGCACATACATTAGCGCTCTTCTGCATGATGATGTCAGTGTCTTTGTGTTTTATCAATTGATGCTCTAATTCAGGAGCGGGAAGGTCGTGGGGGTTCAGTGTCTGTAAAAACTGCGGCAGAAAGAGAAGCATCTTCCATCACACATTAAACAGACCCGATCCGATCACACAAGAGGGAGACTGGTGGAGCACACGGGTCAGCTGCAGCACCACCACCTTCACTCAGCGTCTGTCATCATCAGTATGCGGGACACGACTGTGACGTCATGCAGCAGCATCACCTCACTCACGACTGGACATCGATCACAGCAATGACTCACACACACGTGACGTCACAGTCACCTCAAACAACTCCAGTGGACCGAGTTGCACCGCGCGCGTGTGTGTAGTTTGTTTATATGTTATATATTCACTTTGAAACAAAAAATGTTTAGGACCCCTCCACCCCACCCACCCCATTTCATAACTAAAATTAAATTCAAATTGCAGTGTTTGTTCTTTCGTCCTTCCGAACAGTAAATCCGCGGCTGTAAAGCCTATTATCTAATTTGCGTCTAAAGTGGGTCGCGCGGGTTGATTGAACCCCGCTCGCTTCTGTTGCTAATTGCCCTCACGTGAGACGATCACTGTTGATCAATTTAAACATATGGACGCGGCGCTCGCGGCCTCTCTAAAGTAATGAGAAAGAGAAGCGAAGAAATGTCCGCCGTGCTCAACGCGTTCCTGCGCTGCGTCGCGTTCCTGCTGCCGCCCTCTTGGCTTCAGTTTTGCTGGTGGGTTGGGGAGGCGTCATGGCCCAATCCCAGGGCTCGATTCAAACACACAAAGCCTCTTACATATGAGGAAGTAGCAGCTCAAGACGAACCCAAACGCGTCCCCTCTTCCTCCTCTGACAGCCCCGCGCCGCTGCCGCCGCCGGATCCGTCTCCGTGGCGCAAATTTCGGACGCTCTGCTCCGCCGTGGAGCGCTTCCTTTCGGCTGCCTTTGATCTCCACAAGCGCTTGGGAAGTTTGTGCTCGCCTTGCCGCGTCGCTGTCGGTTCCTCATCCAGCGCAGACGCCAGCGGAGCCGCGGAAGAGGAGGCGTTCACGGCTGCGATCATGAGCTCCAGCGCCGAGCAGCAGCAGCAGCCGCCGCCGCCGCCGCCGGACGCGGCCGTGGACACGCACCTGCGGGAGATCAGCGCTCCGGTGACCATCACGGTGGCGATCCAGGCTGCGGAGGACGAGGAGCCCGACGAGGAGGCTTCATGCAACACCATCGAGCTGCAGACGGGCAGCGGCAGCGAGGACGAGCTCGGCAGACACGATAAGTCCAGGTAGAAACACGCGCTCATCTCAATATTCAAGTCATTGATTGATTGATTTCTCCTCGTTCTCATGCTCACAAACACCAGCCGCACTGCCAGGGCTATAAATAGACATGCTCGCAATGCTTGACCCCATAAAAGTGCCCATTTCGAAATCCCATCCTGTGTGTGTGTGTGTGTGTGTGTGTGTGTCAGGTAGGCTCCAGACCTGTTGCTCCACATTATCCGCCCCACTGACTGACCAACATCAGTACTGGCCCCAGAAAAACACCGTTCTGATATAACGCTCACATACGCCACATAATAACCGATAATCAATAATCACTGGAAATAGTGTGTTATCCACCGAGAATGACCGTGTATTGGAGGATGAGTCCGTCTATCAGGGGTTTTGGATCCTTTAGACCTCATGGACCCCTAAATATGATCGTCCTCATGCAAGGGATACCCATATTTCCCAATTTATGCAAATTTAAATTGCATTATTTGGAAAATATTTAGTTTGTATGAAGTTACGTGTACTTTCCCCTCGCGCTCTGGTGCTGTACTGTGAAATGTATTTAAAAGCGCTTTAGTTTAGTTTAATATATTTTATTTTTTAATTTGTATTCGTGTTTTTTTTTTTTTTGTTTTTTTTTTTAACAGTTTTTCTCAACTTTTCCCCAGAACTTTTTTTTTTGTTTTTTTTTTAATTGATTTGTATTATTCATTTAATTTGTATTTTATTTTTTACACCGTTTTTCTCTAAACATTTCCAGCACTTTTCTTCCGGCCCCCTGGTTTAGTTTTAATTTTCTTTTATAATTAATTTAATTTGCATTTATTTTATTTAAAAATTTTATATTCATTTTTTTACACTGTTTTTCTCTAAATATCCCCACGGACTCTCAGCCCTCTGGTTTATTCATTTTAATATATATTTTTAATTGTACACCAAAAAAATTGAAATAAACCAGGGCGTCACAGAAGTGCTGTGGAGAACTTTAGAAAGAGTGTAAAAATTGTAAAAATATATATATAAATTATTTTTTAAATTTTTTTTTCCCAACTGACCCTCAGCTCTTTTTTGTGGCCCCCTGGTTTAATTTATTTATTTATTTTAAAAAAATTTTTTTTATTGCATCAAGTATAATTTTATCATATATTTTAATCCTTTATTATTATTATTTTTTCCCCTTAAACTCCTGGTCTAGATCACGAACGCACCGCGGCGTACACCGACCCTCCGGACGTTCCCGAGCGCTCCGAACTCTACACCGTTGACGTGCAATTGAATCTGTCCCGCATGACCTATCGAGCCGTTTTCCCACTCCGTGAGCGCGAGCGGTCCGGCCCACGGCCGCGCGTGTGCATTGTTGTAAAGAGTCTCGCTGCTGCTGCTGCCGCTGTTGTTCATCAGTGGGCGGATCGTGACGGGCGGCTTTTTGTGCTTGAAGGGTTTCCCCGCCCCGCTGAAGAGCAGCTCCAAATGTCTCTCTTCAGGAGTTTGCGTGCGGCCGGTTCCGCCCGAGTGGCCGCGCGTTTTTAAGCGGTGTGGGCGGGAAGGCGGTGAGTCATCAGTTTAATTTGTTTCTGAAGGTTATTCGCAGCAGACGGGAAGGTAAGCCGGGGAATCTCGCTGCAGCTTTGTCAGTTTAGTAGAAAAGATTACAGAGTTTGTTTTCCTCCAGGAAGCACAGTTGCGTTTCCCCGTCGTTCTCTCCGGAGAGCGCGCGCGATCGCCGCGTGTCCTGCGGTCAGATGGAGAGGTCTCGGCTCCCGCGCCGCTCGTGTGTTGGTGGTCGTGGGCAGCGAGTGGCGACGCTCGTGTTTTCGCGCAGGCTGTTGGATTGTGGGGGAATCTGGGATTTCAGGGGGACGATGGGAAACAGACGGGCTCCCTGCTGCGCCGTCGTGCTGCCAGACCCTCGGTCTCTACCTGGCGCTGATGGACGTGTGCGTGTGTTTCAGTGGCGCCGGGACCAGCGGCGGAGAGCTGGAGGAGGAGAGCTGGCAGCCTCCGGATCCGGAGCTGATCCACAAACTGGTGGCGCAGATTGAATATTATCTGTCGGATGAGAATCTGGAGCACGACGCCTTCCTGCTCAAACACGTCCGGCGCAACAAGCTGGGCTTCGTCAGCGTGAAGCTGCTCACCTCCTTCAAGAAGGTAAGATCCAGTTCGCAAACACACAAAACGACTGTTTGGACGTCATCCGTTCTCTTTGTGCTCGTCTCTCGGATGACAAATACGGTTGAAAATTTACAGTGTACAAAACAAGCACTGAAACACGGGCGTACATAGCTGTATAATATTAACATGTATCTTTATTTATTTATATGTGTGTGTGTGTGTGTGTGTAAACATGCATTTAAAAAAATGATATATTTATATATAAAATTTTATAATTATATATACATTTAATACCAATATTTTTATATATTGTAAATGTATTTAGAAAAATATATATTACATACAAATATATATATTTTATTATATATCATGTATGATATATTAAATTTATATACTAATTTTATATATTTTTTATAAATAGTATATAAATAAATACGTTTAATATACAATAAATTAATTTATATTAAATGTTTTTTTAATTGTAAATTATATTAATCGATTTTCTATATATATATATACATGTGTATAAATTAATGTAATTTATTTTCTTTTTATGTATGTGTATTTGTGCATAAAAAAAATTATAATATTTATATATTAGTTTTATTTATATATATATATATATATATATATATATATAATAAAACATTATACATTATATATATTAGATTTATTTATTTATATATATATGTTGCTTTTGATTTATATTATATGACCCCAAAAAGTAAATGCCAAACTCTAGAATAAGAATGTCCTAGAAAGAGCAGAATTTGCACGAGTCATTATGATTTCAACTTCTGTACTTTCAGTGCGACTTCACCAGGAATTTGGCTATTAAACAATTTTATTACAAAGTTGAAGAACTGAACTCCCCATAATCCTGACGAGAGATCTGCCTATCGGAAGCCACCGTTACCATGGAAACGAGAATCTTGGCGTTAGGCGTTGAGCAGTGACCGCCCACTCCCATGAAGCATTGCGAATGATGTAATCGCTTTGGTCCCTACAGCCTTAAACTGCGTCTGTTCGTGTAGATCGGTCTGTTTTTGTGCTTCGTAATCTGACTGAAAGCCGCAGTTTTGCACTGATGTTTCTGATTGGATTGTCGTTCTCAGTGTTTCATGGGATTCCCTCGTCAAACACTTTTCTATTTTCACTTTGAGTTTGTGATTCATCAGAGCGGGTTGGTTTGGATCGTGACTCAGATCTCTTTATTGAACGTTTTGAAACACCTTGGAGGAAAGCGAATGAGAACGATCCCGACGATCAGTGCGAGAAAATGGGTTTGTTGGGCGGCGACTGACTCCCGGCTATTAGAAAAGGCTTTTCACTCCTGCTCCTCTCAAACTTCCTGCTTCAATATGAAATGATGCACTTGAGCACGAGCTTTTATCATTCAAACGCTGATATACTGAATTAACAGCGTCTCCTTGATGTGTATTCTCAAGTAATCTGATGCTAATTTGCCTTTTTGGTACTTTATTGAACCTCCGTTAAATCTGTACTTGCATGTGCAACGACATGAGAACGTGAAGGTATTTTTTCTGTGACTGAACGGCCTACAATCAAGAATCACGTGTAGATTAATGGACCCAGTTTTTCATGATTCATTTGTTTTTCATTTTTAAACTCTTTTTGTTGTTTTACGCTGGTGTTAGAGCGGCACGATTCTGGGTCAATTGAGAATCTTTGTTTAAAATGGAGATCACGATTCTTCAACCAAACGAAATGACGTGTAGTTACTAGAGCCTCTGATGACGTGTTCATTACTGCAGTCCATTTCAAAAAATAGATTTGAATGAATGATTCAATGACACTCACTTGTCGCCACCTACTGGTGTAACAATGTAATGATGCAATTTGAAGCGTCAGGTCACTTTTGCAAGGTGATTTTTTTCTTTCATTTTTCCATGTCAGGCCAGTAGATGGCGACGTCACTTTGGTAAAAAATCACTACACGTCTATAGACTGAGCACGTAAGATTTTGTGTGGCTGAAAAGAAAGTGAGGAATAAAGTCGCATGGGTCTTTGACTCGAGATCGCGACCTTTTAACGATGAATCGTGCGGCTCTACTTGGTATTAAATTGCAGAAAACTAGTTAACTCTGCTGCACTGACGGCGAATTTGCCGTGTCTTTTCTAACCAATGTAATCTCTCTGGGGTTTTTTCCCCCTTTTAGAAAGTCTTAAAGTGCATCATAGCATTTTTTTGCTATTGGAGCAAATGTGAAAACTATTGTTCGCCACCTAGAGAAGTTTAGAGAAGCACGCAAATGTGAAGAGCCTGAACATGACTGATGGTCACACCTGAAGGTTTAATTCTCTCTCCCTCTCCCTCCCTCAGGTCAAGCACTTGACGCGGGACTGGAGAACCACGGCGTACGCCCTGCGTCACTCCAACCTGCTGGAGCTGAACGACGAGGGCCGTAAGGTGCGACGCAGGTCGACGGTGCCGGTTTTCGCCAGCGAGTCTCTGCCGAGTCGGATGCTGCTGCTCAGCGAACTGAAGCGCTGGCCGGAGCTGGGCGTCGCGCTCGGGGGAGACGGCGGCGGCGACGGAGGCGGCGGTCCGACCCAGCAGGAGCGGCTGATGGAGCTCCTCCTGAAGGCGTTCGGAAACTACGGCCCGATCGCCTCCGTGCGGGTTCTCAAACCCGGGAAGGACTTGCCGGCCGATCTGAAGAAGCTGAGCGGGCGCTACTCTCAGCTGGGCTCCGAGGAGTGCGCCATCGTGGAGTTCGAGGAAGTGGAGGCGGCCATGAAAGCCCACGAGGCGGTTTGCGGGGACGGAGCCGGCGGAGGGCCGCTGGGGTTGAAGGTGGTTCTGATCGGCACCAAGCCTCCCAAGAAAAAGGTCCCGAAGGACCGGCAGCGGGACGAGGGCGGCATGCGCAAGAGTCGCTCGCTCAACAGCCGCGTGCGCGAGCTGCAGTATCACGGGGGCGACGACTCTGCCGCCAGCTCTTCGGAAACCGAGAGCAATCCCACGTCGCCCCGTTTGTCCCGCAAGTCGCGCTCCTGCAACAAGCTCAGCCCCACCAGCGCCGGTCCCAACCACCTCAGCCCGGTGGTTTCGCCGCGCTCCAGCCCGTGGAGCAGCCCGCGCGCCAGTCCCTGCTCCCAGCGCAAGACGCACCACTCGGGGAAGTCTCCCCTGGCCAGCGAGGGCCGCCTGAGCCCGGAACCGGGGCGGCGTTGGGCGGACTATTCTTCGGACAGCAGCCTGACGCCGTCGGGCAGTCCGTGGGTCCAGCGGCGGAAGCAGGTGGCCAGTCAGGAGAGCAGCCCGGTGGGAAGCCCGATGCTCGGCCGGAAGATCCAGAACGCGGACGGGCTTCCTCCCGGAGTGGTGCGGCTCCCGAGGGGCCCGGACGGCACTCGCGGCTTCCACTGTCCTCCCCCCGGAAAGACTGCGTCCACGCAAACGTGTCTCTGAAGCCGCCGCCTCGCACTCTCTCGCCGCAGTCGTGACCGTCTGTCTTTTGTAATACCTTTTTCTATATGCTGTTTTTGTTAACGTTTTATACATCTTAATTTATCTGATTTCTCATTGAGTGACGGCATCACGACGAGGGAAGCTGTTTTGAAAGTATTTGTTTTAAATCGCCGCCGTGTTTTTTTTTCCGTTGGCGTCGCCGTGAAGGAGAGTCTCCCGGTGTCCGGCGCTCGGTTCTGATCTCGGTAACGCCACCGTATGCCTTTCTGACGATGCTGTGCCACTGGAAATCCCTGAAGGAATGTTTCGTTTTATTTGCTTTCGCTTCTCTTTTGTTTCCGCCTTTAAACGCGCTTCTCATTTTAGTGACTCGCGGATCCGCTGGGATCTGTCCTTTTTTTTTTTTGTTTGTTTGTTTTGTTTAGTTTTTTTGTCTCTGTTCTTGGGTTCGAGTCCTCTCTGCTTCCTCACAGTGAGAGCGTGTCTGAGGTTTCTGTCCTGAGCACAAATGCCTCGTATCGGCCTTCATCTGAGTGAAGGCGTCGCACGGTCTGCTTCCTTACTGTACAAATAAATCACTACAATCGCAGCTGTCTGGGGTATTGCTCATTTCTTCAGATCCAATATTCTCTTGCTTTTGGCTCTTTTTTGCTTTTGCATTTCAAGCCGCTGGAGCGTTCGGTTTTCATGTAAATCAGTGGTTCTCCGCTGCTTTTGCAATTTGTTCAGAAAATGTTTACTTAAAGCCTAAAGCGTTATATATTTTCAAATAATTGTAACCAAAGCTAAAATGCACTGTAATATCGATAGATTCCTTGTTGCATCTGAATTTGGACGTTTGTCATGTTTTAATGCATTGTACTTTCTAAAGGGGTTCAATGACTGCGTGTATAACTGTGGTTACAATTATTCACGATCCTGCAGCGAGGTGCGTTACAGAGCATTGGTTCAGAATGAAAATCTCCTGATAATTCACTCGCGTCTTTCTTTAGTCAAAGAGAAATTAAGGTTTTTGATGAACTCATTCCAGGGTTGTTCTCCATATAGTGGACTTCAATGGGGTTCAACGGGTCAGTTTCAGTGCAGCTTCAAAGATCTCCATGATCCAGACGAGGAACGAGAGTCTGATCTAGAGAAACCGTCGCACATTTTATACAGAAATATAGTTTTTATCCACAAATGCTCATCTTGCTCTGCTCTGATCGGCTGAATCGTTTGAGAATCATTGAAAAATGTGGTGATGTACAATATAAATTAGGCGAAAATGAAAGCGTTTTTGACCTTTGATGCATGTAAACCTGTTATAGGCGACCTCCAAAACAAAAGTATGAACCTTTATAATAAATAAGCATAATAGGTGCTCTTTTATATAGATTAAAATTTTAAAGTAACATTTGATTTGGTGTTGTCTGTGTGTGGTGGTAGCTGTGCAATTCATGGGATAAATTTTTTTTGTTGTTATGTGGTGGCATCTGTTTCAGATCTTGTTCAGATAAAGGTTTACTTAAGCTTTACCTAAAATAAAACTACTATGAACTGGACTGCTGAAGCAATAACTGAAGCGTCTAATAAAATATAATATTCAGAATCATGACATACTGTTTGTAGTGCACATCCGTTACAAGCCATTTATGGTCCTTATTGAACTACCCATCAAATATTGGGGTTTTCATTCCAAATTTGAGATTTTCTGCTGAACTAAAAAGGCACTAAAAGTCAACATTTGCTCAAGCTATTTAAAGGATGTGATGATATTCAAAGACACGTGACGCCACACATCACGTCATCATGTTGGAAAGGTCACGTGACGTAGGAGGAAGTCCCGCGGTAAAACTTCATCTCATTTTCTCCTCCAACTTCAACATCGTCGTTTTACCTTTTTTTTGTGACGTTTGACTCCGTCTTTGACGTTCTCTTTGTAAACACTGGATCGGTACTTCCTCCCACGTCACGTGACCTCTCCAGCGTGATGACGTGATGTGTGGCGCATCAGAGCGGTGCAAGACCAGCATTTGTGCTTAAAAACTATATTTTAGTATCAAATGTGCGACGGTTTCTCTAGATCAGACTCTCGTTCCTCGTCTGGATCATGGAGATCTTTGAAGCTGCACTGAAACTGACATTTGGACCCGTTGAACCCCATTGAAGTCACTATATGGAGAACAATCCTGGAATGAGTTCCTTCATTTCTTCTCCACTGAAGAAAGAAAGACGTGAACATCTCGATGACACGAGGAGAGGAAATATCGGGAGATTAATCTAATCCTTTAATGCATTGAAACGGTTTATAATGCATTATATAATATAAAGGTCTAATATCTACAATGGATCGCGTAGACCTCGACAATATGCACATGTATGGACTCGACAAAGAGGAAAAATGATCCTGACCGTTATGTAAATGCATTAGCAGCTGAAGTGATTTACCAGACCGACACGCTCCACAAACACTGGCATACGGACTCGCATTAGCCGTATCACCAGATTCATTTGACATCAAACAAACTCTTGTACTGATGCTCAGTTGCATTCTATCCACTCCATGCACTTTTATCCCTGTTGAGAACCTGGACTTTCACTCAAATCTTCTAATAGTAATGTGATGTTGAGCTAACGATCCCGTCAGATCCATCAGAACGGATCGTTTCACTTAACTAGATCGCAGCCAAAGTGCTTTTAATCTGCAGGCAAGGTGATCATTTGGTCCCATTGCCTCGAAGATGATTTTATTGGACAGCATGACGTCGTAATGTTTCTTAGCAACCGTCTGATCCCCACGGGAAAGCGTCTCGTTCAGTCGGATGAGATTCTGCAGGTCAGCCGAGTTCAGTCCTGAACTAAATGACACCCGAGCGCTGGAGTCGAAGCGGACCGTTGACGTCTCTGCTGTATTGTATGATAATTTGCATTAATATCAGTAAATGACTCTGCTTTTATCTGCATGTTCACCTGAATCCTACTGGGCCCAAAAGGCATTTCGTCAATTATGGTTCATTTTCATATATCTACAATTCCAATTATATTGGCAGCATTATCTTTTGACCAGATTGTGAAACAAATGAATCCTTCAGCTCAGTCGTGGCTCCTGTAGAAAGCCTGTATCATTTCAATCTTATATTAGATGCCGTGGCCAACTTTTTAAAGCAATGATGCCAAACCATTTCCTCCATTATGTGACTCATCACTAACTTGACAATTTAATTGGAAGAAAAGACACTCTCTGTTTATAATAGTCGCTTTCGAGACCCTCCAACTGATCTGAGACCATCATGACACACGCTTCCATACGACACTGAACTAACCAATCCACAACCATTAACAAGAGTATTGTCGTCTATACTAAATCTTGTATGAACCTTCTTTTCTATCATTTAATAGCTTATCATTTTAACTTGCTTGCCACTGTGTGCTATGAATTTTAAAATATTTTAGGGTCAACTTGGAAACCCCTATAGACTACAGAACAACCACGAGACGCAATATGGCGGAATAATTCCCGCCTTCTAAATAAGAGCCAATCAGCGGTTGGTAAAGTCACGCGTCACTGCTTTTCCTACGGGAACTATCAGTGCGTTATGACTGTCATTAGCTTAATCTAGCCTGAATAATACCGTTTTTTTGTCACGATTCGAGCGTTTAGAAACAAAATTAATGAGAGATATTTAATTTCGGAGAATTTGACGTTTCCCCCTTCAAAGAGAAAGCCAGAGGGGCGTTTGTACGAGTGAAATGACTCGTCTTAACGGGACTTTGACAGTAATTCATGATCGGTTTTCATAAAGCAGTTCCCTACCGGAGTGCTCTCTCACCTTTAACCTGCGGAGGGGAAAAAAACTTGCGGCAAAAAAAATTCCGCGGGAAAACAACGAGCGTGGCTACTTTACCAAAAGATAAAAATATAGTGTTGAAAATCTGTTGGGTTGTTTTCACTCAGGACTGGCTGGTCTAGCCTGAAAAATGAGCTGTTTTTAATGCTATAAGAAACAGTATTTTCTGGGACAGGTCGTGTCCGATTTTGTTGCCGAACTGAAATTATATTATTTAATGGTAAGTTTAATTGTGAGATTTCAGCATTGGCGGCGTTTCTCAAAACCAAGTACGCAAAGTTCGGACTTGCGGGACTTCAAAATCGTAGTAGATTACATTCTTGTCTGAAATTTTGTGACATAAAAGCAGTAGGTAGTATTTTTAAAATGAAGCAGGTTTTGTCCTCCGCCATTGTAATGTTGTGTAACATCAAAATGTAATCTGATTAAGTAACGTATGCTACTTGTAATGCGTAACCATTAACGAGATGCATTCTGGGATACCTGACTCTCTCAAGTTTGCACAAATCCTCCTGATAGAAGGGGGCGGAGCAAGAACATGTCGGGGGATTTGAACTGTTCTTGACAAGATGTGAACTTTGAGTTGGATCAGTAGTTGGGCAGCGACCGAAACGCAAGTACAGACAAGAACGCAGATTGAGAAACGGCTTTGGTCTTGGATGCCTGAAATAGCTGCTCTGAGGCGATGCAAATATGGCTGCCGAGTGTAGGAAATTTCCATGAGAGGGAGTGGCTTGCGGAGGGCCGGGGTTTAAACACACTAAATGATTGAAGTCCTGCACACTCACCAGAGAGATCAAAACGGGACGACATCCAGCTAGGGAGTCTGAAATAAGGCCAGCACTGATATGTCACCTCGTCCCCTCAGTAGTCGCACAGTTCGTCGTTTGGACTGTGAATGTGTCACTTCCAGGATGTGCATCTTTCCTGAGAAATGATATACGCCTGCTGATCTTCATCACCGTCAGCATGTGGGTGCAGGACGAGTGGGAGAGAGTTTGTGTAACCACACAGATCATCAGCAGAAACAGAGTAAAATCACAGTACACCCCGAACATCTGCTGATCAGGACACTGTGAATATAGAGAATAGGAACTTCACACTAGCACACTGCATTTCATATGAAAGAAAATTATGCAAAACACTGTATCGCGCACTACCATGTGCTTGAATTAACAATTGACTTGTGCATGAAAAAAAAGACTGATGACAGAAATTACATTTATGGGCGATTGATCCCTTTTAACGTCTGATTAATGATAATGATTATGTAATGCATGTTACTTGTAATGCATTACTCGTCACATCAAAAAAGTAATCTGATTACATAATTCACATTACTTGTAATGCATTACTTTATTTGTAAAACCAAAAAGTAATCTGATTACATAATGCATGTTACTTGTAATGTATTATTCGTTACATCAAAAAAGTAATCTGATTACATAATTCACATTACTTGTAATGCATTACTTTATTTGTAAAACCAAAAAGTAATCTGATTACATAATGCATGTTACTTGTAATGTATTATTCGTTACATCAAAAAAGTAATCTGATTACATAATTGACATTACTTGTAATGCATTACTTTATTTGTAAAACCAAAAAGTAATCTGATTACATAATGCATGTTACTTGTAATGTATTATTCGTTACATCAAAAAAGTAATCTGATTACATAATTCACATTACTTGTAATGCATTACTTTATTTGTAAAACCAAAAAGTAATCTGATTATGTAATGCATGTTACTTGTAATGCATTACTCGTCACATCAAAAAAGTAATCTGATTACATAATTCACATTACTTGTAATGCATTACTTTATTTGTAAAACCAAAAAGTAATCTGATTATGTAATGCATGTTACTTGTAATGCATTACTCGTCACATCAAAAAAGTAATCTGATTACATAATTCACATTACTTGTAAAGCATTACTTTATTTGTAAAACCAAAAAGTAATCTGATTATGTAATGCATGTTACTTGTAATGCATTACTCGTCACATCAAAAAAGTAATCTGATTACATAATGCATGTTACTTGTAATGTATTACTCGTCACATCAAAAAAGTAATCTGATTACATAATTCACATTACTTGTAATGCATTACTTTATTTGTAAAACCAAAAAGTAATCTGATTACATAATGCATGTTACTTGTAATGTATTATTCGTTACATCAAAAAAGTAATCTGATTACATAATTGACATTACTTGTAATGCATTACTTTATTTGTAAAACCAAAAAGTAATCTGATTACATAATGCATGTTACTTGTAATGTATTATTCGTTACATCAAAAAAGTAATCTGATTACATAATGCATGTTACTTGTAATGTATTACTCGTCACATCAAAAAAGTAATCTGATTACATAATTCACATTACTTGTAATGCATTACTTTATTTGTAAAACCAAAAAGTAATCTGATTATGTAATGCATGTTACTTGTAATGCATTACTCGTCACATCAAAAAAGTAATCTGATTACATAATGCATGTTACTTGTAATGTATTACTCGTCACATCAAAAAAGTAATCTGATTACATAATTCACATTACTTGTAATGCATTACTTTATTTGTAAAACCAAAAAGTAATCTGATTATGTAATGCATGTTACTTGTAATGCATTACTCGTCACATCAAAAAAGTAATCTGATTACATAATGCATGTTACTTGTAATGTATTACTCGTCACATCAAAAAAGTAATCTGATTACATAATTGACATTACTTGTAATGCATTACTTTATTTGTAAAACCAAAAAGTAATCTGATTACATAATGCATGTTACTTGTAATGCATTTCTTGTTACATCCTTTTTAATGTCTACCGTACTGCTTACGGTTTATACTATGCAGTATGTAGTGTGCTAGAGTTCCTTTTGGAACAGTGTTTGTGCTTTATAAAGAGGAAACTGAAAGTGGGAACAGAAGCTACAGTGAGATGAACAGGACTAAAACACAGATGTGTGTGAAAATACAAACAGAAGAAACGAGCTCTTACATTCAGTCACGATGACAGAGAGATTCTTTTCTCCCGAGAGAAAGAAAGATGTTTGTTCAGGCTGGAACTCAATTTCAGCAGCATCGAAAGCGGCTACACTGCATCTCGAAACATCCTGTTCTTTAAACGATCATGGAAGATCCTTCAAAGAAAACAGCGAGGAAAATATTCTTAAAGGACATTTTTACATTCTGCAAATGTTTGGAAGTGTTTAACTAGAACTAGTGCTGATAGTGATGTGGTAAAACCTCGAAAAATGTGTGTTACTCTCTTCCTCAGTGTTTCCTGTTTTCCAGTACAAATATCATTCTAAAATGAAGATACATTTATGTTTGTACTTGAAAACATGACAAAAACACAGAGGAAGAGCATCATTTTTTCAGTGTGTGCTGCTCCCTTACTACTGTAAGTGATCAGATGCAACACTTTTACCTGCTGGATCAGAAAACGGGTGTAAAAATCCCACAGATGCACATATGAGGAACCATACATAGAGAACAGATCACGATCACACTCACCAGAGAAGCTGCACAGCCTGGTTAGCAGGTTCAGGTGTGTTTGATTGGCGTTGACGGCAGCCGCTACTTCAACATTTCATCTGCATCTACTGACTTGTAGAGAGTGCGATAATGTTCCACCATTCTAACAAAATAAACAATGAAAGCGCATGAATATGTAACATTCGTGTAGCTTAAACAGTGCAGCATGACGTCAAGGTGAGTAAACGTGGGCCATACCTGCAACGAACATCACTGTGGATAAAGGCGTCAGCCGAATGCGTCACAGCTATTCCGGGAGACGGGATTTTCATGCACTGCTCGATTTTGAGATTTCATTCTATTTTGCTTCCATAACATCCCAGCGTCATATCAGTGTTAAATTCTCCAAGTGTTGATTTTAAATTCGGATTAATCATGTCCACTAAACTAGACATCATGCGTCACTAGGTATATTTCAGCAACAATTCACAGTATTATTACGACTTCTTGAAAATACTTCAGCTGCAGTAACTTTTTTGGCTGTAAATAAATGTATGCGTTATTAGAATGTAATTTGCAGTTACGTCAAAAAGTAATCCGATTACGTGACGAATGTTACTTGAAATGCGTTACTTGTAACATCAAAAATGTAATCTGATTACGTAATGTACATTACTTGTAATGCGTTACCTTGTTACATCAAAACGTAATATAAGTTCATAATGCATGTTACTTGTAATTTGTTTCTCATTACATCAAGAAAGTAATTAGATTATGTAACGCATGTTATTTGTAATGCTACTTGTAACATCACAAATGTAATCTGATTTAAAAAATGCATGTTAATTGTAATGCATTGTTACATCAAAAAAGTAATCCGATTACTTTATTCTACATGGTCTGAGTTGGGTTTCTACCGAGTTGTACCCTCACCAGATCTTTGACGCGCACATTTCAGTTTGATGAAGTTCTTTGTCTGCTGGTTGAATGGGAACAAACTCAATTGCATTTGCAATGATGATCTTATATCGGTTTGTTCATTGGTTTGCTAAAAACACACAGTATTACGGTTTTATTACTGTATTATGTTTAATACAGTATCTCTTCAGTTAAAAACAAAAAAGCATACTGTACACTCAAGAGAACATTTGAAAATGTGCAAAAAAAACTTTGAATCTTATTTCTCAAGCATTAAGAGCAACAAAAAGAAATCCTGACTGTGGATATCATAACTCATGCATGAAAGGATTAATTACACAACACCTCATTTGCATATTTGCACGACATTTCAGAAAACTCGTAAAACAAGTAATCCATCATTTGTAGAATTACAGCGATGACACATCTTTCATGCAGCGTCTTGCCTCGCTGAATCCGAGAGGAATGCTGATCCGCAGACAGAATAACAGAACACAGGTGAGAATCATCAACCTGACAGTGGTTTATTCAGAAATCAACAGCGAGATAAAACGTGGAAATCACATTCAGCACG